>JAZHGG010000159.1:0-59397 GCA_036785865.1 Coffea canephora
GGGCCCAGTCACACGTGTACGAGCCAAGTTCTTCAAAGGAATCCCTCCAAGGCCTTGTTCGAATGGTCCAAGACCAACATGGAGTCCATAGGGATATTGAAGGCCAAGAAGGATACAAGCAAATCATCTACACCCATGATCCAAGCCTATGAGAGTCAAGCGGGCCTCCAAGTGATTGGCCGAGTAGGGCCTTTAGGCCTTAATGTTGCTTAGGGTTCGATGAACTGCGTAGTAGAAGCATGGGCCGGCCCGTCTTGATACCAAGATGGCCGACTGCTCTTTTAGGGTTTTCGTAGGGTTTTAGTAACCTCTAGCCTATAAAAGGGCTTGCATTATAAGGGTTTTTGGACACAAGTTGGATCAATAAAGTTTGTTAATTTACGATTTTTCTTCTCAAGAGAGAGTCCGAGGCCTTTTACTTGCCTTTGCAAGGGTGGTGCAATCTTGCGTCTCGTCCTAAGATTGTTCTAAACCGACGTATCTGTTAGAGTAATCACCATTGTGGAGTCGTCGTTCTAACCCCCTATAAATAAATCGTGTTGTCCGTTTGATTCTGGGTTCCGCAATACAAGCGTCGGATCACTCGCTAGAATGCTTGAGACAAACGTGCTATGTGTCTCGTAACGAGTTTGTCAAGGACCGTATCAAGTGATGTGTGCATGGATCATGGCCCACAAAATGAATCCGGTCCGAGTTCTATTGGGCCTAGTCACACATGCACAAGCCAAGTTCTTAAAGTAATCCCTCCAGGCCTTTTCAAGAGGTCCAAGACACAAATGGAGTCCATGGGATTTGAAGGCCTAGAAGGAGACAAGCAAAACATCTACACCATGATCCAGGCCCATGGAGAGTCAAGCGAGCCTCCAAGTGATTGGGCCGAGTTGGGTCTTAGGCCTTAATGTTGCTTAGGGTTAGATTAACTGTGTAATAGAAGCATGGGGCTGCGAATATATACACCAAGATGGCGACTGCTCCTTTAGGGTTTTAGAAACCTCTAGCCTACAAAAGGGCTTGCTTGCATGGGTTTTGGACACAATTGATCAATACAATTTGATTAATGCGATTCTTCTTTTAAGAGATATTCGAGCCTTTTCACTTGCATTGGCATGGGTTGTAAGCAAATATCCGTCTCGTCCTAGATTGTTCTACCGACCTATCCATTCGAGTATTCACCTCTGTGAGTTATTGTTTCTAACGCCAATAATTAAATCTCATCGTCCCGCTTGAATTCTAGGTTCCGCAATCCAAGCGTTGCACGCCTCGCTAAGATCCTTGGGCAAGCGGCCTTACGTGTCTCGAAATGAGTTGATTAAGGAACGTATCAGTGACGTGTGTATGGATCAGGGCCCACGCAATGAGCTGATTCGAGTTCCATTGGGCCCAGTCAACTTGGCACGATCCAAGTTCTTCAAGGAATCCCGCCAAGGCCTTGTTCGAATGGTCCAAGACCAAAATTGAGTCCATAGGGATATTGAAGGCCTAGAAGGATACAAGCAAATCATCTACACCATGATCCAAGCCCACATGGAGAGTCAAGCGGGGCTCCAAGTGATTGGGCCGAGTAGGGTCTTTAGGCTTTAATGTTGCTTAAGTTAATTATAACTGCGTAATAGAAGCATGGGTCGGCCAATCTGGACACCAAGATGGCCGATTGCTCTTTAGGGTTTTAGAAACCTCTAGCCTATAAAAGGGCTTGCTTTGCAAGGGTTTTGGACACAAGTTGGATGAATACAATTTGATTAATGTCGATTCTTCTTGTTAAGAGATATTCAAGCCTTTTCACTTGCTTTGGCAAGGGTTGTAAGCAATATGCGTCTCGTCCTAGATTGTTCTACCAACCTATGCATTCGAGTAATCACCTCTGTGGAGTCACACGTTCAACGCCTATAATTAAATCTTGTCGTCCTGCTGATTCTAGGTTCCGCAATCCAAGCGTTGGACCATCTCGCTAAGATCCTTGGCAAACGTGCTACGTGTCTCGAAACGAGTTGATCGAGGACCGTATCAGTGACGTTTGTGTGGATCAGCGCCCACGCAATGAGCTGGTCGAGTTCCATTGGGCCCAGTCACACGTGTACGACCAAGTTCTTCAAGGAATCCCTCCAAGGCCTTGGTTCGATGGTCCGAGACCAACATGGAGTCCATAGGGATATTGAAAGGCCAAGAAGGATACAAGCAAATGATCTACACCACGATCCAAGCCTATGGAGAGTCAAGCGGGCCTCCAAGTGATTGGGCCGTAGGGCCTTTAGGCCTTAATGTTGCTTAGGGTTGGATGAACTGCGTAGTAGAAGCATGGGCCGGCCCGTCTTGATACCAAGATGGCCGACTGCTCTTTTAGGGTTTTCGTAGGGTTTTAGTAACCTCTAGCCTATAAAAGGGCTTGCATTATAAGGGTTTTGGACACAAGTTGGATCAATAAATTTGGTTAATTTCGATTTTTCTTGTCTAGAGAGAGTCGAGCCTTTTTACTTGCCTTTGCAAGGGTTGTGAGCAATCTTGCGTCTCGTCCTAGATTGTTCTAACCGACGTATCTGTTAGAGTAATCACCAACTGTGGAGTCGTCGTTCTACCCCCTATAATCAAATCGTGTTGTCCGTTTGATTCTGGATTCCGCAATCCAAGCGTCGGATCACCTCGCTAATACTTGAGCAAACGTGCTATGTGTCTCGTAACGAGTTTGTCAAGGACCGTATCAGTGATGTGTGCATGTACTGGCCCACAAAATGATCCGATCCGAGTTCTATATGGGCCTAGTCACACATGCACAAGCCAAGTTCTTAAAGAAATCCCTCCAAGGCCTTGTTCAAATGGTCCAAGACCAACATGGAGTCCATAGGGATATTGAAGGCCTAGAAGGATACAAGCAAATCATCTACACCATGATCCAAGCCCATGGAGAGTCAAGCGGGGCTCCAAGTGATTGGGCCGAGTAGGGTCTTTAGGCTTTAATGTTGCTTAGAGTTGATTAACTGCGTAATAGAAGCATGGGTCGGCCAATGTAGACACCAAGATGGCCGATTGCTCCTTTAGGGTTTTAGAAACCTCTAGCCTACAAAAGGGCTTGCTTTGCAAGGGTTTTGGACACAAGTTGGATGAATACAATTTGATTAATGTCGATTCTTCTTGTTAAGAGATATTCAAGCTTTTCACTTGCTTTGGCAAGGGTTGTAAGCAATATTGCGTCTCGTCCTAGATTGTTCTACCAACCTATGCATTCGAGTAATCACTTCTGTGGAGTCAACGTTCTAACGCCTATAATTAAATCTTGTCGTCCTGCTTGATTCTAGGTTCCGCAATCCAAGCGTTGGACCATCTCGCTAGATCCTTGGGCAAACGTGCTACGTGTCTCGAAACGAGTTGATCGAGGACCGTATCAGTGACGTTTGTGTGGATCAGGCCCCACGCAATGAGCTGGTCCGAGTTCCATTGGGCCCAGTCACACGTGTACGAGCCAAGTTCTTCAAGGAATCCCTCCAAGGCCTTGTTCGAATGGTCCGAGACCAACATGGAGTCCATAGGGATATTGAAGGCCAAGAATACAAGCAAATCATCTACACCATGATCCAAGCCTATGGAGAGTCAAGCGGGCCTCCAAGTGATTGGGCCGAGTAGGGCCTTTAGGCCTTAATGTTGCTTAGGGTTGGATGAACAGCGTAGTTGAAGCATGGGCCGGCCCGTCTTGATACCAAGATGGCCGACTGCTCTTTTAGGGTTTTCGTAGGGTTTCAGTAACCTCTACCTATAAAAGGGCTTGCATTATAAGGGTTTTGGACACAAGTTGGATCAATAAAGTTTGGTTAATTTCGATTTTCTTGTCAAGAGAGAGTTGAGCCTTTTTACTTGCCTTTGCAAGGGTTGTGAGCAATCTTGCGTCTCGTCCTAGATTGTTCTACCGACGTATCTGTTAGAGTAATCACCATTGTGGAGTCGTCGTTCTACCCCTATAATCAAATCGTGTTGTCCGTTTGATTCTGGGTTCCGCAATACAAGCGTCGGATCACCTCGCTAGATGCTTGAGCAAACGTGCTATGTGCTCGTAACGAGTTTGTCAAGGACCGTATCAGTGATGTGTGCATGGATCATGGCCCACAAAATGATCCGGTCCGAGTTCTATTGGGCCTAGTCACACATGCACAAGCCAAGTTCTTAAAGTAATCCCTCCAAGGCCTTGTTCAAATGGTCCAAGACCAACATGGAGTCCATGGGATATTGAAGGCCTAGAAGGAGACAAGCAAAACATCTACACCATGATCCAGGCCCATGGAGAGTCAAGCGAGCCTCCAAGTGATTGGGCCGAGTTGGGTCTTTAGGCCTTAATGTTGCTTAGGGTTAGATTAACTGCGTAATAGAAGCATGGGGCGCCGATATATACACCAAGATGGCGACTGCTCCTTTAGGGTTTTAGAAACCTCTAGCCTACAAAAGGGCTTGCTTTGCATGGGTTTTGGACACAATTGGATCAATACAATTTGATTAATGTCGATTCTTCTTGTTAAGAGATATTCGAGCCTTTTCACTTGCATTGGCATGGGTTGTAAGCAATATTCGTCTCGTCCTAGATTGTTCTACCGACCTATCCATTCGAGTATTCACCTCTGTGGAGTTATTGTTCTAACGCCAATAATTAAATCTCATCGTCCCGCTTGATTCTAGGTTCCGCAATCCAAGCGTTGCACCGCCTCGCTAGATCCTTGGGCAAGCGTGCTACGTGTCTCGAAAGAGTTGATTAAGGACCGTATCAGTGACGTGTGTATGGATCAGGGCCCACGCAATGAGCTGATTCGAGTTCCATTGGGCCCAGTCACACTTGCACGATCCAAGTTCTTCAAGGAATCCCGCCAAGGCCTTGTTCGAATGGTCCAAGACCAAAATTGAGTCCATAGGGATATTGAAGGCCTAGAAGGATACAAGCAAATCATCTACACCATGATCCAAGCCCATGGAGAGTCAAGCGGGCTCCAAGTGATTGGGCCGAGTAGGGTCTTTAGGCTTTAATGTTGCTTAGAGTTATATTAACTGCGTAATAGAAGCATGGGTCGGCCAATCTGACACCAAGATGGCCGATTGCTCCTTTAGGGTTTTAGAAACCTCTAGCCTATAAAAGGGCTTGCTTTGCAAGGGTTTTGGACACAAGTTGGATGAATACAATTTGATTAATGTCGATTCTTCTTGTTAAGAGATATTCAAGCCTTTTACTTGCTTTGGCAAGGGTTGTAAGCAATATTGCGTCTCGTCCTAGATTGTTCTACCAACCTATGCATTCGAGTAATCACCTCTGTGGAGTCACACGTTCTAACGCCTATAATTAAATCTTGTCGTCCTGCTTGATTCTAGGTTCCGCAATCCAAGCGTTGGACCATCTCGCTAGATCCTTGGGCAAACGTGCTACGTGTCTCGAAACGAGTTGATCGAGGACCGTATCAGTGACGTTTGTGTGGATCAGGCCCACGCAATGAGCTGGTCCGAGTTCCATTGGGCCCAGTCACACGTGTACGAGCCAAGTTCTTCAAGGAATCCCTCCAAGGCCTTGTTCGAATGGTCCGAGACCAACATGGAGTCCATAGGGATATTGAAGGCCAAGAAGGATACAAGCAAATGATCTACACCACATCCAAGCCTATGGAGAGTCAAGCGGGCCTCCAAGTGATTGGGCCGAGTAGGGCCTTTAGGCCTTAATGTTGCTTAGGGTTGGATGAACTGCGTAGTAGAAGCATGGGCCGGCCCGTCTTGATACCAAGATGGCCGACTGCTCTTTTAGGGTTTCGTAGGGTTTTAGTAACCTCTAGCCTATAAAGGGCTTGCATTATAAGGGTTTTGGACACAAGTTGGATCAATAAAGTTTGGTTAATTTCGATTTTTCTTGTCAAGAGAGAGTCGAGCCTTTTTACTTGCCTTTGCAAGGGTTGTGAGCAATCTTGCGTCTCGTCCTAGATTGTTCTACCGACGTATCTGTTAGAGTAATCACCACTGTGGAGTCGTCGTTCTACCCCCTATAATCAAATCGTGTTGTCCGTTTGATTCTGGTTCCGCAATCCAAGCGTCGGATCACCTCGCTAGATACTTGAGCAAACGTGCTATGTGTCTCGTAACGAGTTTGTCAAGGACCGTATCAGTGATGTGTGCATGGATCATGGCCCACAAAATGATCCGATCCGAGTTCTATTGGGCCTAGTCACACATGCACAAGCCAAGTTCTTAAAGAAATCCCTCCAAGGCCTTGTTCAAATGGTCCAAGACCAACATGGAGTCCATAGGGATATTGAAGGCCTAGAAGGATACAAGCAAATCATCTACACCATGATCCAAGCCCATGGAGAGTCAAGCGGAGCTCCAAGTGATTGGGCCGAGTAGGGTCTTTAGGCTTTAATGTTGCTTAGAGTTAGATTAACTGCGTAATAGAAGCATGGGTCGGCCAATGTAGACACCAAGATGGCCGATTGCTCCTTTAGGGTTTTAGAAACCTCTAGCCTACAAAAGGGCTTGCTTTGCAAGGGTTTTGGACACAAGTTGGATGAATACAATTTGATTAATGTCGATTCTTCTTGTTAAGAGATATTCAAGCTTTTCACTTGCTTTGGCAAGGGTTGTAAGCAATATTGCGTCTCGTCCTAGATTGTTCTACCAACCTATGCATTCGAGTAATCACTTCTGTGGAGTCACACGTTCTAAGCTATAATTAAATCTTTCGTCCCTGCTTGATCTAGGTTCCGCAATCCAAGCTTGGACCATCTCGCTAGATCCTTGGGCAAACGTGCTACGTGTCTCGAAACGAGTTGATTCGAGGACCGTATCAGTGACGTTTGTGTGGATCAGGCCCCACGCAATGAGCTGGTCGAGTTCCATTGGGCCCAGTCACACGTGTACGAGCCAAGTTCTTCAAGGAATCCCTCCAAGGCCTTGTTCGAATGGTCCGAGACCAACATGGAGTCCATAAGGGATATTGAAGGCCAAGAAGGATACAAGCAAATCATCTACACCATGATCCAAGCCTATGGAGAGTCAAGCGGGCCTCCAAGTGATTGGGCCGAGTAGGGCCTTAGGCCTTAATGTTGCTTAGGGTTGGATGAACAGCGTAGTTGAAGCATGGGCCGGCCCGTCTTGATACCAAGATGGCCGACTGCTCTTTTAGGGTTTTCGTAGGGTTTCAGTAACCTCTACCTATAAAAGGGCTTGCATTATAAGGGTTTTGGACACAAGTTGGATCAATAAAGTTTGGTTAATTTCGATTTTTCTTGTCAAGAGAGAGTTGAGCCTTTTTACTTGCCTTTGCAAGGGTTGTGAGCAATCTTGCGTCTCGTCCTAGATTGTTCTACCGACGTATCTGTTAGAGTAATCACCACTGTGGAGTCGTCGTTCTACCCCCTATAATCAAATCGTGTTGTCCGTTTGATTCTGGGTTCCGCAATACAAGCATCGGATCACCTCGCTAGATGCTTGAGCAAACGTGCTATGTGTTTCGTAACGAGTTTGTCAAGGACCGTATCAGTGATGTGTGCATGGATCATGGCCCACAAAATGATCCGGTCCGAGTTCTATTAGGCCTAGTCACACATGCACAAGCCAAGTTCTTAAAGAAATCCCTCCAAGGCCTTGTTCAAATGGTCCAAGACCAACATGGAGTCCATGGGGATATTGAAGGCCTAGAAGGAGACAAGCAAAACATCTACACCATGATCCAGACCCATGGAGAGTCAAGCGAGCCTCCAAGTGATTGGGCCGAGTTGGGTCTTTAGGCCTTAATGTTGCTTAGGGTTAGATTAACTGCGTAACAGAAGCATGGGTCGGCCAATATATACACCAAGATGGCGACTGCTCCTTTAGGGTTTTGAGAAACCTCTATAGCCTACAAAAGGGCTTGCTTTGCATGGGTTTTGGACACAAGTTGGATCAATACAATTTGATTAATGTCGATTCTTCTTGTTAAGAGATATTCGAGCCTTTTCACTTGCATTGGCATGGGTTGTAAGCAATATTGCGTCTCGTCCTAGATTGTTCTACCGACCTATCCATTCGAGTATTCACCTCTGTGGAGTTATCGTTCTAACGCCTATAATTAAATCTTATCGTCCCGCTTGATTCTAGGTTCCGCAATCCAAGCGTTGCACCGCCTCGCTAGATCCTTGGGCAAGCGTGCTACGTGTCTCGAAACGAGTTGATTAAGGACCGTATCAGTGACGTGTGTATGGATCAGGGCCAACGCAATGAGCTGATTCGAGTTCCATTGGGCCCAGTCACACTTGTACGATCCAAGTCTTCAGGAATCCCCCAAGGCCTTGTTCGAATGGTCCAAGACCAAAATGGAGTCCATAGGGATATTGAAGGCCAGAAGGATACAAGCAAATCATCTACACCATGATCCAAGCCTATGGAGAGTCAAGCGGGCCTCCAAGTGATTGGGCCGAGTAGGGCCTTTAGGCCTTAATGTTGCTTAGGGTTGGATGAACTGCGTAGTAGAAGCATGGGCCGGCCCGTCTTGATACCAAGATGGCCGACTGCTCTTTAGGGTTTTCGTAGGGTTTTAGTAACCTCTAGCCTATAAAAGGGCTTGCATTATAAGGGTTTTGGACACAAGTTGGATCAATAAATTTGGTTAATTTCGATTTTTCTTGTCAAGAGAGAGTCGAGCCTTTTTACTTGCCTTTGCAAGGGTTGTGAGCAATCTTGCGTCTCGTCCTAGATTGTTCTACCGACGTATCTGTTAGAGTAATCACCACTGTGGAGTCGTCGTTCTACCTCCTATAATCAAATCGTGTTGTCCGTTTGATTCTGGGTTCCGCAATCCAAGCGTCGGATCACCTCGCTAGATACTTGAGCAAACGTGCTATGTGTCTCGTAACGAGTTTGTCAAGGACCGTATCAGTGATGTGTGCATGTATCATGGCCCACAAAAAGATCCGATCCGAGTTCTATTGGGCCTAGTCACACATGCACAAGCCAAGTTCTTAAAGAAATCCCTCCAAGGCCTTGTTCAAATGGTCCAAGACCAACATGGAGTCCATAGGGATATTGAAGGCCTAGAAGGATACAAGCAAATCATCTACACCATGATCCAGGCCCATGGAGAGTCAAGCGGGCTCCAAGTGATTGGGCCGAGTAGGGTCTTTAGGCTTAATGTTGCTTAGAGTTAGATTAACTGCGTAATAGAAGCATGGGTCGCCAATGTAACACCAAGATGGCCGATGCTCCTTTAGGGTTTTAGAAACTCTAGCCTATAAAAGGGCTTGCTTTGCAAGGGTTTTGGACACAAGTTGGATGAATACAATTTGATCAATGTCGATTCTTCTTGTTAAGAGATATTCAGTCTTTTAACTTGCTTTGGCAAGGGTTGTAAGCAATATTGCGTCTCGTCCTAGATTGTTCTACCAACCTATCCATTCGAGTAATCACCTCTGTGGAGTCAACGTTCTAACGCCTATAATTAAATCTTGTCGTCTGCTTGATTCTAGGTTCCGTAATCCAAGCGTTGGACCATCTCGCTAGATCCTTGGGCAAACGTGCTACGTGTCTCGAAACGAGTTGATCGAGGACCGTATCAGTGACGTTGTGTGGATCAGGCCCCACGCAATGAGCTGATTCGAGTTCCATTGGGCCCAGTCACACTTGTACGAGCCAAGTTCTTCAAGGAATCCCTCCAAGGCGTTGTTCGAATGGTCCGAGACCAACATGGAGTCCATAGGGATATTGAAGGCCAAGAAGGAGACAAGCAAATCATCTACACCATGATCCAAGCCTATGGAGAGTCAAGCGGGCCTCCAAGTGATTGGGCCGAGTAGGGCCTTTAGGCCTTAATGTTGCTTAGGGTTGGATGAACTGCGTAGTAGAAGCATGGGCCGGCCCGTCTTGATACCAAGATGGGCCGACTGCTCTTTTAGGGTTTTCGTAGGGTTTTAGTAACCTCTAGCCTATAAAAGGGCTTGCATTATAAGGGTTTTGGACACAAGTTGGATCAATAAAGTTTGGTTAATTTCGATTTTTCTTGTCAAGAGAGAGTCGAGCCTTTTTACTTGCCTTTGCAAGGGTTGTGAGCAATCTTGCGTCTCGTCCTAGATTGTTCTACCGACGTATCTGTTAGAGTAATCACCACTGTGGAGTCGTCGTTCTACCCCCATAATCAAATCGTGTTGTCCGTTTGATTCTGGGTTCCGCAATACAAGCATCGGATCACCTCGCTAGATGCTTGAGCAAACGTGTTATGTGTCTCGTAACGAGTTTGTCAAGGACCGTATCAGTGATGTGTGCATGGATCATGGCCCACAAAATGATCCGGTCCGATTCTATTGGGCCTAGTCACACATTCACAAGCCAAGTTCTTAAAGAAATCCCTCCAAGGCCTTGTTCAAATGGTCCAAGACCAACATGGAGTCCATGGGGATATTGAAGGCCTAGAAGGAGACAAGCAAAACATCTACAACATGATCCAGGCCCATGGAGAGTCAAGCGAGCCTCCAAGTGATTGGGCCGAGTTGGGTCTTTAGCCTTAATGTTGCTTAGGGTTAGATTAACTGCGTAATAGAAGCATGGGTCGGCCAATATATACACCAAGATGGCGACTGCTCCTTTAGGGTTTTAGAAACCTCTAGCCTACAAAAGGGCTTGCTTTGCATGGGTTTTGGACACAAGTTGGATCAATACAATTTGATTAATGTCGATTCTTCTTGTTAAGAGATATTCGAGCCTTTTCACTTGCATTGGCATGGGTTGTAAGCAATATTGCGTCTCGTCCTAGATTGTTCTACCGACCTATCCATTCGAGTATTCACCTCTGTGGAGTTATCGTTCTAACGCCTATAATTAAATCTTATCGTCCCGCTTGATTCTAGGTTCCACAATCCAAGCATTGCACCGCCTCGCTAGATCCTTGGGCAAGCGTGCTACGTGTCTCGAAACGAGTTGATTAAGGACCGTATCAGTGACGTGTGTACGGATCAGGGCCCACGCAATGAGCTGATTCGAGTTCCATTGGGCCCAGTCACACTTGACGATCCAAGTTCTTCAAGGATCCCGCCAAGGCTTGTTCGAATGGTCCAAGACCAAAATTGAGTCCATAGGGATATTGAAGGCCTAGAAGGATACAAGCAATCATCTACACCATGACCAAGCCCATGGAGAGTCAAGCGGGGCTCCAAGTGATTGGGCCGAGTAGGGTTTTAGGCTTTAATGTTGCTTAGGTTAGATTAACTGCGTAATAGAAGCATGGGTCGGCCAATCTGACACCAAGATGGCCGATTGCTCCTTTAGGGTTTTAGAAACCTCTAGCCTATAAAAGGGCTTGCTTTGCAAGGGTTTTGGACACAAGTTGGATGAATACAATTTGATTAATGTCGATTCTTCTTGTTAAGAGATATTCAAGTCTTTTAACTTGCTTTGGCAAGGGTTGTAAGCAATATTGCGTCTCGTCCTAGATTGTTCTACCAACCTATCCATTCGAGTAATCACCTCTGTGGAGTCACACGTTCTAACGCCTATAATTAAATCTTGTCGTCTTGCTTGATTCTAGGTTCCGAATCCAAGCGTTGGACCATCTCGCTAGATCCTTGGGCAAACGTGCTACGTGTCTCGAAACGAGTTGATCGAGGACCGTATCAGTGACGTTTGTGTGGATCAGGCCCCACGCAATGAGCTGGTCCGAGTTCCATTGGGCCCAGTCACACGTGTACGAGCCAAGTTCTTCAAGGAATCCCTCCAAGGCCTTGTTCGAATGGTCCAGACCAACATGGAGTCCATAGGGATATTGAAGGCCAAGAAGGATACAAGCAAATCATCTACACCATGATCCAAGCCTATGGAGAGTCAAGCGGGCCTCCAAGTGATTGGGCCGAGTAGGGCCTTTAGGCCTTAATGTTGCTTAGGGTTGGATGAACTGCGTAGTAGAAGCATGGGCCGGCCCGTCTTGATACCAAGATGGCCGACTGCTCTTTTAGGGTTTTCGTAGGGTTTTAGTAACCTCTAGCCTATAAAAGGGCTTGCATTATAAGGGTTTTGGACACAAGTTGGATCAATAAAGTTTGGTTAATTTCGATTTTTCTTGTCAAGAGAGAGTCGAGCCTTTTTACTTGCCTTTGCAAGGGTTGTGAGCAATCTTGCGTCTCGTCCTAGATTGTTCTACCGACGTATCTGTTAGAGTAATCACCACTGTGGAGTCGTCGTTCTACCCCCTATAATCAAATCGTGTTGTCCGTTTGATTCTGGGTTCCGCAATCCAAGCGTCGGATCACCTCGCTAGATCTTGAGCAAACGTGTATGTGTCTCGTAACGAGTTTGTCAAGGACCGTATCAGTGATGTGTGCATGGATCATGGCCCACAAAATGATCCGTCCGAGTTCTATTGGGCCTAGTCACACATCACAAGCCAAGTTCTTAAAGAAATCCCTCCAAGGCCTTGTTCAAATGGTCCAAGACCAACATGGAGTCCATGGGATATTGAAGGCCTAGAAGGAGACAAGCAAACATCTACACATGATCCACCCATGGAGAGTCAAGCGGCTCCAAGTGATTGGGCCGAGTGGGTCTTTAGGCCTTAATGTTGCTTAGGTTAGATTAACTGCGTAATAGAAGCATGGGTCGGCCATTAACACCAAGATGGCGATGCTCCTTTAGGGTTTTAGAAACCTCTAGCCTACAAAAGGGCTTGCTTTGCAAGGGTTTTGGACACAAGTTGGATAATACAATTTGATTAATGTCGATTCTTCTTGTTAAGAGATATTCAGCCTTTTCACTTGCTTGGCAGGGTTGTAAGCAATATTGCGTCTCGTCCTAGATTGTTCTACCACCTATCCATTCGAGTATCACCTCTGTGGAGTCAACGTTCTAACGCCTATAATTAAATCTTATCGTCCGCTTGATTCTAGGTTCCGCAATCCAAGCGTTGCACCGCCTCGCTAGATCCTTGGGCAAGCGTGCTACGTGTCTCGAAACGAGTTGATTAAGGACCGTATCAGTGACGTGTGTATGGATCAGGGCCCACGCAATGAGCTGATTCGTGTTCCATTGGGCCCAGTCACACTTGTACGATCCAAGTTCTTCAAGGAATCCCGCCAAGGCCTTGTTCGAATGGTCCAAGACCAACATGGAGTCCATAGGGATATTGAAGGCCAAGAAGGATACAAGCAAATGATCTACACCATGATCCAAGCCTATGGAGAGTCAAGCGGGCCTCCAAGTGATTGGGCCGAGTAGGGCCTTTAGGCCTTAATGTTGCTTAGGGTTGGATGAACTGCGTAGTAGAAGCATGGGCCGCCGTCTTGATACAAGATGGCGACTGCTCTTTAGGGTTTTCGTAGGTTTTAAACTCTACCTATAAAAGGGCTTGCATTATAAGGGTTTTGGACACAAGTTGGATCAATAAAGTTTGGTTAATTTCGATTTTTCTTGTCAAGAGAGAGTCGAGCCTTTTTACTTGCCTTTGCAAGGGTTGTGAGCAATCTTGCGTCTCGTCCTAGATTGTTCTACCGACGTATCTGTTAGAGTAATCACCACTGTGGAGTCGTCGTTCTACCCCCTATAATCAAATCGTGTTGTCCGTTTGATTCTGGGTTCCGCAATCCAAGCGTCGGATCACCTCGCTAGATACTTGGGCAAGCGTGCTACGTGTCTCGAAACGAGTTGATTAAGGACCGTATCAGTGACGTGTGTACGGATCAGGGCCCACGCAATGAGCTGATTCGAGTTCCATTGGGCCCAGTCACACTTGTACGATCCAAGTTCTTCAAGGAATCCCGCCAAGGCCTTGTTCGAATGGTCCAAGACCAAAATTGAGTCCATAGGGATATTGAAGGCCTAGAAGGATACAAGCAAATCATCTACACCATGATCCAAGCCCATGGAGAGTCAAGCGGGGCTCCAAGTGATTGGGCCGAGTAGGGTATTTAGGCTTTAATGTTGCTTAGGGTTAGATTAACTGCGTAATAGAAGCATGGGTCGGCCAATCTAGACACCAAGATGGCCGATTGCTCCTTTAGGGTTTTAGAAACCTCTAGCCTATAAAAGGGCTTGCTTTGCAAGGGTTTTGGACACAAGTTGGATGAATACAATTTGATCAATGTCGATTCTTCTTGTTAAGAGATATTCAAGTCTTTTAACTTGCTTTGGCAAGGGTTGTAAGCAATATTGCGTCTCGTCCTAGATTGTTCTACCAACCTATCCATTCGAGTAATCACCTCTGTGGAGTCACACGTTCTAACGCCTATAATTAAATCTTGTCGTCTTGCTTGATTCTAGGTTCCGTAATCCAAGCGTTGGACCATCTCGCTAGATCCTTGGGCAAACGTGCTACGTGTCTCGAAACGAGTTGATCGAGGACCGTATCAGTGACGTTTGTGTGGATCAGGCCCCACGCAATGAGCTGGTCCGAGTTCCATTGGGCCCAGTCACACGTGTACGAGCCAAGTTCTTCAAGGAATCCCTCCAAGGCCTTGTTCGAATGGTCCGAGACCAACATGGAGTCCATAGGGATATTGAAGGCCAAGAAGGATACAAGCAAATCATCTACACCATGATCCAAGCCTATGGAGAGTCAAGCGGGCCTCCAAGTGATTGGGCCGAGTAGGGCCTTTAGGCCTTAATGTTGCTTAGGGTTGGATGAACTGCGTAGTAGAAGCATGGGCCGGCCCGTCTTGATACCAAGATGGCCGACTGCTCTTTTAGGGTTTTCGTAGGGTTTTAGTAACCTCTAGCCTATAAAAGGGCTTGCATTATAAGGGTTTTGGACACAAGTTGGATCAATAAAGTTTGGTTAATTTCGATTTTTCTTGTCAAGAGAGAGTCGAGCCTTTTTACTTGCCTTTGCAAGGGTTGTGAGCAATCTTGCGTCTCGTCCTAGATTGTTCTACCGACGTATCTGTTAGAGTAATCACCACTGTGGAGTCGTCGTTCTACCCCCTATAATCAAATCGTGTTGTCCGTTTGATTCTGGGTTCCGCAATACAAGCGTCGGATCACCTCGCTAGATGCTTGAGCAAACGTGCTATGTGTCTCGTAACGAGTTTGACAAGGACCGTATCAGTGATGTGTGCATGGATCATGGCCCACAAAATGATCCGGTCCGAGTTCTATTGGGCCTAGTCACACATGCACAAGCCAAGTTCTTAAAGAAATCCCTCCAAGGCCTTGTTCAAATGGTCCAAGACCAACATGGAGTCCATAGGGATATTGAAGGCCTGGAAGGTGACAAGCAAAACATCTACACCATGATCCAGGCCCATGGAGAGTCAAGCGAGCCTCCAAGTGATTGGGCCGAGTTGGGTCTTTAGGCCTTAATGTTGCTTAGGGTTAGATTAACTGCGTAATAGAAGCATGGGTCGGCCAATATATACACCAAGATGGCGACTGCTCCTTTAGGGTTTTAGAAACCTCTAGCCTACAAAAGGGCTTGCTTTGCATGGGTTTTGGACACAAGTTGGATCAATACAATTTGATTAATGTCGATTCTTCTTGTTAAGAGATATTCGAGCCTTTTCACTTGCATTGGCATGGGTTGTAAGCAATATTGCGTCTCGTCCTAGATTGTTCTACCGACCTATCCATTCGAGTATTCACCTCTGTGGAGTTATCGTTCTAACGCCTATAATTAAATCTTATCGTCCGCTTGATTCTAGGTTCCGCAATCCAAGCGTTGCACCGCCTCGCTAGATCCTTGGGCAAGCGTGCTACGTGTCTCGAAACGAGTTGATTAAGGACCGTATCAGTGACGTGTGTATGGATCAGGGCCCACGCAATGAGCTGATTCGAGTTCCATTGGGCCCAGTCACACTTGTACGATCCAAGTTCTTCAAGGAATCCCGCCAAGGCCTTGTTCGAATGGTCCAAGACCAAAATTGAGTCCATAGGGATATTGAAGGCCTAGAAGGATACAAGCAAATCATCTACACCATGATCCAAGCCCATGGAGAGTCAAGCGGGGCTCCAAGTGATTGGGCCGAGTAGGGTCTTTAGGCTTTAATGTTGCTTAGGGTTAGATTAACTGCGTAATAGAAGCATGGGTCGGCCAATCTAGACACCAAGATGGCCGATTGCTCCTTTAGGGTTTTAGAAACCTCTAGCCTATAAAAGGGCTTGCTTTGCAAGGGTTTTGGACACAAGTTGGATGAATACAATTTGATCAATGTCGATTCTTCTTGTTAAGAGATATTCAAGTCTTTTAACTTGCTTTGGCAAGGGTTGTAAGCAATATTGCGTCTCGTCCTAGATTGTTCTACCAACCTATCCATTCGAGTAATCACCTCTGTGGAGTCACACGTTCTAACGCCTATAATTAAATCTTGTCGTCTTGCTTGATTCTATGTTCCGTAATCCAAGCGTTGGACCATCTCGCTAGATCCTTGGGCAAACGTGCTACGTGTCTCGAAACGAGTTGATCGAGGACCGTATCAGTGACGTTTGTGTGGATCAGGCCCCACGCAATGAGCTGGTCCGAGTTCCATTGGGCCCAGTCACACGTGTACGAGCCAAGTTCTTCAAGGAATCCCTCCAAGGCCTTGTTCGAATGGTCCGAGACCAACATGGAGTCCATAGGGATATTGAAGGCCAAGAAGGATACAAGCAAATCATCTACACCATGATCCAAGCCTATGGAGAGTCAAGCGGGCCTCCAAGTGATTGGGCCGAGTAGGGCCTTTAGGCCTTAATGTTGCTTAGGGTTGGATGAACTGCGTAGTAGAAGCATGGGCCGGCCCGTCTTGATACCAAGATGGCCGACTGCTCTTTTAGGGTTTTCGTAGGGTTTTAGTAACCTCTAGCCTATAAAAGGGCTTGCATTATAAGGGTTTTGGACACAAGTTGGATCAATAAAGTTTGGTTAATTTCGATTTTTCTTGTCAAGAGAGAGTCGAGCCTTTTTACTTGCCTTTGCAAGGGTTGTGAGCAATCTTGCGTCTCGTCCTAGATTGTTCTACCGACGTATCTGTTAGAGTAATCACCACTGTGGAGTCGTCGTTCTACCCCCTATAATCAAATCGTGTTGTCCGTTTGATTCTGGGTTCCGCAATACAAGCGTCGGATCACCTCGCTAGATGCTTGAGCAAACGTGCTATGTGTCTCGTAACGAGTTTGTCAAGGACCGTATCAGTGATGTGTGCATGGATCATGGCCCACAAAATGATCCGGTCCGAGTTCTATTGGGCCTAGTCACACATGCACAAGCCAAGTTCTTAAAGAAATCCCTCCAAGGCCTTGTTCAAATGGTCCAAGACCAACATGGAGTCCATGGGATATTGAAGGCCTAGAAGGTGACAAGCAAAACATCTACACCATGATCCAGGCCCATGGAGAGTCAAGCGAGCCTCCAAGTGATTGGGCCGAGTTGGGTCTTTAGGCCTTAATGTTGCTTAGGGTTAGATTAACTGCGTAATAGAAGCATGGGTCGGCCAATATATACACCAAGATGGCGACTGCTCCTTTAGGGTTTTAGAAACCTCTAGCCTACAAAAGGGCTTGCTTTGCATGGGTTTTGGACACAAGTTGGATCAATACAATTTGATTAATGTCGATTCTTCTTGTTAAGAGATATTCGAGCCTTTTCACTTGCATTGGCATGGGTTGTAAGCAATATTGCGTCTCGTCCTAGATTGTTCTACCGACCTATCCATTCGAGTATTCACCTCTGTGGAGTTATCGTTCTAACGCCTATAATTAAATCTTATCGTCCCGCTTGATTCTAGGTTCCGCAATCCAAGCGTTGCACCGCCTCGCTAGATCCTTGGGCAAGCGTGCTACGTGTCTCGAAACGAGTTGATTAAGGACCGTATCAGTGACGTGTGTATGGATCAGGGCCCACGCAATGAGCTGATTCGAGTTCCATTGGGCCCAGTCACACTTGTACGATCCAAGTTCTTCAAGGAATCCCGCCAAGGCCTTGTTCGAATGGTCCAAGACCAACATGGAGTCCATAGGGATATTGAAGGCCAAGAAGGATACAAGCAAATATCTACACCATGATCCAAGCCTATGGAGAGTCAAGCGGGCCTCCAAGTGATTGGGCCGAGTAGGGCCTTTAGGCCTTAATGTTGCTTAGGGTTGGATGAACTGCGTAGTAGAAGCATGGGCCGGCCCGTCTTGATACCAAGATGGCCGACTGCTCTTTTAGGGTTTTCGTAGGGTTTAGTAACCTCTAGCCTATAAAAGGGCTTGCATTATAAGGGTTTTGGACACAAGTTGGATCAATAAAGTTTGGTTAATTTCGATTTTTCTTGTCAAGAGAGAGTCGAGCTTTTTACTTGCCTTTGCAAGGGTTGTGAGCAATCTTGCGTCTCGTCCTAGATTGTTCTACCGACGTATCTGTTAGAGTAATCTCCACTATGGAGTCGTCGTTCTACCCCCTATAATCAAATCATGTTGTCCGTTTGATTCTGGGTTCCGCAATACAAGCGTCGGATCACCTCGCTAGATGCTTGAGCAAACGTGCTATGTGTCTCGTAACGAGTTTGTCAAGGATCGTATCAGTGATGTGTGCATGGATCATGGCCCACAAAATGATCCGGTCCGAATTCTATTGGGCCTAGTCACACATGCACAGCCAAGTCTTAAAGAAATCCCTCCAAGACCTTGTTCAAATGGTCCAAGACCAACATGGAGTCCATGGGATATTGAAGGCCTAGAAGGAGACAAGCAAAACATCTACACCATGATCCAGGCCCATGGAGAGTCAAGCGAGCCTCCAAGTGATTGGGCCGAGTTGGGTCTTTAGGCCTTAATGTTGCTTAGGGTAGATTAACTGCGTAATAGAAGCATGGGTCGGCCAATATATACACCAAGATGGCGACTGCTCCTTTAGGGTTTTAGAAACCTCTAGCCTACAAAAGGCTTGCTTTGCATGGGTTTTGGACACAAGTTGGATCAATACAATTTGATTAATGTCGATTCTTCTTGTTAAGAGATATTCGAGCCTTTTCACTTGCTTTGGCAAGGGTTGTAAGCAATATTGCGTCTCGTCCTAGATTGTTCTACCGACCTGTCCATTCGAGTAATCACCTCTGTGGAGTCATCGTTCTAACGCCTATAATTAAATCTTATCGTCCCGCTTGATTCTAGGTTCTGCAATCCAAGCGTTGGACCACCTCGCTAGATCCTTGGGCAAACGTGCTACGTGTCTCGAAACGAGTTGATGGAGGACCGTATCAATGAAGTGTGTATGGATCAGGGCCCACGCAATGAGTTGGTCCGAGTTCCATTGGGCCCAGTCACACGTGTACGATCCAAGTTCTTCAAGGAATCCCTCCAAGGCCTTGTTCGAATGGTCCAAGACCAACACGGAGTCCATGGGGATTTTGAAGGCCAAGAAGGAGACAAGCAAACATCTACACCATGATCCAGGCCCATAGAGAGTCAAGCGAGCCTCCAAGTGATTGGGCCGAGTTGGGTCTTTAGGCCTTAATGTTGCTTAGGGTTAGATTAACTGCGTAATAGAAGCATGGGTCGGCCAATATATACACCAAGATGGCGACTGCTCCTTTAGGGTTTTAGAAACCTCTAGCCTACAAAAGGGCTTGCTTTGCATGGGTTTTGGACACAAGTTGGATCAATACAATTTGATTAATGTCGATTCTTCTTGTTAAGAGATATTCGAGCCTTTTCACTTGCATTGGCATGGGTTGTAGCAATATTGCGTCTCGTCCTAGATTGTTCTACCGACCTATCCAATCGAGTAATCACCTCTGTGGAGTCATCGTTCTAACGCCTATAATTAAATCTTATCGTCCCGCTTGATTCTTGGTTCCGCAATCCAAGCGTTGCACCGCCTCGCTAGATCCTCGGGCAAGCGTGCTACGTGTCTCGAAACGAGTTGATTAAGGACCGTATCAATGACATGTGTATGGATCTGGGCCCACGCAATGAGCTGATTCGAGTTCCATTGGGCCCAGTAACACTTGTACGATCCAAGTTCTTCAAGGAATCCCGCCAAGGCCATGTTCGAATGGTCCAAGACCAAAATTGAGTCCATAGGGATATTGAAGGCCTAGAAGGATACAAGCAAATCATCTACACCATGATCCAAGCTCATGGAGAGTCAAGCGGGGCTCCAAGTGATTGGGCCGAGTTGGGTCTTTAGGCCTTAATGTTGCTTAGGGTTAGATTAACTGCGTAACAGAAGCATGGGTCGGCCAATCTTGACACCAAGATGCCGACTGCTCCTTTAGGGTTTTAGAAACCTCTAACCTATAAAAGGGCTTGCTTTGCAAGGGTTTTGGACACAAGTTGGATCAATACAATTTGATTAATGTCGATTCTTCTTGTTAAGAGATATTCAAGCCTTTTCACTTGCTTTGGCAAGGGTTGTAAGAAATATTGCGTCTCGTCCTAGATTGTTCTACCAACCTATCCATTCGAGTAATCACCTCTGTGGAGTCACACGTTCTAACGCCTATAATTAAATCTTGTCGTCCTGCTTGATTCTAGGTTCCGCAATCCAAGCGTTGGACCATCTCGCTAGATCCTTGGGCAACGTGCGACGTGTCTCGAAACGAGTTGATCGAGGACCGTATCAGTGACGTTTGTGTGGATCAGGGCCCACGGAATGAGCTGGTCCGAGTTCCATTGGGCCCAGTCACACGTGTACGAGCCAAGTTCTTCAAGGAATCCCTCCAAGGCGTTGTTCGAATGGTCCAAGACCAACATGGAGTCCATAGGGATATTGAAGGCCAAGAAGGATACAAGCAAATCATCTACACCATGATCCAAGCCTATGGAGAGTCAAGCGGGCCTCCAAGTGATTGGGCCGAGTAGGGCCTTTAGGCCTTAATGTTGCTTAGGGTTGGATGAACTGCGTAGTAGAAGCATGGGCCGGCCCGTCTTGATACCAAGATGGCCGACTGCTCTTTTAGGGTTTTCGTAGGGTTTTAGTAAACTCTAGCCTATAAAAGGGCTTGCATTATAAGGGTTTTGGACACAAGTTGGATTAATAAAGTTTGGTTAATTTCGATTTTTCTTGTCAAGAGAGAGTCGAGCCTTTTTACTTGCCTTTGCAAGGGTTGTGAGCAATCTTGCGTCTCGTCCTAGATTGTTCTACCGACGTATCTGTTAGAGTAATCACCACTGTGGAGTCGTCGTTCTACCCCCTATAATCAAATCGTGTTGTCCGTTTGATTCTGGGTTCCGCAATCCAAGCGTCGGATCACCTCGCTAGATACTTGAGCAAACGTGCTATGTGTCTCGTAACGAGTTTGTCAAGGACCGTATCAGTGATGTGTGCATGTATCATGGCCCACAAAATGATCCGGTCCGAGTTCTATTGGGCCTAGTCACACATGCACAAGCCAAGTTCTTAAAGAAATCCCTCCAAGGCCTTGTTCAAATGGTCCAAGACCAACATGTAGTCCATAGGGATATTGAAGGCCTAGAAGGATACAAGCAAATCATCTACACCATGATCCAAGCCCATGGAGAGTCAAGCGGGGCTCCAAGTGATTGGGCCGAGTTGGGTCTTTAGGCCTTAATGTTGCTTAGGGTTAGATTAACTGCGTAACAGAAGCATTGGTCGGCCAATCTAGACACCAAGATGCCGACTGCTCCTTTAGGGTTTTAGAAACCTCTAGCCTATAAAAGGGCTTGCTTTGCAAGGGTTTTGGACACAAGTTGGATCAATAGAATTTGATTAATGTCGATTCTTCTTGTTAAGAGATATTCAAGCCTTTTCACTTGCTTTGGCAAGGGTTGTAAGCAATATTGCGTCTCGTCCTAGATTGTTCTACCAACCTATCCATTCGAGTAATCACCTCTGTGGAGTCACACGTTCTAACGCCTATAATTAAATCTTGTCATCCTGCTTGATTCTAGGTTCCGCAATCCAAGCGTTGGACCATCTCGCTAGATCGTTGGGCAAACGTGCTACGTGTCTCGAAACGAGTTGATCAAGGACCGTATCAGTGACGTTTGTGTGGATCAGGCCCCACGCAATGAGCTGGTCCGAGTTCCATTGGGCCCAGTCACACGTGTACGAGCCAAGTTCTTCAAGGAACCCCTCCAAGGCCTTGTTCGAATGGTCCAAGACCAACATGGAGTCCATAGGGATATTGAAGGCCAAGAATGATACGAACGTCGCCAACCTTGTGACGAAACCCGTAAAAGATTAGCTTCAGGATCGACAAGAGGACACCAAGTTTGAAGCGGATGACCTCAACCCGTTAATCACGTGGTTAACGAACCTTGGTATAATGGTAGAAGACGCCACAACCTAGTGCGATTCTAGATTGATAAGTCACGAACACCTAGAGAAATTCTTAGGTATTCAAGAAGCCTTGGAGAAACCAAGAAAACTCTCAAAATCTGATTTATTGATTGAATGCATAAACCATTGGAAGTGTGGGCTATTTATAGCCTTACATAGAGATGAACAACTAAATGTGGAACTAGTCTAGAGTTGTGGTCTTGACTAAGACTAACAATTATAGGCTTGACCAAACCTTATGAGGTCATCCCTTAGGTAAACAACCTTATGAGGTCATCGCTTAGGTAAATGACCTTATGAGGTCATCGCTTAGGTAAATAAAGCAAGGCTATGGACCATTAAACCCTTATTACAATGACTTAACTAAAACAGCAAATGTGACTAGAGAAGGGTCACACATGGTTCTCTTTGACGTGCACTACATGGATGACTTTCATTCCTTCATGCTCAAGCCCCTCAATGACCTTGGGGACAATTTCTTGGCCTTGTATCTCATGAACAAGTCCTTGGAGTTCCTCCCTCATCTTCTTAGCTCGTGCTCGAGTTACGGGTCCTAGGGGAACTCGAATAGTTCGCAATGGTGTCTCTTGGTTCGTATCATCCCCCTCCTCTTCAAAAGGATTTGTCCTCAAATCAGCTTCATCGTCTGCAAGAAAAGGAGATAGATCGGAGACATTGAATGTAGCGCTCACATTGTACTCACCGGGTAGGTCCAGTTTGTAAGCATTGTCATTGATGCGCTTGATGACTTGGAACGGCCCATCTCCTCGGGGAAGTAATTTATTGCGCCTTTGGACTGGGAACCTTTCCTTGCGTAGATGTAACCACACCCAGTCACCAGGTTCAAACACAACGCGTTGGCGTCCCTTGTTAACCCGTTGAGGAACTTGGTCCATCATTCGCTCAATGTTTAGGCGTACCTGCTCGTGTAATTTCTTGACAAAATCTGCTCGTTTAGCACCATCCATGTTAATGTGCTCAGAAGAAGGTAAAGGTGATAAGTCTAGTGGTGTTAAAGGGTTAAAACCATAGACTATTTCAAATGGTGAAAAATGAGTAGAACTATGCACCGTGCGATTGTATGCAAACTCAACATGGGGTAAACACTCTTCCCAGGTTCTAATGTTTTTTCTAATGATGGCACGCAAGAGTGTAGATAGTGTACGATTGACAACCTCAGTTTGGCCATCAGTTTGTGGGTGACTAGTAGTAGAAAATAGCAATTTGGTACCCAATTTTCCCCACAAAGTTTTCCAAAAGTAACTCAAAAATTTGACATCCCTATCAGAGACAATTGTCCTAGGCATGCCATGCAATCTAATGATTTCTTTGAAAAACAAATCAGCAATGTGCGATGCATCATCTGTTTTGTGACATGGTATAAAATGTGCCATTTTTGAAAATCTGTCAACAATAACAAAGATGCTATCATTTCCCCTTTTTGACCTAGGCAACCCTAAAACAAAATCCATGGAAATGTCGGTCCAAGGTTCCTTAGGTACAGGTAAAGGACTATAAAGGCCATAGGGTTGAAGTTTAGACTTAGCTTTGTGGCAAGTAATGCATTTAGCCACCATTCGCTCCACATCTCGTTTCATCCTTGGCCAATGGAAGTGCTCTTGAAGGATAGCTAAGGTTTTAGCCACGCCAAAGTGTCCCATCAAGCCACCTCCGTGTGCTTCCCTAACTAGTAAAGAGCGAATAGAGCAATTAGGTATGCATAGTCGATTGAGGTAGAAAAGAAATCCATCAAGGATGTAGAATTTACCTTGAGTTGCTGAACCACAAGAATCATAAATACCTGAGAAATCTGGGTCATTGGTGTATAACTCTTTAACTAATTCAAATCCTAACAACCTTGCATCAAGTTGAGTGAGCAAAGAGTACCGACGTGATAATGTATCAGCAACAACATTAGTTTTCCCCACTTTGTACTTAATCACATAAGGGAAGGTTTCAATAAATGCAATCCACCTAACATGACGCTTATTCAACTTGTGTTGTGACTTAATGTGCTTAAGCGACTCATGATCAGTGTGTATGACAAATTCCCTTGGTCTCAAGTAATGTTGCCAAGTTTCTAAAGCACGGATTAAGGAGTACAACTCCTTCTCATAAGTGGAATAGTTCAAAGCTGCTCCATTGAGTTTTTCACTAAAGTATGCAATTGGTTTGCCCTCTTGCATTAGGACAGCTCCAATACCCACCCCAGATGCATCACACTCTATTTCAAACATCTTGTCAAAGCATGGTAATGCAAGTAGTGGTGCATGTGTGAGTTGATGTTTAAGCATTTGGAAAGCACGTACTTGAGCATCTCTCCACACAAATGGCTCATTTTTCTTAATTACAGCAGTTAGAGGTGCAGCAATGGTACTAAAATCTTTAACAAATCGTCTATAAAAACTAGCAAGACCATGGAAGCTACGTACCTCACCCACCGTGCTTGGAGTAGGCCATTCTCGAATTGCTTTAACCTTCTCCTCGTCCACTTTGATTCCCTGTTTACTCACAACAAAGCCTAGGAAGACAAGTTGATCAGTACAAAAGGAGCACTTCTTAAGGTTAGCATAGAGCTTTTCCCTTCGAAGTACATCAAGAACAAGCTTCACATGTTCAACATGCTCATCGAAGCTCCTACTATAAATCAGGATATCGTCAAAATATACAACTACAAATTTTCCAAGGAATGGACGAAGTACATGGTTCATCAACCTCATGAACGTACTAGGTGCATTAGTTAGTCCAAATGGCATAACTAACCACTCGTACAAGCCATGTTTGGTTTTAAAGGCCGTTTTCCATTCATCCCCCTCTTTCATCCTAATTTGATGATAACCGCTTTTTAGATCAATTTTAGTGAAAATCACAGCACCATATAGCTCATCTAACATATAATCAAGTCTAGGAATAGGGTGACGATATTTTACCGTTATTGCATTAACAGCCCTACAGTCAGTGCACATTTGCCAACTTCTATCCTTTTTAGGCACCAAGATGACGGGAACCGCACATGGGCTCAAGCTTTCTCGTGCCCATCCCTTTGTTAGAAGCTCTTCGATTTGGCGTTGGAGCTCCTTTGTCTCATCTGGACCCATTTTGTAGGCTGGTTTGTTAGGAAGTGGGGCACCTGGAACCAAGTCAATTTGATGCTCAATTCCCCTTATTGGTGGTAGTCCATTTGGAATCTCATCGGGAAAGACATCCTCATAATCCTGCAAAAGAGAGACAATACTAGTTGGTAGAGTGTTAGTAAGATCACTTGTAACAACCAACACCTCTTTGCACAAAAGTACAAAGATGGGTGTATTAACACTCAAAGCTTTTCTTACTACATTGGCTTTTATCAATAGATTTTGCCTTTTCTCTCTCTTTTCAATTTTGGCCGGCTCACTATATGTTTTTTTCCTCTCAATTTTCTCGGCCTTATCATTTTCTGTTGAGCTCTCGATTTTTCTATTTTTTTCTTCTCATTCTCAAGCTCGCTCTCCTTGATCAGGCTTTCTTGATCTTCACGAACTTGGATAGGAGTGAGTGGCACAAGCACAATCCTCTTCTCGCCTTGCTTGAAGGAGTATTTATTGGTAATGCCATCGAATGTAACTCCCTTGTCGAATTGCCATGGTCTCCCCAATAGTATGTGACATGCTTGCATAGTAACCACGTCGCATAACACCACGTCCTCATACTTTCCAATTCGGAAAGGTACTTGGACTTGCTTGGTCACACGAACATCCCCACTATCGTTCAACCATTGCAAACGATAAGGTGTTGGATGTCGTAGAGTGGGTAGTACTAGTTTCTCCACTATCAAGGCACTAGCGACGTTAGCACAACTACCTCCATCTATGATCAAACTACATACCTTGCCTTTGATATAGCAACGGGTGTAGAAAATGTTCTCCCTTTGTGCATGGTCGGCAGCTTTCACTTGGGTTGCTAAGGCTCGTCTAACAACGAGTCCAACTCGTTCATCGACAGGCAATGCTTCCTCTTCTTCCTCTTCTTCCTCAAGGGATGGCAACTCCTCCTTCTCATCTTCATCATCGGTGAGAAACTCACCATTGGGTAAGATGATCATAGTGCGTTGGTTCGGGCATTGGCTAGCAATATGCCCTCGGCCTTGGCATTTGAAGCATCTAGTATCTCGATTTCGCCCCATGCTCGACTCAATGGCAGTCTTTGGTGTTGCCTTAGACTCCCACTTAGTCATATCCGGCCTTGGTCTTGAAGGGATGGAATTACTCGGCCCTTTATCCTCTTTCTTTGGTGGTGTAGTTCGGAGATAAGAGGGTGAAAAGTTGGAGTAACTCCGAGTCGAACCCCTCCTCTTAATCCTCCTTTCAATCCTGATGGCCTTTTCCACCAAATCCCCAAGTTCCACATAGTGGTGTAACTCTACTTGGTCAGCGATTTCGGGCCTTAGTCCGTTCAAGAAGCGTGCCATTGTTGCTTCTCGATCCTCCATGATGTCTGCCCGTAGCATGAGTATTTCCATTTCCTTGTGATAGTCCTCGACACTTCGTGCTCCTTGGTTGAGGGTTTGAAGCTTTTGGTACAAGTCACGGTAGTAGTGACTTGGTACGAACGCTTCCTCATTAGTCGTCTTAGCTCCGTCCAAGTGTGTATGGTAGGTTCACGACTCCTCCTTCGACTAGTGGAGAGTTGATCCCACCACACAACGGCGTAGTCGGTGAATTCGACCACGGCCAACTTGACCTTTTGCTCCTCCGAGTAAGTATTGCAATCGAAGACAAGTTCAATCCGCTTCTCCCACTCTAAGTAGGCATCGGGGTCTGATCGTCCTTGGAAAGGCGGAATTTTCATCTTTATGCCCGGAATGTGGTCATTTGAAGGCCTAGCATCACACTTGGACCTACTTTGCTTATGCTCATAATTGTTGTCTGAGTTAGAGTCACTAGACTCATCTGCATAAGCCTTTCCACGGCTGCCTTTGGAGCTTCCATGAGACAACTCTAAGTTGTCAATGCGTTGGTGCATCAGTTCAAGTTTTTGGTCCATTATGCGTCCCAATTCGCCTTTGATTGCTTCTGTGAAAAGTTTAAGATCAAAAGCTTGGGAGCTTGCTCCCCCCTCGTTAGCCATGGTAGGGTAAAAAAAATAATAATGGAAAGAAGCAAAGTTTATCTCGCACACTTCCTCACGTGTTTACTCTCGCTCTCGTGTTTGAACACTCTAATGAATTCACCAAGGTATTTTCAAGGCTCCTCAGTCAACTCCTCGAAGAAGTTAGAACTCCTTCTAGTGTGGATCGACTTACCAACCAGGGTCACAAGATTGTAGCACTTTGAACGAAAAAAAAAAGAACAAAAGATGAAGGGACTAACCACGACTCAATGAATGACTCAAAGTTGAATTTTAAGGATCCTAGACAAAACTCTACCCAAAACTGGAATTTTGAGCTGCTGGTTGCTGCATTTCTGGTCAGTGTTTTGGTAGGTAAATGGACACTTAGAGGATTCAGAATGACACTTAAAACTGACCTAATGATGCACGAAAATTTTCAGAATTAATGATTGGACAGAAATCCCCAATGGTTGCAAAGATGGAATCTGAATGGAAGATGAATTTGTGTTGCGGTAGGATTGTTTTGGAAACCCAAGGCTGGCTTTTCTTCCTTAATCCTTTGGAAATGAGGATTAGTCTTCCTATTTACTGGTTCCCATGAATTCTAAGGTCAAGTTCAAGATTGGAATTGATTTGGTTGTTTTTGGGGACAAGGGTGAAAAATTTGACTTGAACAGGTTGGAAATTTTGACTTGAATAGGCTGAATGTTCTTAGTCAAGAAAGAAGATTGTTATGGTGAAGACAAGGATTTTGGCAGCTGGAATTTTGCAGCCTTGTTGTTTACCAAGATTTGGTTCCCAAAACCCAGAAACTTCAAGATTCTTTCAAGAATTCAAGATGTTAATTTCCAGAATTCAAAAAAACACGAAATTGAAGATGATTTCCTCCCCAAACAATCCAAGATTTCACGATTTGATCAAGACAGATTTTGGTTGTCTTCAAGAATCCCAACTAAAGTTCCAAGAACTTCAAGATTGTGGTTTTAAACAATCAGGAACTTCAAAAAAACCCAAGTTTTGATCAAGACAGATTTCTAGGAATTTTTGTAAGGTTAGCCAGCTATTTTTTTTTTTGTATGTAAACAAGAACACAAGGTAATAACTAGATAGGACTCTAAAACCCTTGCTACAAACTGATTTTTTTTTCGGATGAACAGTAACCTCGAATGATCAAATAGAACAAAAGATTGGAATTGAATGGATATAATAGGATAGAAACAAGACTCAAACAAAGAATCAAGAATAAGACACAAAAAGAAAGGCTAGACCAAACAAGGCTAACCACAGCAATTAACAACAACTAGACACAAGTTTATGACATAACAAATCTGGAAAAATAACGCAAGAACACGAAGTAACAAATCTGGAAATTGCGGATAGCAACTTAGAACACGAAAACAGAATTTTCGACAACTTGACTCGAAAAGGAAATAATAAAAAGGATATAACGTGATACCTCTTAATTAGCTCTGATTACCAACTGATACGAACGTCGCCAACCTTGTGACGAAACCCGTAAAAGATTAGCTTCAGGATCGACAAGAGGACACCAAGTTTGAAGCGGATGACCTCAACCCGTTAATCACGTGGTTAACGAACCTTGGTATAATGGTAGAAGACGCCACAACCTAGTGCGATTCTAGATTGATAAGTCACGAACACCTAGAGAAATTCTAAGGTATTCAAGAAGCCTTGGAGAAACCAAGAAAACTCTCAAAATCTGATTTATTGATTGAATGCATAAACCATTGGAAGTGTGGGCTATTTATAGCCTTACATAGAGATGAACAACTAAATGTGGAACTAGTCTAGAGTTGTGGTCTTGACTAAGACTAACAATTATAGGCTTGACCAAACCTTATGAGGTCATCCCTTAGGTAAAACAACCTTATGAGGTCATCGCTTAGGTAAATGACCTTATGAGTCATCGCTTAGGTAAATAAGCAAGGCTATGGACCATTAAACCCTTATTACAATGACTTAACTAAAACAGCAAATGTGACTAGAGAAGGGTCACACATGGTTCTCTTTGACGTGCACTACATGGATGACTTTCATTCCTTCATGCTCAAGCCCCTCAATGACCTTGGGGACAATTTCTTGGCCTTGTATCTCATGAACAAGTCCTTGGAGTTCCTCCCTCATCTTCTTAGCTCGTGCTCGAGTTACGGGTCCTAGGGGAACTCGAATAGTTCGCAATGGTGTCTCTTGGTTCGTATCAAAGAAGGATACAAGCAAATCATCTACACCATGATCCAAGCCTATGGAGAGTCAAGCGGGCCTCCAAGTGATTGGGCCGAGTAGGGCCTTTAGGCCATAATGTTGCTTAGGGTTGGATGAACTGCATAGCAGAAGCATGGGCCGGCCCGTCTTGATACCAAGATGGCCGACTGCTCTTTTAGGGTTTTCGTAGTGTTTTAGTAACCTCTAGCCTATAAAAGGGCTTGCATTATAAGGGTTTTGGACACAAGTTGGATCAATAAAGTTTGGTTAATTTCGATTTTTCTTGTCAAGAGGAGAGTCGAGCCTTTTTACTTGCCTTTGCAAGGGTTGTGAGCAATCTTGCGTCTCGTCCTAGATTGTTCTACCGACGTATCTGTTAGAGTAATCACCACTGTGGAGTCGTCGTTCTACCCCCTATAATCAAATCGTGTTGTCCGTTTGATTCTGGGTTTCGCAATCCAAGCGTTGGATCACCTCGCTAGATACTTGAGCAAACGTGCTATGTGTCTCGTAACGAGTTTATCAAGGACCGTATCAGTGATGTGTGCATGGATCATGGCCCACAAAATGATCCGGTCCGAGTTCTATTGGACCGAGTCACACAGCACAATCCAAGCTCTTAAAGAAATCCCTCCAAGGCCTTGTTCAAATGGTCCAAGACCAACATGGAGTCCATAGGGATATTGAAGGCCTAGAAGGTGACAAGCAAAACATCTACACCATGATCCAGGCCCATAGAGAGTCAAGCGAGCCTCCAAGTGATTGGGCCGAGTTGGGTCTTTAGGCCTTAATGTTGCTTAGGGTTAGATTAACTGCGTAATAGAAGCATGGGTCGGCCAATATATACACCAAGATGGCGACTGCTCCTTTAGGGTTTTAGAAACCTCTAGCCTACAAAAGGGCTTGCTTTGCATGGGTTTTGGACACAAGTTGGATCAATACAATTTGATTAATGTCGATTCTTATTGTTAAGAGATATTCGAGCCTTTTCACTTGCATTGGCATGGGTTGTAAGCAATATTGCGTCTCGTCCTAGATTGTTCTACCGACCTATCCAATCGAGTAATCACATCTGTGGAGTCATCGTTCTAACGCCTATAATTAAATCTTATCGTCCCACTTGATTCTTGGTTCCGCAATCCAAGCGTTGCACCGCCTCGCTAGATCCTTGGGCAAGCGTGCTACGTGTCTCGAAACGAGTTGATTAAGGACCGTATCAATGACGTGTGTATGGATCAGGGCCCACGCAATGAGCTGATTCGAGTTCCATTGGGCCCAGTAACACTTTTACGATCCAAGTTCTTCAAGGAATCCCGCAAAGGCCTTGTTCGAATGGTCCAAGACCAAAATTGAGTCCATAGGGATATTGAAGGCCTAGAAGGATACAAGCAAATCATCTACACCATGATCCAAGCTCATGGAGAGTCAAGCGGGGCTCCAAGTGATTGGGCCGAGTAGGGTCTTTAGGCTTTAATGTTGCTTAGAGTTAGATTAACTGCGTAACAGAAGCATGGGTCGGCCAATCTAGACACCAAGATGGCCGACTGCTCCTTTAGGGTTTTAGAAACCTCGAACCTATAAAAGGGCTTGCTTTGCAAGGGTTTTGGACACAAGTTGGATCAATACAATTTGATTAATGTCGATTCTTCTTGTTAAGAGATATTCAAGCCTTTTCACTTGCTTTGGCAAGGGTTGTAAGCAATATTGCGTCTCGTCCTAGATTGTTCTACCAACCTATCCATTCGAGTAATCACCTCTGTGGAGTCACACGTTCTAACGCCTATAATTAAATCTTGTCGTCCTGCTTGATTCTAGGTTCCGCAATCCAAGCGTTGGACCATCTCGCTAGATCCTTGGGCAACGTGCTACGTGTCTCGAAACGAGTTGATCGAGGACCGTATCAGTGACGTTTGTGAGGATCAGGGCCCACGCAATGAGCTGGTCCGAGTTCCATTGGGCCCAGTCACACGTGTACGAGCCAAGTTCTTCAAGGAATCCCTACAAGGCGTTGTTCGAATGGTCCAAGACCAACATGGAGTCCATAGGGATATTGAAGGCCAAGAAGGATACAAGCAAATCATCTGCACCATGATCCAAGCCTATGGAGAGTCATGCGGGCCTCCAAGTGATTGGGCCGAGTAGGGCCTTTAGGCTATAATGTTGCTTAGGGTTGGATGAACTACGTAGTAGAAGCATGGGCCGGCCCGTCTTGATACCAAGATGGCCGACTGCTCTTTTAGGGTTTTCGTAGTGTTTTAGTAACCTCTAGCCTATAAAAGGGCTTGCATTATAAGGGTTTTGGACACAAGTTGGATCAATAAAGTTTGGTTAATTTCGATTTTTCTTGTCAAGAGAGAGTCGAGCCTTTTTACTTGCCTTTGCAAGGGTTGTGAGCAATCTTGCGTCTCGTCCTAGATTGTTCTACCGACGTATCTGTTAGAGTAATCACCACTGTGGAGTCGTCGTTCTACCCCCTATAATCAAATCGTGTTGTCCGTTTGATTCTGGGTTTCGCAATCCAAGCGTTGGATCACCTCGCTAGATACTTGAGCAAACGTGCTATGTGTCTCGTAACGAGTTTATCAAGGACCGTATCAGTGATGTGTGCATGGATCATGGCCCACAAAATGATCCGGTCCGAGTTCTATTGGACCGAGTCACACAGGCACAATCCAAGCTCTTAAAGAAATCCCTCCAAGGCCTTGTTCAAATGGTCCAAGACCAACATGGAGTCCATAGGGATATTGAAGGCCTAGAAGGTGACAAGCAAAACATCTACACCATGATCCAGGCCCATAGAGAGTCAAGCGAGCCTCCAAGTGATTGGGCCGAGTTGGGTCTTTAGGCCTTAATGTTGCTTAGGGTTAGATTAACTGCGTAATAGAAGCATGGGTCGGCCAATATATACACCAAGATGGCGACTGCTCCTTTAGGGTTTTAGAAACCTCTAGCCTACAAAAGGGCTTGCTTTGCATGGGTTTTGGACACAAGTTGGATCAATACAATTTGATTAATGTCGATTCTTATTGTTAAGAGATATTCGAGCCTTTTCACTTGCATTGGCATGGGTTGTAAGCAATATTGCGTCTCGTCCTAGATTGTTCTACCGACCTATCCAATCGAGTAATCACATCTGTGGAGTCATCGTTCTAACGCCTATAATTAAATCTTATCGTCCCACTTGATTCTTGGTTCCGCAATCCAAGCGTTGCACCGCCTCGCTAGATCCTTGGGCAAGCGTGCTACGTGTCTCGAAACGAGTTGATTAAGGACCGTATCAATGACGTGTGTATGGATCAGGGCCCACGCAATGAGCTGATTCGAGTTCCATTGGGCCCAGTAACACTTTTACGATCCAAGTTCTTCAAGGAATCCCGCAAAGGCCTTGTTCGAATGGTCCAAGACCAAAATTGAGTCCATAGGGATATTGAAGGCCTAGAAGGATACAAGCAAATCATCTACACCATGATCCAAGCTCATGGAGAGTCAAGCGGGGCTCCAAGTGATTGGGCCGAGTAGGGTCTTTAGGCTTTAATGTTGCTTAGAGTTAGATTAACTGCGTAACAGAAGCATGGGTCGGCCAATCTAGACACCAAGATGGCCGACTGCTCCTTTAGGGTTTTAGAAACCTCGAACCTATAAAAGGGCTTGCTTTGCAAGGGTTTTGGACACAAGTTGGATCAATACAATTTGATTAATGTCGATTCTTCTTGTTAAGAGATATTCAAGCCTTTTCACTTGCTTTGGCAAGGGTTGTAAGCAATATTGCGTCTCGTCCTAGATTGTTCTACCAACCTATCCATTCGAGTAATCACCTCTGTGGAGTCACACGTTCTAACGCCTATAATTAAATCTTGTCGTCCTGCTTGATTCTAGGTTCCGCAATCCAAGCGTTGGACCATCTCGCTAGATCCTTGGGCAACGTGCTACGTGTCTCGAAACGAGTTGATCGAGGACCGTATCAGTGACGTTTGTGAGGATCAGGGCCCACGCAATGAGCTGGTCCGAGTTCCATTGGGCCCAGTCACACGTGTACGAGCCAAGTTCTTCAAGGAATCCCTACAAGGCGTTGTTCGAATGGTCCAAGACCAACATGGAGTCCATAGGGATATTGAAGGCCAAGAAGGATACAAGCAAATCATCTGCACCATGATCCAAGCCTATGGAGAGTCATGCGGGCCTCCAAGTGATTGGGCCGAGTAGGGCCTTTAGGCCTTAATGTTGCTTAGGGTTGGATGAACTGCGTAGTAGAAGCATGGGCCGGCCCGTCTTGATACCAAGATGGCCGACTGCTCTTTTAGGGTTTTCGTAGGGTTTTAGTAACCTCTAGCCTATAAAAGGGCTTGCATTATAAGGGTTTTAGACACAAGTTGGATCAATAAAGTTTGGTTAATTTCGATTTTTCTTGTCAAGAGAGAGTCGAGCCTTTTTACTTGCCTTTGCAAGGGTTGTGAGCAATCTTGCGTCTCGTCCTAGATTGTTCTACCGACGTATCTGTTAGAGTAATCACCACTGTGGAGTCGTCGTTCTACCCCCTATAATCAAATCGTGTTGTCCGTTTGATTCTGCGTTTCGCAATCCAAGCGTCGGATCACCTCGCTAGATACTTGAGCAAACGTGCTATGTGTCTCGTAACGAGTTTGTCAAGGACCGTATCAGTGATGTGTGCATGTATCATGGCCCACAAAATGATCCGGTCCGAGTTCTATTGGGCCTAGTCACACACGCACAAGCCAAGTTCTTAAAGAAATCCCTCCAAGGCCTTGTTCAAATGGTCCAAGACCAACATGGAGTCCATATGGATATTGAAGGCCTAGAAGGATACAAGCAAATCATCTACACCATGATCCAAGCCCATGGAGAGTCAAGCGGGGCTCCAAGTGATTGGGCCGAGTAGGGTCTTTAGGCTTTAATGTTGCTTAGAGTTAGATTAACTGCGTAATAGAAGCATGGGTCGCCCAATCTAGACACCAAGATGGCCGACTGCTCCTTTAGGGTTTTATAAACCTCTAGCCTATAAAAGGGCTTGCTTTGCAAGGGTTTTGGACACAAGTTGGATCAATACAATTTGATTAATGTCGATTCTTCTTGTTAAGAGATATTCGAGCCATTTCACTTTTTTTGGCGAGGGTTGTAAGCAATATTGCGTCTCATCCTAGATTTTTCTACCGACCTATCCATTCGAGTAATCACCTCTGTGGAGTCGTCGTTCTAACGCCTATAATTAAATCTTATCGTCCCGCTTGATTCCAGGTTCTGCAATCCAAGCGTTGGACCACCTCGCTAGATCCTTGGGCAACCGTGCTACGTGTCTCGAAACGAGTTGATGGAGGACCGTATCAATGACGTGTGTATGGATCAGGGCCCACGCAATGAGCCGGTCCGAGTTCCATTGGGCCCAGTCACACGTGTACAAGCCAAGTTCTTCAAGGAATCCCTCCAAGGCCTTGTTCGAATGGTCCAAGACCAACACGGAGTCCATAGGGATTTTGAAGGCCAAGAAGGAGACAAGCAAAACATCTACACCATGATCCAGGCCCATAGAGAGTCAAGCGAGCCTCCAAGTGATTGGGCCGAGTTGGGTCTTTAGGCCTTAATGTTGCTTAGGGTTAGATTAACTGCGTAATAGAAGCATGGGTCGGCCAATATATACACCAAGATGGCGACTGCTCCTTTAGGGTTTTAGAAACCTCTAGCCTACAAAAGGGCTTGCTTTGCATGGGTTTTGGACACAAGTTGGATCAATACAATTTGATTAATGTCGATTCTTCTTGTTAAGAGATATTCGAGCCTTTTCACTTGCATTGGCATGGGTTGTAAGCAATATTGCGTCTCGTCCTAGATTGTTCTACCGACCTATCCATTCGAGTAATCACCTCTGTGGAGTCATCGTTCTAACGCCTATAATTAAATCTTATCGTCCCGCTTGATTCTTGGTTCCGCAATCCAAGCGTTGCACCGCCTCGCTAGATCCTTGGGCAAGCATGCTACGTGTCTCGAAACGAGTTGATTAAGGACCGTATCAGTGATGTGTGTATGGATCAGGGCCCACGCAATGAGCTGATTCAAGTTCCATTGGGCCCAGTCACACTTGTACGATCCAATTTCTTCAAGGAATCCCGCCAAGGCCTTGTTCGAATGGTCGAAGACCAAAATTGAGTCCATAGGGATATTGAAGGCCTAGAAGGATACAAGCAGATCATCTACACCATGATCCAAGACCATGGAGAGTCAAGCGGGGCTCCAAGTGATTGGGCCGAGTAGGGTCTTTAGGCTTTAATGTTGCTTAGAGTTAGATTAACTGCGTAATAGAAGCATGGGTCGGCCAATCTAGACACCAAGATGGCCGATTGCTCCTTTAGGGTTTTAGAAACGTCTAGCCTATAAAAGGGCTTGCTTTGCAAGGGTTTTGGACACAAGTTGGATGAATACAATTTGATTAATGTCGATTCTTCTTGTTAAGAGATATTCAAGTCTTTTAACTTGCTTTGGCAAGGGTTGTAAGCAATATTGCGTCTCGTCCTAGATTGTTCTACCAACCTATCCATTCGAGTAATCACCTCTGTGGAGTCACACGTTCTAACGCCTATAAGTAAATCTTGTCGTCCTGCTTGATTCTAGGTTCCGCAATCCAAGCGTTGGACCATCTCGCTAGATCCTTGGGCAAACGTGCTACGTGTCTCGAAACGAGTTGATCGAGGACCGTATCAGTGACGTTTGTGTGGATCAGGGCCCACGCAATGAGCTGGTCCGGGTTCCATTGGGCCCAGTCACACGTGTACGAGCCAAGTTCTTCAAGCTATCCCTCCAAGGCCTTGTTCGAATGGTCCAAGACCAACATGGAGTCCATAGGGATATTGAAGGCCAAGAAGGATACAAGCAAATCATCTACACCATGATCCAAGCCTATGGAGAGTCAAGCGGGCCTCCAAGTGATTGGGCCGAGTAGGGCCTTTAGGCCTTAATGTTGCTTAGGGTTGGATGAACTGCGTAGTAGAAGCATGGTCCGGCCCGTCTTGATACCAAGATGGCCGACTGCTCTTTTAGGGTTTTCGTAGGGTTTTACTAACCTCTAGCCTATAAAAGGGCTTGCATTATAAGGGTTTTGGACACAAGTTGGATCAATAAAGTTTGGTTAATTTCGATTTTTCTTGTCAAGAGAGAGTCGAGCCTTTTTACTTGCCTTTGCAAGGGTTGTGAGCAATCTTGCGTCTCGTCCTAGATTGTTCTACCGACGTATCTGTTAGAGTAATCACCACTGTGGAGTCGTCGTTCTACCCCCTATAATCAAATCGTGTTGTCCGTTTGATTCTGGGTTCCGCATTACAAGCGTCGGATCACCTCGCTAGATGCTTGAGCAAACGTGCTATGTGTCTCGTAACGAGTTTGTCAAGGACCGTATCAGTGATGTGTGCATGGATTATGGCCCACAAAATGATCCGGTCCGAGTTCTATTGGGCCTAGTCACACATGCACAAGCCAAGTTCTTAAAGAAATCCCTCCAAGGCCTTGTTCAAATGGTCCAAGACCAACATGGAGTCCATAGGGATATTGAAGGCCTAGAAGGTGACAAGCAAATCATCTGCACCGTGATCCAAGCCTATGGAGAGTCAAGCGGGCCTCCAAGTGATTGGGCCGAGCAGGGCCTTTAGGCCTTAATGTTGCTTAGGGTTGGATGAACTGCGTAGTAGAAGCATGGGCCGGCCAATATATACACCAAGATGGCGACTGCTCCTTTAGGGTTTTAGAAACCTCTAGCCTACAAAAGGGCTTCCTTTGCATGGGTTTTGGACACAAGTTGGATCAACACAATTTGATTAATGTCGATTCTTCTTGTTAAGAGATATTCGAGCCTTTTCACTTGCATTGGCATGGGTTGTAAGCAATATTGCGTCTCGTCCTAGATTGTTCTACCGACCTATCCATTCGAGTATTCACCTCTGTGGAGTTATCGTTCTAACGCCTATAATTAAATCTTGTCGTCCTGCTTGATTCTAGGTTCCGCAATCCAAGCGTTGGACCATCTCGCTAGATCCTTGGGCAAACGTGCTACGTGTCTCGAAACGAGTTGATCGAGAACCGTATCAGTGACGTTTGTGTGGATGAGGCCCCACGCAATTAGCTGGTCCGAGTTCCATTGGGCCCAGTCACACGTGTACGAGCCAAGTTCTTCAAGGAATCCCTCCAAGGCGTTGTTCGAATGGTCCAAGACCAACATGGAGTCCATAGGGATATTGAAGGCCAAGAAGGATACAAGCAAATCATCTACACCATGATCCAAGCCTATGGAGAGTCAAGCGGGCCTCCAAGTGATTGGGCCGAGTAGGGCCTTTAGGCTATAATGTTGCTTAGGGTTGGATGAACTACGTAGTAGAAGCATGGGCCGGCCCGTCTTGATACCAAGATGGCCGACTGCTCTTTTAGGGTTTTCGTAGGGTTTTAGTAACCTCTAGCCTATAAAAGGGCTTGCATTATAAGGGTTTTGGACACAAGTTGGATCAATAACGTTTGGTTAATTTCGATTTTTCTTGTCAAGAGAGAGTCGAGCCTTTTTACTTGCCTTTGCAAGGGTTGTGAGCAATCTTGCGTCTCGTCCTAGATTGTTCTACCGACGTATCTGTTAGAGTAATCACCACTGTGGAGTCGTCGTTCTACCCCCTATAATCAAATCGTGTTGTCCGTTTGATTCTGGGTTCCGCAATACAAGCGTCGGATCACCTCGCTAGATACTTGAGCAAACGTGCTATGTGTGCATGGATCATGGCCCACAAAATGATCCGGTCCGAGTTCTATTGGGCCTAGTCACACATGCACAAGCCAAGTTCTTAAAGAAATCCCTCCAAGGCCTTGTTCAAATGGTCCAAGACCAACATGGAGTCCATAGGGATATTGAAGGCCTAGAATGAGACAAGCAAAACATCTACACCATGATCCAGGCCCATGGAGAGTCAAGCGAGCCTCCAAGTGATTGGGCCGAATTGGGTCTTTAGGCCTTAATGTTGCTTAGGGTTAGATTAACTGCGTAATAGAAGCATGGGTCGGCCAATATATACACCAAGATGGCGACTGCTCCTTTAGGGTTTTAGAAACCTCTAGCCTACAAAAGGGCTTGCTTTGCATGGGTTTTGGACACAAGTTGGATCAATACAATTTGATTAATGTCGATTCTTCTTGTTAAGAGATATTCGAGCCTTTTCACTTGCATTGGCATGGGTTGTAAGCAATATTGCGTCTCGTCCTAGATTGTTCTACCGACCTATCCATTCGAGTAATCACCTCTGTGGAGTCATCGTTCTAACACCTATAATTAAATCTTATCGTCCCGCTTGATTTTAGGTTCCGCAATCCAAGCGTTGGACCATCTCGCTAGATCCTTGGCAAACGTGCTACGTGTCTCCAAACGAGTTGATCGAGGACCGTATCAGTGACATGTGTATGGATCAGGGCCCACGCAATGAGCTGGTCCGAGTTCCATTGGGCCCAGTCACACGTGTACGAGCCAAGTTCTTCAAGGAATCCCTCCAAGGCCTTGTTCGAATGGTCCAAGACCAACATGGAGTCCATAGGGATATTGAAGGCCAAGAAGGATAGAAGCAAATCATCTACACCATGATCCAAGCCTATGAAGAGTCAAGCGGGCCTCCAAGTGATTGGGCCAATTAGGGTCTTTAGGCCTTAATGTTGCTTAGGGTTGGATTAACTACGTAGTAGAAGCATGGGCCGGCCCGTCTTGATACCAAGATGCCCGACTGCTCATTTAGGGTTTTCGTAGGGTTTTAGTAACCTCTAGCCTATAAAAGGGCTTGCATTATAAGGGTTTTGGACACAAGTTGGATCAATAAAGTTTGGTTAATTTCGATTCTTCTTGTCAAGAGAGAGTCGAGCCTTTTTACTTGCCTTTGCAAGGGTTGTGAGCAATCTTGCGTCTCATCCTAGATTGTTCTACCGACGTATCTGTTACAGTAATCTCCACTGTGGAGTCGTCGTTCTTCCCCCTATAATCAAATCGTGTTGTCCGTTTGATTCTGGGTTCCGCAATCCAAGCGTTGGATCACCTCGCTAGATACTTGAGCAAACGTGCTATGTGTCTCGTAACGAGTTTATCAAGGACCGTATCAGTGATGTGAGCATGGATCATGGCCCACAAAATGATCCGGTCCGAGTTCTATTGGGCCAAGTCACACATGCACGAGCCAAGCTCTTAAAGAAATCCCTCCAAGGCCCTTGTTCAAATGGTCCAAGACCATCATGGAGTCCATAGGGATATTGAAGGCCCAGAAGTAGACAAGCAAAACATCTACACCATGATCCAGGCCCATGGAGAGTCAAGCGAGCCACCAAGTGATTGGGCCGAGTTGGGTCTTTAGGCCTTAATGTTGCTTAGGGTTAGATTAACTGCGTAATAGAAGCATGGGTCGGCCAATATATACACCAAGATGGCGACTGCTTCTTTAGGGCTTTAGAAACCTCTAGCCTACAAAAGGGCTTGCTTTGCATGGGTTTTGGACACAAGTTGGATCAATACAATTTGATTAATGTCGATTCTTCTTGTTAAAAGATATTTGAGCCTTTTCACTTGCTTTGGCATGAGTTGTAAGCAATATTGCGTCTCGTCCTAGATTGTTCTACCGACCAATCCATTCGAGTAATCACCTCTGTGGAGTCATCGTTCTAACGCCTATAATTAAATCTTATCGTCCCGCTTGATTTTAGGTTCCGCAATCCAAGCGTTGGACCGCCTCGCTAGATCCTTGGGCAAGCATGCTACGTGTCTCGAAACGAGTTGATTAAGGACCGTATCAGTGACGTGTGTATGGATCAGGGTCCACGCAATGAGCTGATTCGAGTTCCATTGGGCCCAGTCACACTTGTACGATCGAAGTTCTTCAAGGAATCCCGCCAAGGCCTTGGTCGAATGGTCCAAGACCAAAATTGAGTCCATAGGGATATTGAAGGCCTAGAAGGATACAAGCAAATCATCTACACCATGATCCAAACCCATGGAGAGTCAAGCGGGGCTCCAAGTGATTGGGCCGAGTAGGGTCTTTAGGCTTTAATGTTGCTTAGAGTTAGATTAACTGCGTAATAGAAGCATGGGTCGGCCAATCTAGACACCAAGATGGCCGACTGCTCCTTTAGGGTTTTATAAACCTCTAGCCTATAAAAGGGCTTGCTTTGCAAGGGTTTTGGACACAAGTTGGATCAATACAATTTGATTAATGTCGATTCTTCTTGTTAAGAGATATTCGAGCCATTTCACTTGCTTTGGCGAGGGTTGTAAGCAATATTGCGTCTCGTCCTAGATTTTTCTACCGACCTATCCATTCGAGTAATCACCTCTGTGGAGTCACACGTTCAAACGCCTATAATTAAATCTTATCGTCCCGCTTGATTCTAGGTTCTGCAATCCAAGCGTTGGACCACCTCACTAGTTCCTTGGGCAAACGTGCTACGTGTCTCGAAACGAGTTGATGGAGGACCGTATCAATGACGTGTGTATGGATCAGGGCCCACGCAATGAGCTGGTCCGAGTTCCATTGGGCCCAGTCACACGTGTACGATCCAAGTTCTTCAAGGAATCCCTCCAAGGCCTTGTTCAAATGGTCCAAGACCAACACAGAGTCCATATGGATTTTGAAGGCCAAGAAGGATACAAGCAAATCATCTACACCGTGATCCAAACCCATGGAGAGTCAAACTGGCCTCCAAGTGATTAGGCCGAGTTGGTTCTTAAGCCCGTGGAGAGTCAAGCGGGGCTCCAAATGATTGGGCCGACTTGGATCTTTAGGCCTTAATGTTGCTTAGGGTTAGATTAACTGCGTAATAGAAGCATGGGTCGGCCAATCTAGACACCAAGATGGCCGACTGCTCCTTTAGGGTTTTAGAAACCTCTAGCCTATAAAAGGGCTTGCTTTGCAGGGGTTTTGGACACAAGTTGGATCAATACAATTTGATTAATGTCGATTCTTCTTGGTAAGAGATATTCGAGCCTTTTCACTTGCTTTGGCAAGGGTTGTAAGCAATATTGCGTCTCGTCCTAGATTGTTCTACCGACCTATCCATTCGAGTAATCACCTCTGTGGAGTCATCGTTCTAACGCCTAAAATTAAATCTTATCGTCCCGCTTGATTCTAGGTTCCGCAATCCAAGCGTTGGACCACCTCGCTAGATCCTTGGGCAAACGTGATAGGTGTCTCGAAACGAGTTGATCAAGGACCGTATCAGTTACGTGTGTATAGATCAGGGCCCACGCAATGAGCTGGTCCGAGTTCAATTGGGCCCAGTCACAGGTGTACGAGCCAAGTTCTTCAAGGAATCCCTCCAAGCCTTGTTCGAATGGTCCAAGACCAACATGGAGTCCATAGGGATATTGAAGGCCAAGAAGGATACAAGCAAATCATCTACACCATGATCCAAGCCTATGGATAGTCAAGCGGGCCTCCAAGTGATTGGACGGAGTAGGGTCTTTGGGCCTTAATGTTGCTTAGGGTTGGATTAACTACGTAATAGAAGCATGGGCCGGCCCGTCTTGATAACAAGATGGCCGACTGCTCTTTTAGGGTTTTCGTAGGGTTTTAGTTACCTCTAGCCTATAAAAGGGCTTGCATTATAAGGGTTTTGGACACAAGTTGGATCAATAAAGTTTGGTAAATTTCGATTCTTCTTGTCAAGAGAGAGTCGAGCCTTTTTACTTGCCTTTGCAAGGGTTGTGAGCAATCTTGCGTCTCATCCTCGATTGTTCTACCGACGTATCTGTTAGAGTAATCACCATTATGGAGTCGTCGTTCTACCCACTATAATCAAATCGTGTTGTCCGTTTGATTCTGGGTTCCGCAATCCAAGCGTTGAATCACCTCGCTAGATACTTGAGCAAACGTGATGTGTGCACAGGCCTTGGCCCACGCAATGGCCCAATCCGAGTTCTATTGGGCCCAGTCCTGATGTGTGCACGGGCCTTGGCCCACGCAGTGGCCCAATCCGAGTTCCATTGGGCCCAGTCACATGTGCACGGGCCAAGCAATTCAGGGAATCACTCCAAGCCCTTGTACGGAATGTTCAAGACCAACAATGAGTTCATCGAGACTTTGAAGGCTTAGAAGGTGATAACCCAGTTGTCTACACGATGATCCAAGCCCATGAAGAGAGCCCGTGAAGAGCCAAGTGGGCTATGGCCGATTAGGCCTTAGTGTTAGGAGTCTTAAATTTAGATTAGTCCTTTTGTTAGCCATGGATTCGGCCCACCTTTGTCTAAGGATGGCCGAACCACTAGGCCTTCTTTATTGAGTCCATGGATCAGCCACCTTGTCCAAGGAGTGGCCAACCATCTAGCTTTTCGATATTAGGGTTTAGGGTTTCATTAGTATTTGCCTATATAAAGGCTTGCTTTGTAAGGTTTAAGGGAGCCGTTTGATGATAATAAACTTGTTCTTGTTTCTCTACATGGAGAGTACAACTCCGTTACTTGCATATTGGCAAGGGTTCTTGAGCAATCTCGTGATCGTCCTTGATTGTTCTACCTACCTATCCACTTGAGTATCCACCTCCATTGGAGTCGTCGTTCTACCACCTTCAATCAAATCGTGTTGTCCGTTTGATTTTAGGTTCCGCAATCCAAGCGTTGGACAACCTCGCTAGATCCTTGGGCAAACGTGCTACGTGTCTCAACCATGGATCGAGGAGCGTATCAAAACGTGCTATGTGTGTCGTAACGAGTTTATCAAGGACCGTATCAGTGATGTGTGCATGGATCATGGCCCACAAAATGATCCGGTCCGAGTTCTATTGGGCCTAGTCACACATGCACGAGCCAAGCTCTTAAAGAAATCCCTCCAAGGCCTTGTTCGAATGGTCCAAGACCAACATGGAGTCCATAGGGATATTGAAGGCCTAGAAGGAGACAAGCAAAACATCTACACCATGATCCAAGCCCATGGAGAGTCAAGCGAGCCTCCAAGTGATTGGGCCGAGTTGGGTCTTTAGGCCTTAATGTTGCTTAGGGTTAGATTAACAGCGTAATAGAAGCATGGGTCGGCCAATCTATACACCAAGATGGCGACTGCTCCTTTAGGGTTTTAGAAACCTCTAGCCTATAAAAGGGCTTGCTTTGCATGGGTTTTGGACACAAGTTGGATCAATACAATTTGATTAATGTCGATTCTTCTTGTTAAGAGATATTCGAGCCTTTTCACTTGCTTTGGCAAGGGTTGTAAGCAATATTGCGTCTCGTCCTAGATTTTTCTACCAACGTATCTATTAGAGTACTCACCACTGTGGAGTCGTCGTTCTCCCCCCTATAATCAAATCGTGTCGTCCGTTTGACTCTAGGTTACGCAATCCAAGCGTTGGACCACTTCGCTAGATACTTGAGCAAACGTGCTATGTGTCTCGTAACGAGTTGATCAAGGACCGTATCAGTAATGTGTGCATGATCCATAGCCCACGAAATGATCCGGTCCGAGTTCCATTGGGCCTAGTCACACATGCACGAGCCAAGCTCTTAAAGAAATCCCTCCAAGGCCTTGTTCAAATGGTCCAAGACTAACATGGAGTCCATAGGGATATTGAAGGCCTAGAAGGAGACAAGCAAAACATCTATATCATGATCCAAGCCCACGGAGAGTCAAGCGGGGCTCCAAGTGATTGGGCCGAGTTGGGTCTTTAGGCTTTAATGTTGCTTAGGGTTTGATTAACTGCGTAATAGAAGCATGGGTCGGCCAATCTATACACCAAGATGGCGACTGCTCCTTTAGGGTTTTAGAAACCGCTAGCCTATAAAAGGGTTTGCTTTGCATGGGTTTTGGACACAAGTTGGATCAATACAATTTGATTATTGTCGATTCTTCTTGTTAAGAGATATTCGAGCCTTTTCACTTGCTTTGGCAAGGGTTGTAAGCAATATTTCGTCTCGTCCAAGATTTTTCTACCGACGTATCTATTAGAGTACTCACCACTGTGGAGTCGTCGTTCTACCCCCTATAATCAAATCGTGTCGTCCGTTTGATTCTAGGTTACGCAATCCAAGCGTTGGACCACTTCGCTAGATACTTGAGCAAACGTGCTATGTGTCTCGTAACGAGTTGATCAAGGACCGTATCAGTAATGTGTGCATGATCCATAGCCCACGAAATGATCCGGTCCGAGTTCCATTGGGCCTAGTCACACATGCACGAGCCAAGCTCTTAAAGAAATCCCTCCAAGGCCTTGTTCAAATGGTCCAAGACCAACATGGAGTCCATAGGGATATTGAAGGCCTAGAAGGAGACAAGCAAAACATCTATATCATGATCCAAGCCCACGGAGAGTCAAGCGGGGCTCCAAATAATTGGGCCGAGTTGGGTCTTTAGGCTTTAATGTTGCTTAGGGTTTGATTAACTGCGTAATAGAAGCATGGGTCGGCCAATCTATACACCAAGATGGCGATTACTCTAACAGATACGTCGGTAGAACAATCGAGGATGAGACGCAAGATTGCTCATAACACTTGCAAAGGCAAATAAAAAGGCTCGACTCTCTCTTGACAAGAAGAATCGAAATTTACCAAACTTTATTGATCCAACTTGTGTCCAAAACCCTTATAATGCAAGACCTTTTATAGGCTAGAGGTAACTAAAACCCTACGAAAACCCTAAAAGCGCAGTCGGCCATCTTGTTATCAAGACGGGCCGGCCCATGCTTCTACTACGTAGTTAATCCAACCCTAAGCAACATTAAGGCCCAAAGACCCTACTCCGTCCAATCACTTGGAGGCCCGCTTGACTATCCATAGGTTTGGATCATGGTGTAGATGATTTGCTTGTATCCTTCTTGGCCTTCAATATCCCTATGGACTCCATGTTGGTCTTGGACCATTCGAACAAGGCCTTGGAGGGATTCCTTGAAGAACTTGGCTCGTACACGTGTGACTGGGCCCAATGGAACTCGGACCAGCTCATTGCGTGGGCCCTGATCTATACACACGTAACTGATACGGTCCTTGATCAACTCGTTTCGAGACACCTAGCACGTTTGCCCAAGGATCTAGCGAGGTGGTCCAACGCTTGGATTGCGGAACCTAGAATCAAGCAGGACGATAAGATTTAATTATAGGCGTTAGAACGATGACTCCACAGAGGTGATTACTCGAATGGATAGGTCGATAGAACAATCTAGGACGAGACGCAATATTGCTTACAACCCTTGCCAAAGCAAGTGAAAAGGCTCGAATATCTCTTAACAAGAAGAATCGACATTAATCAAATTGTATTGATCCAACTTGTGTCCAAAACCCCTGCAAAGCAAGCCCTTTTATAGGCTAGAGGTTTCTAAAACCCTAAAGGAGGAGTCGGCCATCTTGGTGTCTAGATTGGCCGACCCATGCTTCTATTACGCAGTTAATCTAACCCTAAGCAACATTAAGGCCTAAAGATCTGATACGGACGTCGCCAACCTTGTGACGAAACCCGTAAAAGATTAGCTTCAGGATCGACAAGAGGACACCAAGTTTGAAGCGGATGACCTCAACCCGTTAATCACGTGGTTAACGAACCTTGGTATAATGGTAGAAGACGCCACAACCTAGTGTGATTCTAGATTGATAAGTCACGAACACCTAGAGAAATTCTAAGGTATTCAAGAAGCCTTGGAGAAACCAAGAAAACTCTCAAAATCTGATTTATTGATTGAATGCCTAAAACCATTGGAAGTGTAGGCTATTTATAGCCTTACATAGAGATGAACAACTAAATGTGGAACTAGTCTAGAGTTGTGGTCTTGACTAAGACTAACAATTGTAGGCTTGACTATTTCCATAAGACTAAGAGTTGTGGGCTTGACCAAACCTTATGAGGTCATCCCTTAAGTAAACAACCTTATGAGGTCATCGCTTAGGTAAATAATCTTATGAGGTCATCGCTTAGGTAAATAAAGCAAGGCTATGGACCATTAAACCCTTATTACAATGACTTAACTAAAACAGCAAATGTGACTAGAGAAGGGTCACACATGGTTCTCTTTGACGTGCACTACATGGATGACTTTCATTCCTTCATGCTCAAGCCCCTCAATGACCTTGGGGACAATTTCTTGGCCTTGTATCTCATGAACAAGTCCTTGGAGTTCCTCCCTCATCTTCTTAGCTCGTGCTCGAGTTACGGGGTCCTAGGGGAACTCGAATAGTTCGCAATGGTGTCTCTTGGTTCGTATCATCCCCCTCCTCTTCAAAAGGATTTGTCCTCAAATCAGCTTCATCGTCTGCAAGAAAAGGAGATAGATCAGAGACATTGAATGTAGCGCTCACATTGTACTCACTGGGTAGGTCCAGTTTGTAAGCATTGTCATTGATGCGCTTGATGACTTGGAACGGCCCATCTCCTCGGGGAAGTAATTTATTGCGCCTTTGGACTGGGAACCTTTCCTTGCGTAGATGTAACCACACCCAGTCACCAGGTTCAAACACAACGCGTTGGCGTCCCTTGTTAACCCGTTGACAACTTGGTCCATCCTTCGCTCAATGTTTAGGCGTACCTGCTCGTGTAATCAGTCCTAGTGGGACTTGAACCTTATCCAATGGCATAGCTTAACTCGTATCATTCCCCTCCTCTTGAAAGCAATTTGCCCACAAATTGAAGCATGAATGATGATAAGAAAAGTACATGCCGTCGAGTCAATTTTGTTATGATTACCACAAGTTTCATCCAATGCATAAACCACTTGCTAAGCTGGAAAGTAAACCTTGTTGAACTTTGAATCTCACGAACCAGTTTCAATGTATGCCCAACTTGATCGCTTATGATCATGAGGTAAGGATCCTCAAAGTGATGCGATGTAGATCCTATGAAATCAGACTCCTCAAACTTGAATAAGCTTGCAAAGTATGGAAGCTGACTTGGTGAAGTTGGAGCTTCAAGTGGACTAGGTACAAGATGAGCATAGGTATTGTAGTGACCATTGAAGACCTCGCTCCTTGTGTAAACTCGTGGAACGTGGTTGATTCTAATGTCTTGAGGGTACACATAGTTTGATCCTCCAAAGACGTGAACAGCGTTGAAATCATCCGATTCCATGAATGGGAACCAAATTGATCTAACTCCTAGAAGACAAACTCCATGGAAACTCGCAAATTGTACAAGTGACTTTGGGATGGAACATTGTAAGATCAAAGCGATTGCACTTTGCTTGACCTGCACAAAACAAGGAACACTAGACAGAGCAATGTTAAGGTTGTTAGAATGGCAATAAATCCCCTCACTCTCATTTTTGTTGAAACTTAAAATCTCAGTCAATACTTTGGATTTTCAATCTCTTTCTCATGCTCAATAGCTGTCTTTTTCCTCTCATTATTTTCAACCTCTTTCTCCTTTTCAACTCCCTCGGATTTTACCTCATCAGTCACAATTTCCTCATCTAGCTCTTTTTTCATACTATAATGCTCATGCTCACTTTTCATGTATGCTAGATCAGTACAAAGTTGGTCATAAATAAGTGGTACAAGTGCAGAACGACGACCATTAAATAAGAAGGAATACTTATTAGTATGTCCATCATATTTAACTTCTCGCCTCAACATCCAAGCCTTGCCCAGCAACACATGTGTCATTTGAATTGGGACTACATCACACAACACCTCATCCACATACTTGCCAATTTGAATAGGTACAAGTGTGTGCTTAGTAACCCAAACATCACCATGAGCACTCGGCAACTTATACGGTTGAAGATGATCAATAGTTGGAAGATTTAATTTGTGAACCATGATAGCGCTTGCAAGATTGATTCACAACTCTTATCAATGGCCAAGCTGCATGTTTTATCTTTGACACCACAACGAGTATAAAACCAATCATGCAACTGAGATTTGACGATATCCAATTGCTCATCTACACCGCGTAATGCTACTTCTTTGACTCCCTTAGGATCAAGAAGAAGATGTTGTAAGCTAGCTTTTAAATGCCTCGTATTCGCCATGATGTATGAGGAAACCTGCAAAAAATTAGTGAAACAAAAGATATTTTTCCTCGCCACACAAGCTCACATGTTTACACTCGTCACTCGTGTACCACTCAAGTGTTTAAAACACTCTAATTAACTCACCAAGGTATTTTCAAGGCTCCTCGGTCAACTCCTCGAACAAGTTAGAACTCCTTCTAGTGTGGATCGACTTACCAACCAGGGTCACAAGATTGTAGCACTTTGAACGAAAAAAAAAATAAAGGATGAAGGGACTGACCACGACTCAAAGAATGACTCAAAGTTGAATTTTAAGGATCCTAGACAAAACTCTACCCAAAACTGGAATTTTGAGCTGCTGGTTGCTGCATTTTTGGGCATGTTTTGGTAGATAAATGGACACTTAGAGGATTCAGAATGACACTTAAAACTGACCTAATGATGCACAAAAATTTCCAGAATTATGATTGGACAGAAATCCCCAATGGTTGCAAAGATGGAATCCGAATGGAAGATGAATTTGTGTTGTGGTAGGACTGTTTTGGAAACCCAAGGCTGATTTTTTTTTTAAACCATTGGAAACAAGGATTAGTCTTCCTATTTACTGGTTCCCATAAATTCTAAGGTCAAGTTCAAGATTGGAACTGATTTGGTTGTTTTTGGGAACAAGGGTTGAAAATTTGACTTGAACAGGTTGGAAAATTTGACTTGAATAGGTTGGGAAATTTGACTTGAATAGGCTGAATATTCTTCTTCTTCCTTTGTTTTTGTTTTATAATCAGCCAAGAAGAGCCAAATTTCGTGGCTAAAATGTTCTTAGTCAAGAAAGAAGATTGTTGTGGTGAAGACAAGGATTTTGGCAGCTGAAAATTTGCAGCCTTGTTGTTTACCAAGATTTGGTTCCCAAAACCCAGAAACTTCAAGATTCTTTCAAGAATTCAAGATGTTAATTCCCAGAATTCAAGAAACACAAAATTGAAGATGATTTCCTCCCTAAACAATCCAAGATTTCACGATTTGATCAAGACAGATTTTGGTTGGCTTCAAGAATCCCAACTAAAGTTCCAAGAACTTCAAGATTGTGGTTTTAAACAATCAGGAACTTCAAGAAACCCAAGTTTTGGTCAAGACAGATTTCCAGGAATTTTTGTAAGGTTAGCCAGCTATTTTTTTTTTTTGTATGTAAACAAGAACACAAGGTAATAACTAGATAGGACTCTAAAACCCTTGCTACAAACTGATTTTTTTCGGATGAACAGTAACCTCGAATGATCAAATAGAACAAAAGACTGGAATTGAATGGATATAACAGGATAGAAACAAGACTCAAACAAGGAATCAAGAATAAGACACAAAAAAAAAAAAGGCTGGACCAAACCAGGCTAACCACAGCAATTAACAACAACTAGACACAAGTTTATGTCGTAACAAATCTGGAAAAATAACGCAAGAACACGAAGTAACAAATCTGGAAATTGCGGATAGCAACTTAGAACACGAAAACAGAATTTTCGACAACTTGACTCGAAAAGCAAATAAAAAAAAAAGATATAACGTGATACCTCTTAATTAGCTCTGATACCAACTGATACGAACGTCGCCAACCTTGTGACGAAACCCGTAAAAGATTAGCTTCAGGATCGACAAGAGGACACCAAGTTTGAAGCGGATGACCTCAACCCGTTAATCACGTGGTTAACGAACCTTGGTATAATGGTAGAAGACGCCACAACCTAGTGCGATTCTAGATTGATAAGTCACGAACACCTACAGAAATTCTAAGGTATTCAAGAAGCCTTGGAGAAACCAAGAAAACTCTCAAAATCTGATTTATTGATTGAATGCCTAAACCATTGGAAGTGTAGGCTATTTATAGCCTTACATAGAGATGAACAACTAAATGTGGAACTAGTCTAGAGTTGTGGTCTTGACTAAGACTAACAATTGTAGGCTTGACTATTTCCATAAGACTAAGATTGTGGGCTTGACAAACCTTATGAGGTCATCCCTTAGTAAACAACCTTATGAGGTCATTGCTTAGGTAAATAACTTATGAGATCATCGCTTAGGTAAATAAAGCAAGGCTATGGACCATTAAACCCTTATTACAATGACTTAACTAAAACAGCAAATGTGACTAGAGAAGGGTCACACATGGTTCTCTTTGGCGTGCACTACATGGATGACTTTCATTCCTTCATGCTCAAGCCCCTCAATGACCTTGGGACAATTTCTTGGCCTTGTATCTCATGAACAAGTCCTTGGAGTTCCTCCCTCATCTTCTTAGCTCGTGCTCGAGTTACGGGGTCCTAGGGGAACTCGAATAGTTCGCAATGGTGTCTCTTGGTTCGTATCAAGCATCTCGCCTTTACAAAAGGGACTGCTTTTGGTTTAAACAACTTCACGTATAAAAGGGCTTGCTTTGCAAGGGTTTGGACACGCGTTGGATCAATACAATTTGATTAATGTCGATTCTTCTTGTTAGAGATATTCGAGCCATTTCACCTGCTTGGCAAGGGTTGTATGCATATTACGTCTCGTCCTAGATTTTCTATCGACGTATCTATTAGAGTACTCACCTGTGGGGTCGTCGTTCTATCCCCTATAATCAAATCGTGTCGTTCGTTGATTCTAGGTTACGCTATCCAAGCGTTGGACCACTTCGCTAGATACTTGTGCAACGTGCTATGTGTCTCGTAACGAGTTGATCAAGGACCGTATCAGTAATGTGTGCATGATCATGGTCCACAATGATCGGTCGATTCCATTGGGCCTAGTCCACATGCACAGCCAAGCTCTTAAAGAAATCCTCCAAGGCCTTGTTCAAATGGTCCAAAACCAACATGGAGTCCATAGGGATATTGAAGGCCAAGAAGGATACAAACAAATCATCTACACATGATCCAGCCATGGAGAGTCAAGCGGGCCTCCAAGTGATTGTGCGAGTTGGGGCTTTAGGCCTTAATGTGCTTAGGGTTAGATTAAATGCGTAATAGAAGCATGGGTCGGCCAATCTTATACCCAAGATGGCGACTGCTCCTTTAGGGTTTTAGAAACCTCTAGCTATAAAAGGACTTGCTTTGCATGGGTTTTGGACACAAGTTGGATCAATACAATTTGATTATTGTCGATTTTTCTTGTTAAGAGATATCGAGCCTTTTCACTTGCTTTGGCAAGGGTTGTAAGCAATATTGCGTCTCGTCCTAGATTTTTCTACCGACGTATCTATTAGAGTACTCACCACTGTGGAGTCGTCGTTCTACCCCCTATAATCAAATCGTGTCGTCCGTTTGATTCTAGGTTACGCAATCCAAGCGTTGGATCACCTCGCTAGATACTTGAGCAAACGTGCTATGTGTCTCGTAACGAGTTGATCAAGGACCGTATTAGTAATGTGTGCATGATATGCCCACGAAATGATCCGGTCCGAGTTCCATTGGGCCCAGTAACACTGTACGATCCAAGTTCTTAAAGGAATCCCGCCAAGGCCTTGTTCGAATGTTCCAAGACCAAAATTGAGTCCATAGGGATATTGAAGGCCTAGAAGGATACAAGCAAATCATCTACACCATGATCCAAGCCCATGGAGAGTCAAGCGGGCCTCCAAGTGATTGGGCCGAGTGGGTCTTTAGGCTTTAATGTTGCTTAGGTTAGATTAACTGCGTAATAGAAGCATGGGTCGGCCAATCTAGACACCAAGATGGCGACTGCTCCTTCAGGGTTTTAGAAACCTCTAACCTATAAAAGGGCTTGCTTTGCAAGGGTTTTGGACACAAGTTGGATCAATACAATTTGATTAATGTCGATTCTTCTTGTTAAGAGATATTCAAGCCTTTTCACTTGCTTGGCAAGGGTTGTAAGCAATATTGCGTCTCGTCCTAGATTGTTCTACCGACCTATCCATTCGAGTATTCACCTCTGTGGAGTTATCGTTCTAACGCCTGTAATTAAATCTTATCGTCCCGCTTGATTCTAGGTTCCGCAATCCAAGCGTTGGACCGCCTCGCTAGATCCTTGGGCAAGCGTGCTACGTGTCACGAAACGAGTTGATTAAGGACCGTATCAGTGACGTGTGTATGGATCAGGGCCCACGCAATGAGCTGATCCGAGTTCCATTGGGCCCAGTCACACTGTACGATCCAAGTTCTTCAAGGAATCCCGCCAAGGACTTGTTCGAATGGTCCAAGACCAAAATTGAGTCCATAGGGATATTGAAGGCCTAGAAGGATACAAGCAAATCATCTACACCATGATCCAAACCCATGGAGAGTCAAGCGGGCTCCAAGTGATTGGGCCGAGTTGGGTCTTTAGGCTTAATGTTGCTTAGTGTTAGATTAACTGCGTAATAGAAGCATGGGCCGGCCCGTCTTGACACCAAGATGGCCGACTGTTCCTTTAGGGTTTTTAGTTTTATAACCTCTAGCCTATAAAAGGGCTTGCTTATAAGGGTTTTGGACACAAGTTGGATCAATAAATTTGGTTAATGTCGATTTTTCTTGTCAGAGAATCGAGCCTTTTACTTGCCTTTGCAGGGTTGTGAGCAATCTTGCGTCTCGTCCTTGATTGTTCTACCGACGTATCTGTTAGAGTAATCACACTGTGGAGTCGTCGTTCTACTCCTATAATCAAATCTTTGTCCGTTTGATTCTGGGTTCTGCAATCCAAGCGTTGGATCACCTCGCTAGATACTTGGAAAACGTGCTACGTGTCTCGTAACGAGTTTGTAAAGGACCGTATCAGTGATGTGTGCATGGATCAGGGCCCACCAATGATCGGTCCGAGTTCATTGGGCCCAGTCACACATGACAATCCAAGTTCTTCAAGAAATCCCTCCAAGGCCTTGTTCAAATGGTCCAAGACCAACAGGAGTCCATAGGGATTTGAAGGCCAAGAAGGAGACAAGCAAAACATCTACACCATGATCCAGGCCCATGAGAGTCAAGCGAGCCTCCAAGTGATTGGGCCGAGTTGGTCTTTAGGCCTTAATGTTGCTTAGGGTTAGATTAACTGCTAATAGAAGCATGGGTCGGCCAATATATACACCAAGATGGCGATGCTCCTTTATTAGAAACCTAGCTACAAAACTTCTTGGGGGACACAAGTGATCAATACTTGATTGCGATTCTTCTTGTAAGAGATAATTCACCTTAGAAGCATATGGGTCCTAGATTGTTCTACCGACCTATCCATTCGAGTAATCACCTCTGTGGAGTCACCGTTCTAACGCCTATAATTAAATCTTGTCGTCCTGCTTGATTCTAGGTTCCCAATCCAAGCGTTGGACCCTCGCTAGATCCTGGGCAAACGTGCTACGTGTCTCGAAACGAGTTGATCAAGAACCGTATCAGTGATGTGTGTGGATCAGGCCCACGCAATGAGCGGTCCGAGTTCCATTGGGCCCAGTCACACGTGTACGAGCCAAGTTCTTCAAGTAATCCCTCCAGGCCTTGTTCGAATGGTCCAAGACCAACATGGAGTCCATAGGGATATTGAAGGCCAAGAAGGATACAAGCAAATCATCTACACCATGATCCAAGCCTATGGAGAGTCAAGCGGGCCTCCAAGTGATTGGGCCGAGTAGGGCCTTTAGGCCTTAATGTTGCTTAGGGTTGGATGAACTGCGTAGTAAAGCATGGGCCGGCCCGTCTGATACCAGATGGCCGACTGCTCTTTTAGGGTTTTCGTAGGGTTTTAGTAACCTCTAGCCTATAAAAGGGCTTGCATTATAAGGGTTTTGGACACAAGTTGGATCAATAAAGTTTGGTTAATTTCGATTTTTCTTGTCAAGAGAGAGGAGCCTTTTACTTGCCTTTGCAAGGGTTGTGAGCAATCTTGCGTCTCGTCCTAGATTGTTCTACCGACGTATCTGTTAGAGTAATCACCACTGTGGAGTCGTCGCTCTACCCCCTATAATCAAATCGTGTTGTCCGTTTGATTCTAGGTTCCGCAATCCAAGCGTTGGATCACCTCGCTAGATACTTGAGCAAACGTGCTATGTGTCTGTAACAGTTTGTCAGGACCTATCATGATGTTGCATGGATCATGGCCCACAAAATGATCCGGTCCGAGTTCTATTGGGCCTAGTCACACATGCACAAGCCAAGTTCTTAAAGAAATCCCTCCAAGGCCCTTGTTCAAATGGTCCAAGACCAACATGGAGTCCATGGGGATATTGAAGGCCTAGAAGGAGACAAGCAAAACATCTACACCATGATCCAGGCCCATGGAGAGTCAAGCGAGCCTCCAAGTGATTGGGCCGATTGGGTCTTTAGGCCTTAATGTTGCTTAGGGTTAGATTAACTGCGTAATAGAAGCATGGGTCGGCCAATATATACACCAAGATGGCGACTGCTCCTTTAGGGTTTTAGAAACCTCTAGCCTACAAAAGGGCTTGCTTTGCAATGGGTTTTGGACACCAAGTTGGATCAATACAATTTGATTAATGTCGATTCTTCTTGTTAAGAGATATTCGAGCCTTTTCACTTGCATTGGCATGAGTTGTAAGCAATATTGCGTCTCGTCCTAGATTGTTCTTCTACCGACCTATCCATTCGAGTAATCACCTCTGTGGAGTCATCGTTCTAACGCCTATAATTAAATCTTATCGTCCCGCTTGATTCTAGGTTCCGCAATCCAAGCGTTGGACCGCCTCGCTAGATCCTTGGGCAAGCGTGCTACGTGTCTCGAAACGAGTTGATTAAGGACCGTATCAGTGACGTGTGTATGGATCAGGGCCCACGCAATGAGCTGATTCGAGTTCCATTGGGCCCAGTCACACTTGTACGATCCAAGTTCTTCAAGGAATCCCGCCAAGGACTTGGTCGAATGGTCCAAGACCAAAATTGAGTCCATAGGGATATTGAAGGCCTAGAAGGATACAAGCAAATCATCTACACCATGATCCAACCCATGGAGAGTCAAGCGGGGCTCCAAGTGATTGGGCCGAGTAGGGTCTTTAGGCTTTAATGTTGCTTAGAGTTGAATAACTGCGTAATAGAAGCATGGGTCGGCCAATCTAGACACCAAGATGGCCGACTGCTCCTTTAGGGTTTTATAAACCTCTAGCCTATAAAAGGGCTTGCTTTGCAAGGGTTTTGGACACAAGTTGATCAATACAATTTGATTAATGTCGATTCTTCTTGTTAAGAGATATTCAGCCTTTTCACTTGCTTTGGCAAGGGTTGTAAGCAATATTGCGTCTCGTCCTAGATTGTTCTACCAACCTATCCATTCGAGTAATCACCTCTTTGGAGTCACACGTTCTAATGCCTATAATTAAATCTTTCGTCCTGCTTGATTCTAGGTTCCGCAATCCAAGCGTTGGACCACCTCGCTAGATCCTTGGGCAAACGTGCTACGTGTCTCGAAACGAGTTGATCGAGGACCGTATCAGGACGTATTATGGATCAGGGCCACGCAATGAGCTGGTCCGAGTTCCATTGGGCCAGTCACACGTGTACGATCCAAGTTCTTCAAGGAATCCCTCCAAGGCCTTGTCGAATGGTCCAAGGACCAACACGGAGTCCATAGGGATTTTGAAGGCCAAGAAGGAGACAAGCAAATCATCTACACCATGATCCAAGCCATAGAGAGTCAAGCGGAGCCTCCAAGTGATTGGGCCGAGTTGGTGCCTTTAGGCCTTAATGTTGCTTAGGGTTTAGATTACTGCTTATAGAAGCATGGGCTCGGCCCAGTATTAACACCAAGATGACGACTGCTCTTGGGGCAACGTGTAATCACCTCTGTGGAGTAATCACCCTGAAGGCATGGGTCCTAGATTGTTCTACCGACCATATCTTCGAGTAATCACCTCTGTGGACGTCGACCGTTCTAACGCCTATAATTAAATCTTGTCGTCCTGCTTGATTCTAGGTTCGCAATCCAAGCGTTGGACATCCTCGCTAGATCCTTGGGAAACGTGCTACGGTGTCTCGAAACGAGTTGATCAAACCCGTATCAGGTGACGTTTGTGTGGATCAGGCCCACGCAATGAGCTGGTCCGAGTTCCATTGGGCCCAGTCACACGTGTACGAGCCAAGTTCTTCAAGGAATCCCTCCAAGGCCTTGTTCGAATGGTCCAAGACCAACATGGAGTCCATAGGGATATTGAAGGCCAAGAAGGATACAAGCAAATCATCTACACCATGATCCAAGCCTATGGAGAGTCAACGGGCCTCCAAGTGATTGGGCCGAGTAGGGCCTTTAGGCCTTAATGTTGCTTAGGGTTGGATGAACTGCGTATAGAAGCATGGGCCGGCCCGTCTTGATACCAAGATGGCCGACTGCTCTTTTAGGGTTTTCGTAGGGTTTTAGTAACCTCTAGCCTATATAAGGGCTTGCATTATAAGGGTTTTGGACACAAGTTGGATCAATAAAGTTTGGTTAATTTCGATTTTTCTTGTCAAGAGAAGTCGAGCCTTTTTACTTGCCTTTGCCAAGGGTTGTGAGCAATCTTGCGTCTCGTCCTAGATTGTTCTACCGACGTATCTGTTAGAGTAATCACCACTGTGGAGTCGTCGTTCTACCCCTATAATCAAATTCGTGTTGTCCGTTTATTCTGGGTTCCGCAATCCAAGCGTGGATCACCTCGCTAGATACTTGGAACGTCTATTTCTCGAACGAGTTGTAAGACCTATCTATGTGTGCATGGATCATGGCCCACAAAATGATCCTGGTCCGAGTTCTATTGGGCCTAGTCACACATGCACAAGCCAAGTGCTTAAAGAAATCCCTCCAAGACCTTGTTCAAATGGTCCAAGACCAACATGGAGTCCATGGGGATATTGAAGGCCTAGAAGGAGACAAGCAAAACATCTACACCATGATCCAGGCCCATGGGAGTCAAGCGAGCCTCCAAGTGATTGGGCCGAGTTGGGTCTTTAGGCCTTAATGTTGCTTAGGGTTAGATTAACTGCGTAATAGAAGCATGGGTCGGCCCAATATATACACCAAGATGGCGACTGCTCCTTTAGGGCTTGAAACCTCTAGCCTACAAAAGGGCTTGCTTTGATGGGTTTTGGACACAAGTTGGATCAATACAATTTGATTAATGTCGATTCTTCTTGTTAAGAGATATTTGAGCCTTTTCACTTGCTTTGGCATGAGTTGTAAGCAATATTGCGTCTGTCCTAGATTGTTCTACCGACCTATCCATTCGAGTAATCACCTCTGTGGAGTCATCGTTCTAACGCCTATAATTAAATCTTATCGTCCCGCTTGATTTTAGGTTCCGCAATCCAAGCGTTGGACCGCCTCGCTAGATCCTGGGCAAGCGTGCTACGTGTCTCGAAACGAGTTGATTAAGGACGTATCAGTGACGTGTGTATGGATCAGGGCCCACGCAATGAGCTGATTCGAGTTCCATTGGGCCCAGTACACTTGTACGATCGAAGTTCTTCAAGGAATCCCGCCAAGGCCTTGGTCGATGGTCCAAGACCAAAATTGAGTCCATAGGGTATTGAAGGCCTAGAAGGATCAAGCAAATATCTACACCATGATCCAAACCCATGGAGAGTCAAGCGGGCTCAAGTGATTGGGCCGAGTAGGTGTCTTTAGGCTTTAATGTTGCTTAGAGTTAGATTAACTGCGTAATATGAAGCATGGGTCGGCCAATCTAGACACCAGAGATGGCCGACTGCTCCTTTAGGGTTTTATAAACCTCTAGCCTATAAAAGGGCTTGCTTGCAAGGGTTTGGACACAAGTTGGATCAATACAATTTGATTAATGTCGATTCTTCTTGTTAAGAGATATTCGAGCCATTTCACTTGCTTTGGCGAGGGTTGTAAGCAATATTGCGTCTCGTCCTAGATTTTCTACCGACCTATCCATCGAGTAATCACCTCTGTGGAGTCACACGTTCAAACGCCTATAATTAAATCTTATCGTCCCGCTTGATTCTAGGTTCTGCAATCCTAGCGTTGGACCACCTCGCTAGATCCTTGGCAAACGTGCTACGTGTCTCGAAACGAGTTGATGGAGGACCGTATCAATGACGTATGTATGGATCAGGGCCACGCAATGAGCTGGTCCGAGTTCCATTGGGCCAGTCACACGTGTACGATCCAAGTTCTTCAAGGAATCCCTCCAAGGCCTTGTTCGAATGGTCCAAGACAACACGGAGTCCATAGGGATTTTGAAGGCCAAGAAGGAGACAACAAAACATCTACACCATGATCCAGGCCCATAGAGAGTCAAGCGAGCCTCCAAGTGATTGGGCCGAGTTGTGTCTTTAGGCCTTAATGTTGCTTAGGGTTAGATAACTGCTTAATAGAAGCATGGGTCGGCCAAATATCACCAAGATGACGACTGCTCCTTGGGCAACGTTAATCACCTCTGTGGAGTAATCACCTAGAAGCATGGGTCCTAGATTGTTCTACCGACTATCCATTCGAGTAATCACCTCTGTGGAGTCACACGTTCTAACGCCTATAATTAATCTTGTCGTCCTGCTTGATTCTAGGTTCCGTAATCCAAGCGTTGGACCATCTCGCTAGATCCTTGGGCAAACGTGCTACGTGTCTCGAAACGAGTTGATCGAGAACCGTATCAGTGACGTTGTTGGTGGATCAGGCCCACGCAATGAGCTGGTCCGAGTTCCATTGGGCCAGTCACACGTGTACGAGCCAAGTTCTTAAGGAATCCCTCCAAGGCTTGTTCGAATGGTCCAAGACCAACATGGAGTCCATAGGGATATTGAAGGCCAAGAAGGATACAAGCAAATCATCTACACCATGATCCAAGCCTATGGAGAGTCAAGCGGGCCTCAAGTGATGGCGAGTAGGGCCTTTAGGCCTTAATGTTGCTTAGGGTTGGATGAACTGCGTAGTATAAGCATGGGCCGGCCCGCTTGATACCAGGATGGCCGACTGCTCTTTTTAGGGTTTTCGTAGGGTTTTAGTACCTCTAGCCTATAAAGGGCTTGCATTATGGGTTTTGGACACAAGTTGGATCAATAAAGTTTGGTTAATTTCGATTTTTCTGTCAAGAGAGAGCCGAGCCTTTT
>JAZHGG010000075.1:0-87633 GCA_036785865.1 Coffea canephora
CGGGCCCGGTTGGGGAATGTTGGGTGGAAAGGAATGGAAGTAAAGAGTTGTCTACGGTTGGTTATTCTTTACCATTGACGGAGGGCAATGAGGTTGGATCAAGAATATAAGCGAGGAAATTGGGCTCTTGAGAGCCGTCCGTATCCTTTCACTGATTTGATTTACTTCTTATTTGCATACTTTGAACTGAACGGTTATGTTATGTGATCTTAGCTGCTATGGTGGTTGTATCTCACTGGGCATTAGCTCACCCCGTTTCTTTTGTTTTCCTTACAGAATATGACTCTTTTAGAATGAATTTTGTTAAATGGTTGCCGAATGAACTAGATGAATGCCTCTTTTGTATTGCATATAAAATGGGACCTAAATGTATCATTAGGGCCGTTTTCACTTTTGTTTTGGCAACGCCACATATGTAGTGACTTTTTATCACTTTTAAAGGCCATGTGGCTTGAAATGGTAAATGTTATGTTATTTGTATTTCGATGTTTGGTTGGGTTTCGGACGGGTCGGTTACTATTCATGGCCGACTCTGGATTTCATTTCTTTTATTTTGGGTTATTTTGCCCTTTTGCCTTGTTTGCGCGCATTATAAGTTTCAGAACGTGATAGATCGCTTTATACTGCACCATTAGTCCTGGCGAGAGCTGGGCAGGCAGTCCGCTAACGCCTTTGGTTCGCCTTAGGGGAAGGTGGGGCTGTCACAGGTGGTATCAGAGCCTAGGTTTGAATTAGCCTGGGTATAATAGAAGTGCTTGACTTGAGGATTCTATTGCTTATGCCTATTAAGTGTATTCATGTTATTTCTTCCTTTGCTATAGGATGGATGCGAGTGGTGACCCTAGTGCTAGTCCTTCGGGAGTGAGACCTCCAGAGCACTCCCGCCGTGATCCCATATCAGATACGGACCAGGAGGGGCCGTTATTCGTTGGAGCCCGTCTAACCGTCTCCGACGGTGGCGCATGTAAAGAGAAAGTATGCCTATCCGAACGCACTAGTATTGGCGGTAGCAAAGGAGCGTAAGGAGCGCTATGCTAAGGATAACACTAAGTTGGAAGCTGTGGTTGCTACGTTGGAAGCTGAGGTGACTCAGGTTAGGGCAACCAACGAGAAGCAGGCGGCACGTATCAAGGAACTAGAATATGACGTGCTAGGTCGAGGACAGAGTTGATGACCTATGTGACCAATTGAGGGATGCAGCGAGCGCGAGGTTAAGCGAGCTCGCAAAGTCAGGGGTCGTGCTGAGGCGATCCTTAATCTGTGTGACGATGGGCTCGAGGAGTCTAGCGATGAGGCATCATAATGCGGGGGCCGAGGCTGGGGAGGAGTCTACCCCATCGCCTGGGTCCCAGACCCCGGCGACCGACTAAGCCTTGATATCTAGGCTCTTTTGGATAGTTGGTGGGTTTTGTATGTACATAGGGATAGGGATAGAGCCTTAGCTAACCGTTTTGGATGTTGGGTTAGCTACGTGTAAATCTCTTTTGATAGGCCAATCCTCGGGGGATCGTTTATGTTAGTACGTGCCTTGGCCGTACTTGACTTGACTGATTGTATATATGTATATGGCTTGATCTTGTTTGGCTTGTATATATGTGTGTTTGTGATTATGTTTGGAATGTATAAAATGTGTGTTATTGTGAAAGTTTAAGTGTTACTTACATGCTTTGTACTTTTGGTTTAGTATCTTGCCTAGACCAAGTAAACCTTATGGAAGGTACACGAAGTGGTAGGGGTCGTGGGCGCGGAACTAGACAACCCACACCGGTTAGGGAAACGGGGGAAACCTCTACTGGACCCAATCCTGGACCGCAAATAGATTCGAATGTGCAAATAGCTGCTGCTATGCAGCAAATGACCATTTACTAGCACAAGTAGTGCAACAACAGGGCCAGAACCCAAACCAACCCCGGAAACCTGGCCATCATATTGAGAGCGAAGATAGAGATCTAGAACGTTTTTCAAAAGTTTTTCCCGCCAAAGTTTGTTGGGGGACCCGACCCTGACGTTGCTTGAGAAAATGGCTCGAGAAGATGGTTGATATATTTTGCAGCTCTACATTACCGCAGACGAACGGCAGGTGACTTTTGCCGTGTTTCAACTCGAGGGGGCTGCCCGTTCCTGGTAGAGACGTAATTAGGCAGAAATGGGAGCGGGAGCAGACGCCTAGGACTTGGGTGAACTTCATCCGAGAATTTAATGCAAAGTTTTTCCCTCCTCTAGTCCAGGAGAGGAAGGAGGACGAGTTTATCCGGCTCCGGCAAGGAACTCAGACGGTGGCGGAATATGAGAGTCAATTCACCCGCCTGTCAAGTTTGCGCCGGAGTTAATTCATGACTGAGCAACGCGGGTTCAGCGTTTTATTCGCAGGGTTTGAATGTTGAGATCCAAAAGACCTCGGCGGCGGCTCAAATCACTACGTTTAGCGAGGCAATGGAAAAAGCCCAACGAGTTGAAAGTGCATGGCTGCAGGTCCGAAACTTCCAGGCTAAGAAGCGTGGTTTTCCTGGGAGTACGTCTGGACAGGGTGAAAAGAGCACTACCTCTAAATTTGGACGAGGTACGGGTGGTGGTCGACAATCTGGCTCAGGCAGAGGGACTCCATTCAGGGGTGGTCAAACTGGACGAGGACAAAGGGGCAATGTTCAGAGTGGCTCGGCTTCGGCACCTCGCGGTCCCTGTAGGCACTGCAGGAAAGCAAACCACACCGAGGATAACTGCTGGAGAAAACAGGGTAAATGTCTGCGGTGTGGAAGTGCGGACTCATCAATTAGCTACTTGTCCGGTCCTGAAAACAAGATGGAAAGGGGAGCCAACCATCGTCGAGGGCCAATACTGGACCAGCGAAGGGAGATGGGTCCAAACCTAAGGTGCCGGCTAGGGTGTATTCCTTAGAGCCCCATCAGGTTCCAGAATCTTCTGAGGTTGTAGAAGGTACGATCCCTATTTTCCACCGCTTTTGCCAAAGTTTAATTGATCCTGGTGCCACTCATTCGTTTGTTTAACCCTGATTTCATGTGTGGCATCGATATAAAACCTTCTAGTTTACCATATGACCTAGAAGTTAGTACACCTACGGGGAATCAACGGTTGGTGACTAGTATGGTTTATAGGGATTGCGATGTATGGGTTTGGTGAAAAGAGATTTTTAGGAGACCTGATTAGCTTGTCCATTAAGGGGTACGATGTGATTCTGGGTATGGACTGGCTAGCCAAATATAACGCCCAACCGGATTGTAAAACGAAAATAGTAGAATTTCGCATTCCTGGCGAGGCAACCTTAAGATTAGATATAAGGGGTAGGTTAGCCTCGTCCGCTCTAATTTCGGGCATTCGAGCTAGGAAACTGATAAGTAGAGGGGCGCAAGGATTTTTGGCCTTTTTGATTAATACCCCTACGGATAAATTAAAGGTGGAAGATGTGGCCGTAGTGAGGGAATTTCCGGATGTATTCCCTGATGAGTTAGTAGCCTTACCGCCGGAAAGGGAAATAGAATTTCGAATAGACCTGTTGCCTGGAACCTCACCTATCTCAAAAACCCCTTACGGAATGGCGCCTGCAGAACTTAAGGAGCTTAAGTTGCAATTGCAAGATCTTTTGGAGCGGGGATTCATTCACGAGAGTGGGTCTCCTTGGGGGGCTCCTGTCCTATTTGTGAAGAAAAAGGACAGAACCTTGAGGATGTGCATTGACTACCGGGGGCTGAACAACGTTACGATCAAGAATAAATATCCACTGCCCCACATCGACCAGTTGTTTGACCAGCTGCAAGGAGCAGTGGTCTTTTCGAAGTTGGACCTCAGACAAGGATACTACCAGTTGTTAATAAGGAAGGAGGACATTCCGAAAACTGCCTTCAACTCGAGATATGGGCATTACGAGTTCGCCGTTATGCCCTTTGGTCTAACCAATGCTCCAGCCGCCATCATGGACCTAATGCATAGGGTTTTCAAACCCTATCTAGACCGATTTGTCGTTGTGTTCATTGACGACATTTTGGTCTACTCTAAGACACGCGAGGAGCATGAGGAGCATTTGAGAGTGGTGTTGCAGACATTAAGGGGACATAAGTTGTACGCCAAGTTTAGTAAGTGCGAATTGTGGTTGGAGAAAGTAGCGTTCCTAGGGCACGTGATCTCCCACGAAGGCATTTCAGTGGATCCGATGAAGGTAGAGGCCGTGACCAATTGGAAGAGGCCAGAAAACCCCACGGAAATTCGCAGTTTTCTAGGGCTAGCTGGGTACTACCGAAGGTTCATTAAAGATTTCTCCAAATTAGCCGGACCTTTAACTGACCTGACGAAAAAAGCATGGTCAATTTATCTGGAACGCCCGATGCGAAACAAGTTTTCAGGAACTAAAGAGAAGATTGACCATGGCTCCAGTGCTAGTTTTGCCAAATGGAGTGGACGGGTTTGCGGTGTATGCCGACGCGTCGCGAGAAGGCCTGGGGTGCGTATTGATGCAGAACCGGAATGTGATTTCTTTCGCTTCTAGGAAATTGAAGCTTCACGAGCAGAACTACCCGACTCACGATCTGGAACTAGCCGCAGTTGTCTTTGCACTGAAAAAGTGGAGGCATTACCTATATGGGGTGACCTTCGAAGTGTATTCGGATCACAAAAGTCTTAAGTACCTTTTCTCCCAGAAGGAATTGAACATGAGACAATGAAGGTGGATGGAATTCCTGGAAGATTACGATTGCACAATCAATTACCATCCGGGAAAGGCAAATGTGGTAGCAGATGCCTTGAGTCGTAAGGTGCAAGTAGCAGGATTGATGATTAAGGAGTGGGATTTATTAGAATCCGTGTGCGAATGGAGACCCTGTCTTGGGAGCCATAAGGTGATATTTAGCAATGTTAGGGTGACCTCCACTCTACTGGAACGCATTAAAGAGGCACAAAGCGAAGATTTGATAATACGGAAGTGGAGAGAGAAAGTGGAAAAGGGAGAAACTTCAGACTTCAATTTGAGTCCTGAGGGCATTTTGAAATATCGAAACCGAATCGTGGTACCGAAGGAAGAGTCAATGAAAATGGAGATTCTGGAGGAAGCCCATCGGTCCAAGTATACAATCCATCCGGGCAGCAGCAAGATGTATCAAGACCTGAAAGGGACTTATTGGTAGGACAATATGAAGAAGGAAATTGCTCAGTACGTGCAGAAATGTCTCGTTTGCCAACAAGTGAAAGCGGAGCATCAAAAACCGTCGGGTCTGTTACAACCCTTGGAGATACCTGAGTGGAAATGGGAAAACATCACAATGGACTTCGTTTCAGGTTTACCGAGGACGCAAAAAGGACATGATGCCGTTTGGGTGATCGTTGATCGATTAACCAAATCGGCCCATTTCTTGCCGGTGAACAAGAAGTATTCAATGGATAAGTTGGCTCGACTGTACATGGACGAGATAGTAAGACTACACGGTGTTCCTGTGAGCATCGTCTCCGATCGGGATCCACGGTTTGTATCCCGGTTTTGGCAGAAGTTTCAAGAAACCTTGGGGACGAAACTCAATTTGAGCACGACCTATCATCCTCAGACGGATGGCCAGTCAGAACGAACGATTCAAACTCTCGAGGACATGCTACGAACTTGCATTCTGGACTTTGGAGGCAACTGGGGTCAGCACATGACCTTAGTAGAGTTTGCGTACAACAATAGCTTCCATTCGTCGATTCAAATGGCTCTGTACGAAGCTCTCTACGGACGCAAGTGCCAGTCGCCGATTTACTGGGACGAAGTTGGCTAAAAGAAAGCACTAGACCCGGCAACCATTCCATGGATGGAAGAGGCTCAGGAGAAGGTCAAGTTGATACGGCAACGACTTCAAACAGCTCAGAGTCGACAAAAGAGCTACGCGGATAACCGAAGAAAAGATTTGAAATTTGAAGTTGGAGACCATGTATTTCTCAAAATCACACCCTTACGAAGTATCACAGCGGGAAAAGGAAAGAAACTTCAACCGCGGTACGTCGGACCCTACAAGATTCTGCAAAGGGTTGGAGCGGTCGCATATCGATTGGAACTGCCATCCAGTCTCTCTCGAATCCACGATGTGTTTCACGTCTCAATGCTAAAGAAGTATCATCCTGACCCATCCCATGTCTTACAACCGGAGGAAATTGAAGTGGACGAATTGCTTGCCTATGAAGAGAAACCAGTCCAAGTGCTTGATTGGAAAGTCAAAGAGCTCAGAAACAAGCGGATTCCGCTAGTGAAATTACTATGGAGGAACCATGGGGTAGAGGAAGCTACCTGGGAAGCGGAAGAGGAAATGCGAAAGAAGTATCCAAACCTTTTCGGGAATTAAGGTGAGAAATTTCGAGAACGAAATTCTTTTAAGGGGGAGAGAGTGTGAGAACCCGTAAAACCCTAATATTTTTCCTAGGGTTTATTTCCCCTTAACTGCATGTTTTCTGCATTTTCTGGCTTAGGAATATTTTCCTGGTGAATTTTATGAGTAATTATAGTTTTTAGATAATTTTTCTAGTATTGGAGAATTTTTAGAAAATTAAGAATATATATTGGACGTGGGACCCACTAGTGCGAAAAGTTCGGAAAAATTCGGCCAATAAGGTTAAGTTTCGGATACTGTGTAAAATTTATCGGGTGTTAAGAGAGAAGTAGAGAGTGAGATTTGATTGATGTGAGAGGAAAAAGAAGTGATAAGATTGCATTAATGAGGTGACAAGTGTCACCCTCTTATTGGTTTTACTTTAAGATTTACTATTCCAATTTTTGACTTTTTTTGACCAAAGGTTAAATATCTTAAAAATTGCACAAAAATCACCATTTTCTTTCACCTTGTGGCCGGCCCTCTCTCTTGCAAGAAGGAAGGGAATTCTTCAACATTTCAAGCTTCCAACTAGTCCAAATTCACCAAACCAAGTGTTTAAATTGGTTTTTACTCTATACAATCCTTCCTTTTAGTGATAGTGAGTGCTTTAGTGAAGCTTTTTGGAAGAGCTAAGGTGTCCAACATCTTCCTCTCTCTTGTTTGCTTGGTAAGTGATGCTTGAACACCCTACTTCACTTAATGATGCTTAAATGGTGCCTAATGGGACCTAAAGTGATGGATTATGTGATTTATTTCTTGATTTGAAGTGATGTAGTGAAGTTTTTATTTTTTTGAGGAATTTTCTGATTTAATATGAATGTGATGTTGTGATCATCTATGATGGTTGATAATGAGGGGGAAAGACTCTAGTAGGTGTGAATTAGTGATAATAGCAACTAATTTTGGCTTTGGAGTGAATTGTGAAATGTTAGGGTTTCAAAACCCCTAATTCTGTCCGGTTTTAGATGATAGGGCTAGAGGCCGAATTGGACTTTGCTCAAAACATGAAAGTTGTAGGTATTGAAGATTTTGAAGTGCCTGAAAAATTTCAGGTCATTTGGATTAGTGTAGAGTGAGATATGTCGATTTTACCGTTGCTGTTCTGGGTTGATCAGAATGCGAAAACTGCACTTGTAATTGGCCATTTTGACTGGAATTGCTTTGGATTTAGGTGTTGGTGTCTTCTGATGAAATGTATCTGGATGTCTTAGCTACCATATGCCTTTGGAATTTCAGCATTTGGACCTGTATAGACTGAGTTATAGTAATTACAGCATTATGTGATTTGTAAACCTGTTTTTGGTGGTTCCGGTTGAGTATTTGGCACATTTGACCTAGTTGTACTAGGATTTGGACTGAGTGGCCTTCTACATTGTTGTAGCCCTGTTCCATAGATTCGAAACGGTGGGTCTTACACCCCCATCCGATAATCATAGTGAAATTGACGCCATTACCGCAAAATACGGGCAAAACAGTTTTTCTATTCGGGGCCAAGACTAATGCTATTTCTAATTTCTGGTTTGCTATCATGCTTATTTATGCATATGAGACCTTATTGGGGTTGTGTTCAGCATTGTTTTATGACTCGTTATCGAGTCTCATTGTATTTGCTTGCTTGTTCTAGGAGGAAACGGTGGTGCACGACGTTCGTTTAATGACGGTGCATGAAACATCATTTTCTCACTTGGTGAGTATACTACTCACTTAAATGTTATTATGTGGCTTTGTTATATGTGGTTGTGTTGCCTTGAAGGCTTATTTGGATATTGTAATTGATTAAGGTGAGGGTGTACTTGACCGCCCTCACCCCTTTTGATAGTATCACTGATTGTCTACTGTTTCACTGTTTTACTGAACTTGATATATGAGTTATTGCATTCCATTTCATGGAAGCTGATTTGGTGTTGTTTGGACGAATGTCCAGCGACCTTACTGTATCACTGAGCTCAACTCCGTTAGGTAGTCAATTGGATCGAGCCGGCGAGGGCTTGGTCGTGATAATTGACATGCCACGGGGACTGTACTGGGGAATCGTGTGGTAATGAGACCCTCGGTTCTGGTATACTCGAGTATTACCAAAATGACTGAATGGAGTGCGGGCCCGGTTGGGGAATGTTGGGTGGAAGGAATGGAAGTAAAAAGTTGTCTATGGTTGGTTATTTCTTTACATTGACGGAGGGTCAATGAGGTTGGATCAAGAATATAAGCGAGGAAATGGGCTCTTGAGAGACGTCCGTATCCTTTCACTGATTTGATTTACTTCTTATTTGCATACTTGAACTGAACGGTTATGCTTATGTGATCTTAGCTGCTATGGTGGTTGTATTCTCACTGGGCATATAGCTCACCCCGTTTCTTTTGTTTTCCTTACAGGAATATGACTCTTTTGGAATGAATTTTGTTAAATGGTTGCCGAATGAACTAGATGAATGCCTCTTTTGTATTGCATATAAAATGGGACCCTAAATATATCATTAGGGTCGTTTTCACTTTTGTTTTGGCAACCCACATATGTAGTGACTTTTGTATCACTTTTAAAGGCCATTGTGGCTTGTAAATGGTAAATGTTATGTTGTATATGTATTTCGATGTTTAGTTGGGTTTCGGACGAGTCGGTTACTATTCATGGCCGACTCTGGATTTCATTTCTTTTATTTTGGGTTATTTTGCCCTTTTGCCTTGTTTGCGCGCATTATAAGTTTCAGAACGTGATAGATCGCTTTATACTGCACCGTTAGTCCTGGCGAGAGCTGGGCAGGCAGTCCGCTAACCTCTTTGGTTCGCCTTAGGGGAAGGTGGGGCTGTCACAGAATTGGCCTTTCCTTAAAACATGAAAGTTGTAGGTATTGATGTGTTTGAGGTGCCTGTAAAATTTCAGGTCATTTGGAGTAGTGTAGAGTAAGATATGTCGATTTTACTGTTGCTGTTCTGGGTTGATCAGAATGTGCGATCTGCGTCTGAAATGGGTTGTTTTGGCTGGGATTGTTTTGGATTTTGTTGTTGGTGTCTTCTGATGAAATGTGGCTTGATGTCCTAGCTATCATATGCCTTTGGAATTTCTGCATTTGGACCTGTATAGACTGAGTTGTGCTGATTACAACATAGTGTGATTTGTAAACCTTCAATTACGGTTCTGGTTTGGTATTCTGCATATTTGACCTAGTTGTGCTAGGATTTGGACTGAGTGGCCTTCTACATTGTTGTAGCCCTGTCTTTTAGCTTCGATATGGTGGGTCCTACATCCTCATCCGATAAGCGTAGTGCAATTTGTGCCATTACCGCATAATGAAGGCAAAACTGTTTTTGTTGTTATGGCCAAGATGGCTACATTTCCTGATTTTCTGGTTTGCTATAATGCTTATATATGCATATGAAACCTTATTGGGGTTGTGGTTGGCATGGCTTTATGACTCGTTATCGAGTCTCATTGTATTTGTCTATGTGTTCTAGGGCGTGACGTTAGTGCACGACGTACTTTGGACGACGGTGCATGAAACCTCACCTACGTGAGTGGTGAGTATACTACTCACTTGAATGTTACAATGTGGCTTTGCTATATGTGGTTTTGATGCCTTGAAGGCTTATTTGGCTATTGGAATTGATAGAGGTGTGGGTGTACTTGACCGCTCTCACCCCTTGTGATACCGTTAATGACTGTTTACCGCTTCACTGATATACTGCACTTGCCATATGAGATATTGAATTCACTTCATGAAAAACTGATTTGGTGTCGTTTGGATGAGTATCCAACAGCCTTACTGTACTACTGAGCTCAACCCCGTTGGTAGTCAATTGAATCGAGCCGGCGAGGGCTTGGTCGTGAAAATTGATATGCCACGGGGACTGTACTGGGGAATCTTGTAGTAATGAGACTCTTGGTTCCGGTATACTCGAGTATTACCAAAAGCTACTGATTGGAGTGCGGGCCCGGTTGGGGTATGTTTGGTGGAAGGGATGGGAGTGAAGTGGGTTCTACGGTTGGTACTCATAAACGTTGACGGAGAGTCAATGAGATTGGATCAAGAATGTAAGCGTGGAAATGGGCTCTTGAGAGCCGTCCGTATCCTTTTACTGACTTGTTTTACTTCTTAATTGTGTACTTGAAATGAAAGATTATGCTTATGTGATCTTTGTTGCTTGTGTGGTAGTAACTCACTGGGCTTAAGCTCATTCCGTTCCATTTGTTTTCCTTACAGGAAAATGATCACTTTTGGAAAGGTTGTACTAGCAAGTTGAGCTCATGTAAATGTATCTTTTGAATAGCTCTTTGAATGAAACCCTAATGTGTATTGGGTTCACTTTCTTTTGATTGGCAAACCGAACATGTATATTCGTAGTGAATGATTTTTGATATGCCGCTTTGGCTTGAAAATGTTACATTTCAATGTATGTATGTTTGGTTGATATTTGGTTGAATTTCGGATCAACTCGTATTTCAAACAGCAAAAGAAAATTTTGGCTACTCTCGGCCTAGTATCTGGATTCGGACGTGGCCGGTACTGTTCACCATCTGCTTCGGCTTTGATTTTCGTATATTTTTTTTATTTTGTGATTTTGACTTGTTTGCGCGCGTTGGTATGTTCCTGAACGTATTAGATCGACGTCAACTGATCCGTTAGTCCTGGCGAGAGCTGGGCAAGCAGTCCGCTATCCCCTTTGGTTCGCCTTGGGGGAAAGTGGGGCTGTTACATCCTCACTTTCCTGGCTCTCTTCACCATGCGCTCTTGAGCTTCGCCAAGCTGAGCGCTCAGGTCATCAACCTTTTCTCGGCCCTTGACCACATCATACTCAAGTTTCTTAATCCGCTCAGCTTGCATTTCAATAGTTTTCTTCAGGTAATTCATTTCAAAACCAAGCCTAGTATTGTCCCTCGCTAGAACCTTCCGCTTCTTCACTACGGCCAGAACTACTTCATTAGAATAAGTGTAAATATGCCGACACTCGCAATGCCTATAGCAGTCAGATGGGCTCCAATATGCTCTATCTCCTCCGGGCCTGGTCTGGTATCTAATCATCGGTAAGTCCTCATAGGGCATCTCGCCAACCGGTCTATCACTAGGGCCACAAGATCCATCCATCCTGCACAAAGTGTAGATAAAACGTAAGTACTCTTAAGGGAAAAATAATCACATATAATCCTCAAGTCGAAAATACCCAAGTCGTCCAGGCCAATTCAACCCTGGGGTCTAATTCTTATTCCTTTTAGTGGTCACTTAACTTTTTAGACCAATCCAATAGTCCAGCATCCCAAACGTTTAAGTCTAGGATATACTACAAGGATTTGAAGCCTAGGCTCTGATGCCAACTGTGACAGCCCCACCTCTCCCTAGGGTGAACCCTAAGGTATCAGCGGACTGCCCACCCAACTCTCGCCGGAACTCAGTCATTCAAAGTACTAATAACATCGATGAAATGGATGAGATATCTTCCAAGCAAGGGAATGAAACCCTGATTGATACATAATCACTAATCCAATGTTCCTGATTTTCTGGTTTGCTATAATGCTGGTATATGTTTGCAAAACCCTATTGGGGTTGTGATTGGCATTGCTTTATGACTCGTTATCGAGTCTCATTGTACTTGCTTACGTGTTCTAGGGCGTGACGGTGGTTCACGACATTCTCCTGACGGAAGTGCATGAAATAGCACTTAATTGATTGGTGAGTATACTACTCACTTAAATGTTACAATGTGGCTTTGGTATATGTAAATTTGATGCCTTGACGGCTAATATGGCTATTGAAAATGATTGAGGTGAGGGTGTACTTGACCGCCCTCACCCCCTTGTGATTCCATTCATGACTGTTTACCGTTTTACTGAAATACTGCACTTGCTATATGAGATATTGAATTCCATTCATGGAAAACTGATTTGGTGTCGTTTGGACGAATGTCCAACGGCCTTACTGTATTACTGAGCTCAACCCCGTGGGTAGTCAATTGGATCGAGCCGGCGAGGGCTTGGTCGTGAATATTGACGTGCCACAGGGACTGTACTGGGGAATCTTGTAGTAATGAGACTCTTGGTTCCGGTATACTCGAGTATTACCAAAATGACTGATTGGAGTGCGGGCCCGGTTGGGGTATGTTTGGTGGAAGGAATGGAGTGAAGTGAGGTCTACGGTCGGGTATTCTTAAACATTGACGGAGGGTCAATGAGATTGGATCAAGAATGTAAGCGTGGAAATGGGCTCTTGAGAGCCATCCGTATCCTTTTACCGACTTGTTTTACTTCTTAATTGTGTACTTGAAATGAAAGATTTTGCTTATGTGATCTTTATTGCTTATGTGGTAGTAACTCACTGGGCTTAAGCTCATTCCGTTCCATTTGTTTTCCTTACAGGAAAATGACCACTTTTGGAAAGGTTATACTTGTTGGTTGTCAAGTTGAGCTCATGTAAATGTATCTTTTGGATAGCTCTTCGAATGAAACCCTAATGTGTATTGGGTTCACTTTCTTTTGATTGGCAAACCGAACATGTATATTTGTAATGAATGGTTTTTGATATGCCGCTTTGGCTTGAAATTGTTACATTTCAATGTGTGTATGTTTGATTGATATTTGGTTGAATTTTGGATCAACTCGTATTTCAAACGGCAAAAGAAAAATTTTGGCTACTCTCGGCCTAGTATCTGGATTCTGATTTGGCCGGTACTGTTCATCATCGACTTCGATTTTCGTTTTTTTTTATTTGTGATTTTGACTTGTTTACGCACGTGGGTATGTTTCGGAACGTATTAGATCGACGTGAACTAATCCGTAGTCCTGGCAAGAGTTGGGCAGGCAGTCCGCTAACCCCTTTGGTTCGCCTTAGGGGAAAGTGGGGCTGTTACAAAAATCAACTAGCCCTCAAGAAAAATTTCAGCAGCATATCCCTTGTTTTTAACTATTTTCCAGCCATCATGGCTTCATTATATCCTCAAATCAGTCCCAACATCTCGTACAAAAGAATCTCATTCCCAAAAGCCGTTCACTAGGCTTAATGGCATTCAAGTACAAAATTTAACTAAGAAATGTCCGGATATGAAAGTCAAGCCCTAAACTATTCAAATAACCACAAGAATACTCGATTACAAGTCATAAACCAATTCTATCTACTACCAAAACAGGGTTCCCTAAGCATATACAAACATTAGAGGAAACCAAAAAATTCGGAAATGCAATTAACTTTGGCCCTGAAAAAAACAATTTTTGTCCTCATTTTGCGGTAATGGCACCAATTTCACTACGATTATCGGATGAGGGTACAAGACCCACCATCTCGAAGTTAAAAGACAGGGCTACAACATCACAGAAGGTCACTCAACCCAGTTTTGAGTGCAAACAGGTCAAAAATGCAAGATACTACATCAAAAACGTAAAACAGATTCACCAAAACGCATTCTAGCGGAAATATCATAACTCAGGCTCTACAAGTCCAAATCCAGAAATTCCAAAACCAGCTGAAAGCTAAGAAACATGGCTAAATTTCATCAGAAGGCCTCAACAACTAATTCAGAAGCAATTCCAGCCAAAACAACCAATTACAGGCGCAATTCTCCAATTCGGGTAAAACCAGAACAGCAATAGTAATTTCGACTTATTTCATTCTACACTACTCCGATTGACCTGAAATTTTGTAGGCACCTATAAAATGCATTCCCTACAACTTTCATGTTTTAAGCCAAGGCCAATTCAGCCTCTATCTAGGACCTAAAATTTCGGACAGAATGCTCCCTCAAGAACCCTAGTTTTCTGAAATTTCTTCCAAACCAGAAATTGGTTGCAATTAATCACTTTTCCCACCTCCTTAAGTCATTATAGACCATTTCCAATCATCATAGATAGCCACACAATCATGCTTATTTTAAAATAGAAAAATCCCCAAAAATAATAAAACTTGATCATTTCAACCACAAATCAAGAATTAATCCATAAACTTGCATCTTCTACTACCACTAAGCATGATTTAAGCATCAATTAAAGGAGGAGGGTGGTTCTTCACAACTTACCTTAAAACAAGAGAGAGAGAGAGAGAGCTATTGGTCACCTTAGCTTTCCAAATAATTCCACACAACAACTCACCAACACTTCCTTAAGTGGTTTTATGGAGCAAAATCAAGGTTGGATGGTTGAGTAAGTTGATTGAAGCAAGATGGAAGCCAAATTCTTGAAGAGTTTTCTTTCTTTCCTTGCTTAAGAGATTCGGCCAAGAGGAAGAAAAGAATGAGGGATTTTTGGTGAATTTTTAAGATATTTAAGTCAATTGGAAAGACATACAATAGTAGTCAAATGGTCCAACCAATAGCCAAGTGACACTTGTCACCTTTTATTAAATACCTACCTAACTTGTCTCTCTCATATCAATCCAAATTGCAACCTCTACTTATCTCTTAACACCCGATAAATTAACTCCAGTATCTAAAACTTAACCTAGTTGGTCGAATTTTTCCAAACTTTTCGCACTAGTGGGTCCCACGTCCGGTATACGCTCTTAATTTCTCAAAATCCATTCGATACTAGAAAAAGCATCTAAAAATTATATCTGCTCCTCAAAATTATCTAGAAATTTTTTTAATCACGAAAATGCAGAAAACAAGCCATAAAAATACGAGAAATCTAGAAAATGAAAATTACGGGTTCTCACAGTTAGTAGACAGGTTAGACTTGATTTACTCTATCATCGTCTTTTTGTTATTCTATGTCAAGAAGAAGTAGAATAGATTGTTGTATTAATGACTACATCTAGTTCATCTTCTGTATCTACTTCTAGTGGTCTTGTTTTAAATAAAATTAATAGTAGTAAATTAGATTATTTCTATGAAGTGTTTGTTGAACCAGAGGTGGTTAATCCTGCCTCTTTACCTCTTATTAATCCTTATACTACTTTTGGCAAGAAATCTTTTTCTCCCACAAGAGTAATTAAATCTTTGATCCAGTATCATCCTAAGGGAATTAAAGAATATATCCAAGCCTCCAAGATTGATCAACATCCAATCCCTGCCACAAAAAAGGAACAATTCATAACTCTGCATATTCCAAATGATTTTCCTTTGCAGTGGAGACAACAAGGATATACTCATGTACATTTTGGAGCAATAAGGATTTCCTTGCCATTTCATGGAAGAAAAGGACTCCCTATAGTTGCCCGTGTAGCACTACTAGACACCAGATTCACACAATATCAACATGCTTGTATTGCAACTGTGGAGACAACATTAAATGCTGGAACTGTGTTTGTTACTCTTTTTCCAAATTTTAATATGTCTTTGGTAGATCCTCATCTTCTTGATTCTTTAAAGGTACATGTTCAGATCATTGGAGTAGATCAAGTCCAAGATGCAATAGCTGCAACTCTCCATTACCAAATGGCATACAGAGTTCAAAATCATGCTCTTGATCTTACTATTCCTGGTGGTGAAGATGCTCTTCTTATCCAAGTTGATGAGAAGAATTCAACATCCTGCACACATATTCCAAGACAGATTTCTAAGTCAGATCTAGTTCAACTATTACCTAATAGTTGGATTACTGATTATGAGAATCTGCATACCCAGGCTAATGAACCTCTTGAGTCTTCCAACTCAAGGATTACCAAAACAATTGAAGGGAGAACTTCAATTTCGTTTGACCATTCTCATTTAAAATCCTCTTCTAAAAGAATTCCTTCTATCATGCTTGCAGAAGTTCCAATGCAGTTGCCAACTCAAGAAGGAAAGTTATGGGGTCATTATGAGGAAAATTGCGAGAAAGGGTTTCTCCAAGATATTATTGAACATTTTGATAAAAATGGAGAAGCAGTTTATCATTTTCAGGATCCTACTTCTGGTCACATTTACTTTGATACGTGTACCAATTGTGAGGAATGTTATTCGGCAGAACAACTGGAGTTAGATGCTTCTGATCTTTCTTTTGATAAAAAGAAAAATAAGCCAGTTGATCCACAGCCTTTTGAGCCTCGACCTTGCAAGCCAGATCACAAACCACAAGTTCCTAATTCTGACAATTTCCAGTCAGCAAGAAGTAAGTTTGATGGTTACCAAATTCCTTCTGCATGGGTTTATCAAGTACCAAAAGCAAAACAAGTCTTGCATCCTTATTATCAGAAATGTCGTGATATTCTGGAAAAGGAAGCAAGAAAGCAAACAAAGAAAATTCAAAAGGAATGGAAGCCAGTACCACAACCTTTACCCAAAACATTGGAAAATAGCACTCTGCCAATTCAAAGTTTTATGTTCCAAGAAACCGATTTTCCACCCCTAGAATCATTTGTCAAAAATGGTTCTAAACACACTCCAAAAATCCAAAATGCTGCACCTATCATTCTACCAACAGGAGAATCTGCTACTACAGATATTTCTTATGAAATCCTCAATTGGCAGATGGAAAACTCCTTGGTACAAAATTCAGCTCTTACCTCTATTCATCATAATGTCTCAGAGGTATCTCAAAAGGTAAATCATATTAATACTTCAGTTGATCATCTTGATACTTCAGTAAAATCTCAAAAGGAAGAAGTATCTAAAATGATTAGGGTTCTTGAACAAAGACTTGCCAGTATTAAATATGATTCACCTGCAAATTCATCTTCTTTAGCAAATTTTGTTCTGAATCAAGAAAAAGAAACAAAATTTCTCCAGAGGCAAATTGCTACTTTAAAGGAAACAGGTGATGTCCCGAAATATGATATTGGTCCATTTGAACCTCCTCCACAGGTAAGTTTAGGATTTGGTGCAATTCCTTTAAGAAATTGGCCTACGCCATTTTACTTTGGAAATGTTACCACTCCTAATCCTTCAGTTTTCTTTCCAGATCAGCCACAACCTGTGACGACCCCACTTCTCCCAAGGGCGAACCCAAGGGTATCGGCGGGCCGCCTGCCTAGCTCGCGCCACGACTCAAAACTTAAAGCAATAAAACTAGATAAATCGAAAGAGCACTATATACAATACGTACAATCCCAAAAGTTAGATTTACATCTTCAAAAGTCTCGAGTCAAACCACTCTAATACACTATAACCACCACCAGAAGATAGACTATAACCAACAGAAGATAGACCCTAAGAAGGGTTCTTATACAAACCACCAAAACAAAAACAAACATTCTAACTGATCAACTATTACAAGCCAAACTAACTATACTCGTGTACGAGCCAAAAGTCCCCACGTCGGCCCCTGCTAAGGAAAACAAAAGGAAAGGGGTAAGCTATACGCTTAGTAAGTAAACAGGGGCGAAAGCATAAATTTCACGTAACAACAGTTACACAGTAAGAGTAAAGCAAAAACAGAAAAGTAACATCACATAATAAGGATACAGGTGACTCCAAAGCCAATTCATATGCCATGCGTGATCTCCTGCCGACACTCCGTCGACCACACTCACTGGTCCGTAGAACTTCACTTGTACACCCACCGACACCTTATCACCCTCACTGGCCAGTCACCTCACAAACTTGCCCGGGCGAACGAAATCACAAACTTGAGCTTGGGTCACAAACTCGGGTCACAAACTTGGTCACCTTCTCGGTGAACCGGATTCACAAAATTGGTTCATAACATGAACCTACAAACTTGGTGACCTCAGACTAAGTTGGACTGACTTCGACCAAGCCCTAACTGGCTCGAATAGTCCATACAGGTCTTAGATCGGGCCCACGAACTCACAAACTTTGCAAACTTCACAAACTTTACTCGAAAGTCACCCCGAGCCACAAGCTCAAGGGTTTTGGTTCCAAAAGGTTCATATACATATGCCAAGTACAATTATACATTCAAATTAGGGATTAGGTCGAGTGCGATAAAGTACACCCTCGCCTAAGTACCCTTTTCACATATCTCAAACACATAGCAAAGAAAACACACCAAACTGGCCTGAATACTTACTCAGAAACTGAAATAGCAAAAGTACGAAGTCGGATCGAAATGAACAGCTAGTAGTGGGCCCCACCAGTTCCGCCCAGCTCACCACCGTCTGAAATAGAAGATTGTGTCACATAATATCGTAAACGGCTACTATCGTGCCTAAAACAAGCAAAACGGCAAAACGACACGTGCGCACGTAAATATGACGAACGGAAACGGAAACGGCCGTTAGCGGAAATGGCAGATTTGACACTCATTTCTAGTTTACTCATAAGTTGAGCTACGAATATCGGATTAAGGCGTATGAGATGCCAGATCGAAGCTTAAAGGATGAACAACAACTGTTATGAAGACATCCAGAACTGAAACTGGAGGCTTCAGTCCCAAATGAACCAAACACAATCACTTACGAAATCTGGCCAATGCACAAATGGTCAGTTTTGAGCACAAATGGTCAGTTTTGAATGCAAACTGTTTTCTATGCTACACATGGTCAAAAGAGCTGAAAATTGGCAGTTAGATAGTTCATTCCAAATGGAACAACTTTCATGAAGGTCGGCAATCCAAATTCGGAACGGAAATTGGTCATCAGGACCAAAACAGATCTGACCAGAAAATGGTCATCTTCACGGCCAGGCCTTATTTGCTCGGCTATATCTCAGGTTTTATAAATCCGATTTATGAAATTCCAAGGGCGTTAGAAAGCTCCGATATAAGGCTATAAGTTTAGTGTTTTGGTCGCAAGCCCAAACAGCTTGTAACCCAGTCAAATGTGAAGCCAAAGTTCCAGTCATAAACTTTCCAAAAACGTAACAGAATTTGACGGTCAAAACAGGTCTGAGTATTTCGTTTATAGCTCAGGATATACTAATCCGTTTAACCTGAAAATTTACAGGAATATCCAGGACTTAAGGGGCTACAATGTTGAAGAAGGAAACTTTGTCCAATTTTGAATGTAACAAGGTCAAAAATGCAAGACACTATACCAGAATCGCAAAACAGGATCACAAACCGTATTTGGCCTCAATATGCGGTAATGGCACGAAATCCACTACGGTTATCGAATGGGGGTGTAAGACCCACCGTTTCGAAGCTAAGAAACAGGGCTACAACAATGTAGAAGGCCACTCAGTCCAAATCCTAGCGCAACTAGGTCAAATATGCAAAATACGAAACCAGAATTACCAAAACAGGTTTGCAAATCACATAATACTGTAATGAGTCCAACTCAGTCTATACAAGTCCAAATGCATTGATTCCAAAGGCATATGGTAGCTAAGACATTCCTCTATATTTCATCAGAAGACACCAACATCCAAATCCAAAGTAATTCCAGTCAAAATAGCCAAATACAAACGCAGTTCTGCCATCCGGATCAACCCAGAACAGCCACAGTAAAATCGACATATCTCACTCTAAACTAATCCAAATGACCTGAAATTTTACAGGCACCTCCAACACATCAATACCTACAACTTTCATGTTTTAAGAAAAGTCCAATTCGGCCTCTAACCCTATGATCCAAAACCGGACAGAATAAGGGGTGATAAAACCCTAACTTTCCACAATTCAATCCAAGTCCAAAATTGGTTGCAATTATCACTAATTCACACCTACTAGAGTCTTTCCCCCTCATCATCAACCATCATAGATGACCACAACATCACATTCATATTAAACCAGAAAATTCCTCAAAAATATAAAAACTTCACCAAATCACTTCAAATCAAGAAATAAATCACAAATATCATCACTTTAGCCACTACTAAGCATAACTTAAGCATCATTAGGTGTAGGAGTATGTTCAATCATCACTTACCTAGTATACAAGAGAAGAGGAGTTGTAGACCACCTTAGCTCTTCCAAAAACTTCACCACACTACTCACTACCACTCACTTAAGGGATTTTATGGAGAGGTTTCAAGTTTAATCGGTTAGTTTGTTGATTTGTGCAAGATTGGAGCATGAAATTTGGAGAGCTTTTCCTTTCCTTTTGCTTGATGTTGGTCGGCCACAAGAAGGAGAAGAAATGGTGAATTTTGGTCAATTTTTGAGATATTTATTTCATGGGTAAGAAAAGTCAAAAAGGTGAATAGTTGTCTTAGGTTTCAACCAATGGAAATGTGACACTTGTCACTCCATTAAATGCATTTCTATCCTTTCTTTTTCTCTCACATCAACCACTTCACACACTCCACTTATCTCTTAACACCCGATAAATTTTACACAGTATCCGGAATTTAACCTAATTGGCCGAATTTTTCCGAACTTTTCGCACTAGTGGGTCCCACGTCCAATATACGTTCTTATTTTCTCAAAATCTAACCGATGCTAGAAAAATCATCTAAAAACTCTATTTACTCATAAAAATTATCTGGGGAACTTTTCTAATAAAGAAAATGTGGAAAAAGGCGGGCGATAACTAAAACTCCACTTAAGCTTTCTAATATAGTAACACTAGAGGTTTGCTAATCATTCAAACTTACTAAACCTTGGTAATTAAAACAAATCCTATATTTACCTATGTCGAGGCACACACTAGAATACCGAATATAAACTATAGCGTGAACCTCATACCCATAATACGTAAACTAGGATTTTCAAGCTCAACCGAATTAGGGTTTCCTTCCTAGCCATAAAACCCTGATTTTTCTATACCAAATATCAAATAACCCTAATATCGACATACGAACGGACTGGGGCCTCACAATCTCCCCCACTTAGGACAATTTCGTCCTCGAAATTAATTCGTTGGTCAAAGCGTACCTTCAAAACCCGCCGAAGGGTCAATCGCATCCGGTTGACCCATTGCATACACTCTTGCTGGCCCTTTAGGTCGATTGTCCCCTGCATTTGACGGCTTAGTTGTGGTCCCTTCAGTCGGTGACTTAAATCCTTCCTTTTTCATCTTAGGACACCGGGCAATCAGGTGTTCGGTGCTACCACATTTGAAGCATTTGCGTACCGAACTATTCTTCCAGCAATTTTCATCGGTGTGATTGCCCCCACAGAAACCACAGGTTGACTTGGTGGCTGTACTTGCCCCTCCACGCTAGACACTCCTCGGCCCCTCTTGCACTACCTGACCCCGCACTGTCGCGCCCCATTTTTTGATAAATAAATAAATGGTTTAAAAAATGTATTTTTTGTGATTGGAAAATGAATTGTGATTTAAAAAAAAAAATAGGTCTAAATGGGGGGTTGAGAATGCGACGATTTGACCCAAAATTATAGTTTAAAAAGGGTTTTTGAAATAAAAATTGGAGTCACCACTTGGTAATGAGTTAAGGTGTACCAAGTCACCTAAAAATGAATTTTTAAAGAAAAAAATAGGAAAAAGTAGTAAGAAACCCCTTTTAAACGACTCCTAGTCCACGTAAACCAAAGAAAAAGGTTCGGGAGTCACATTTGACAAAGGGGAAGGCAAGGATAAAATCCAAGGCACCTCTTTGACCTAGCCAAGGCTAGTTGCATGATTTAATCAAAGATTTTTCTTGTTTTAACCAAAGAATTTATTACATTTGGATGCACTACATGAATGCAAACCCTAGACCTAGGGGTATTGGGGGAAATTTCTCTTCAAAGGTTGAGTGGTGCCAATCACATTAATTGTGATGCCCAATAACGATCATTTGAAGAAGTCACGAATAATGCGAGTGGGATGCAAATGAATGGAATGCATGTATGCAATGTGAAGACATGAGTTTGAAAAAGGTAATAAAAGACAATAATATGTAAGTGAAAATGTGCACGTGAGTGGGCAAGGTACGGTATGTGAAAGGATAATATGAAGCGCATGTGTGCAAGTGATGATAAAAGTGTTCGTGTGCAAGTGAAGAAACATAAAGGTGCACGTGTGCAAAATGGGAGGAAAAATGAAAGTGTGATGGGGGTATAAAATGATAGAGTGGATTTAAAAATGCATGAGCCTAGGGAATTCATGCATATTGGGTACGGGGACACCTAAATCGTGACTCAATTTGCCCTTTTATAGAGGGAATACAAGCGTGCTAAGACTTAGAAAAAGCCACACTCGTCTATATCCCATATTTAAGGGGACTCTCAAGCAAATGAACCCTATAACTAGCATGAAATGCAAAAATCCTAAAATGGAGGGAAAAGGGGTTCGAGGGGCATGCAAAATGATAAAACTAAAAAAATGCATGACATGTAATGAACATGCAAACATGTACTAACGAGGGGAAATCCCTAAGGGTCTAGCGTTGGACTAGCCCATTCTATGAATTCCGACTAGCGTTGGACTAGTGGAAACGTACATTCATCCATCACATTCATTCATGGCCATGGAAAAGCGAGTAGACATGCCAAACACTCGTAAACACATAGCACATAACACTTAGCATGCTCGACTAGATGCAAGGCCCTAATAAAGCACATTAACACGTAGCACGTAAGCATGCAAGACAAATAAGACAATTAAAGCCCTAACTATTACATTTGCTAGCTAGGCACATGTCTTCGATAGATCTTCATTGAATGCTCCTCCAAGCCCTATCTATTACATTAGGGAGACCCTACTACAATCTAAAAAAGGGGGAAAAGGAATAAAATGATTAAATCCCTAACTATTACAAGCCAAGAGGTGTACACATACCCCATTAAAAGAATACTTGAATAAAAGTAAAAGTAAATGAAATAAATGCAAGGAATTAAGGAAAAACAAGGAAAAGCGAAATAGACATGCATATTCACATAACACGTAGGAGCACGTAGGGTCAAATGAAGTGCAAATGAGGGATAGAGTGTACCTCCCTTGAATTGACGCCCTAATGAAGTGAAATTACTAATTTACCCTCCAAAATAATAAACGGGTCAAGGTACCACTTAAATTATCAAATAATCACATGAAACAACCATTAAACACAAAAATGAAAATTAAACACGAAACGAAAATCTAATATGGAATAGATCATGCACGTGCAAGCAAAACTCGATCTCAAATAAAAAAAGGTCCCAAGAATCTGAAGTGGAGTGCTAAAATGGATGGTCTAAGGTGGAATCCCTCACAATCAAAATGCAAAAATCACAAAAGAAGAAATGGCAAATTATTTATCAAAGTTAAATAACAAAATTAGCTGAGCAAAACTTAAATCAAATGAAACCAAGACCATAAATGCCTCTAAGTTATTAAGCTTTCATGATTTTATCCTAGAAATCTATTAAGATTGTTCACAATTTATGTGAAAAAACATATCAAGGTAAAATCACATAAAAGGGATCCAATTGCAAACGTTAATTAGTCATGTGAGCCCAATTAGAACATTTAAAACCTTCAAAGGTCCCAAAAATAAGAAAAGAGCCAAGTAATGATTGAAACGCAAATACCTTAGGACCTAATTGCAAGGAATCAGCCCATAATTGGGCCTTAGTGCAGCAAAGGGAAATTTAAAGGATTAAAATGCCAATTCTGAAATCATCCATGCATGCAAATCACGTAGAAGCCTTTCATTTCTGCACCAATTCAGCTGCATTTCTTTTATGTTTCACTCCCAAATGCCAACTCCAAATCCAACTACATACCTTAACCAAAGCTAACATCCAAAACTTTAAACTAGACAGTAAAAACATAAATTTAACATCCCAAATCAGCAAAGACATAGGAGGAAATCATGCAAACATTGAAGAATGAACATGCAAACATTGAAGAATGAAAACTGCTACAACCGAAAGTGAAATCTGCTGCATTTTTGCTTGCAAACTGACTCAGATTTTCTGGTTCAAATACATAACTTCGACTAAGATTAAGCAACAAACAACTTTGGCTTGAGCAACCATGATCCAAGCAAGCAAACAACTCAGAAAAACATCATATTCAGGTCTGAAATAACATGCAGGCAACGATAAAAGGTTTCAGCTTCAGCAATGTTTCCGGCCAAACAACTTTGCAGCAATTTTCTTATAAACTCAGATTCTTATCACAACCTTGATTAGATGTATTTAAACCCAACGTCACAACTTTAGACCAAGCCCACAACTAAACCACCATCATAATCCAAGCAAACAAGAAACCCAAGAAGATATCATGCAAATTTCTGGAACACTTATACAAAAACGATTCAGCATTTTCAAGGGTTCATATCAGCAGGTATAACAACATCCAACCGTAAGTCTACATAAGACAAAGGCCAGATCAAAATCCTACATATCATTTAAAGACGAACAGAAAGAACAGGAAAGAGAATCTAATTCATGACCTTCTTTTCCTCATAACTTCAGAATCTGATTCATATTTGCTCCTCATGACATTCATGCCAGACGCAAAAACATCTATCCAAACCAAGGTACCCAGACCTTGCAACTCTATTCATTGAAAATTTTACCAAGAGACACGCAAATGTAAAAAATAGAAATGTTGAATCAGATGTGATTTCAACATCCCAAAGAACAGGAAAAACGCTGCAACAAGTCGAGACAGTGAATCTAGCTGCAGCAAAACCTTCAAACAGATGCCAAAGACTCTACAGACCCAAACTATGCAAAAAAGGATAGAAGATTAAGCCTTTAATTGTAAGAACCCGTAAAACCCAAATTATTTTCCTAGGGTTTATTTCCCCTTAATTACATGTTTTCTGCATTTTCTGGCTTAGAAATATTTTCTTAGTGGATTTTAAGAGCAATTATAGTTTTAAGATGATTTTTCTAGCATTGGTGAATTTTTAGAAAATTAAGAATATATATTGGATGTGGGACCCACTAGTGCGAAAAGTTCGGAAAAATTCGGCCAATAAGGTTAAGTTTCGGATACTGTGTAAAATTTATCGGGTGTTAAGTGATGAGTAGAGTGTGTGAAGTGATTGATGTGAGAGAGAAAAGAAAGATAGGAATGCATTTAATGAGAGTGACAAGTGTCACTTCCCTATTGGATATGACTTAAGAAATACTATTCCAAATTTTGACTTTTTTGACCAAAGGTTAAATATCTTCAAAATTCATTAAAATTTCCTCATTTTTCTCTCCACCATAGCCGGCCCTCTCAAGCTCCAAGGAAGACAAAACTCTTCAACATTCAAGCTTCTAACAAGTCCAAATCCACCAAATCAAGTGTTTAACTTAGTTTTTGCTCCATAAAATCTTACCTTTTAGTGATAGTGAGTGCTTTAGTGAAGCTTGTTTGAAGGTTTAAGGTGTCCAACATCCTCCTCTCTCTTGTTTCTTGGTAAGTGATGCTTCAACCTCTCCCCTATACCTAATGATGGTTATATTATGCTTAATGGTGGCATGAGTGAAGGATTATATGATTTATTTCTTGATTTGAAGAGTTTTGGTGAAGTTTTTATTTTATTGGGAATTTTTCTGGTTTAATATGAAATGAATGTTGTGGCCTTGTATGATGAATGGTAATGGTTGATAATGACTCTATGAGGTGTATTGGATAGGCAAATGCAATCAATTTTGGATTTGGTTGGAAATTTGAAAAGTTAGGGTTCTTAAAATCCCAATTCTGTCCGGTTTTAGATCACTGAGTTAGAGGCCGAATTAGACTTTGCTCAAAACCTGAAAGTTGTAGGTATTGATGTGTTTGAGGTTCCTGTAAAATTTCAGGGTATTTGGACGAATGTAGAATGAGTTATGACGAAATTACTGTAGCTGTTCTGCTTTGGACAGAATGCGAAAACTGCGATAGTAATTGGCTATTTTGACTGGAATTGGTTTGGATTTTGGAGTTGGTGTCTTCTGATGAAATGTAGCTGGATGACTTAGCTAACTTATGCCTTTGGAATTTCGGCATTTGGACTTGTATGGACTGAGATATACCGATTACAGTTTTCTGTGTTTTACAAACCTGTTTTGGTAATTCTGGTATAGTATTTGGCATTTTCAACCTAGTTAAGCTAGGAACTGGATTGAGTGACCTTCTACATTGTTGTAGCCCTGTTTCATAGCTTCGAAACGGTGGGTCTTACACCCCCAACCGATAACCGTAGAGAATTTTACACCATTACCGCATAATAAGGGCAAAACAGTTTTCTATTTGGGGCCAAGACTAAGGCCATTTTCTAATTTCTGGTTTGCTATTATGCACATTTATGCATATGAAACCCTATTGGGGTTGTGTTTAGCATTGCTATATGACTCGTTATCGAGTCTCATTGCATTTGTTGCGTGATTCTAGGGCGTGACGGTAGCTCACGACGTCTTGGTGACCACGGTGTATGAAACACCACTTTCTCACTTGGTGAGTATACCACTCACTAAATTGTTACTATGTGGCTTTGTTAAATGTTATGTGATGCCTTGATGGCTTACTTGCATATTGGAATTGATTAAGGTGAGGGTGTACTTGACCGCCCTCACCTCTTTTGATATTGTCATTGATTGGCTACCGTTTTATTGCATTACTGAACTTGATATATTGGTTGGTGAATTCCATTTCATGGAAACTGAATTGATGTCGTTTGGACGATGTCCAACGGCCTTACTGCATTACTGAGCTCAACCCCGTTTGGTAGTCAATTGGATCGAGCCGGCGAGGGCTTGGTCGTGAAGATTGAATTGCCACGGGGACTGTACTGGGGAACCTTGTGGTAATGAGACCCTTGGTTCCGGTAAACTTGAGTATTACCAAAACTACTGAAATGAAGTGCGGGCCCGGTTGGGGTATGTTTGGTGGAAGGATTGGAAGTAAAGGGTGGTCTACGGTTTGGTACTTTTAACATTGACGGAGAGTCAATGAGGTTGGATCAAGATTGCAAGCGTGGAAATGGGCTCTTGAGAGCCGACCGTATCCTTTTACCGTTTTGCTTCATTGCTTATTTGTGCACTTTAAATGAAAGTTCATTCTTATATGACTTTGATTGCTTATTGGGTGGTATACCACTGGGCTTTAGCTCATTCCGTGTTATTTGTTTTCCTTACAGGGTGATAATTACTTTTGAGAATGGATTGGATAGTCAATTGCCGAATTGAGCATGTAAATGTCTTTTGTATTGCTCTTGAAGTGAAACCCTAATGTATAACGGGTTCATTTCCTTTTGATAGGCAAATCGAATGTGTACTTCCTTAGTGAATGGTTTTGGCTTGCCGTTGTGGCTTGTAAATGGCTAATGTTATGTTGTATATGTTTTCGATGCTTGGTTGGGTTTCGGACGGGTCGGTTACTATTCATGGCCGACTCTGGAGTTCGTTTCTTTTATTTTGGGATATTTTGCCCTTTTGCCTTGTTGCGCGCGTTATAAGTTTCAAACGTGATAGATCGCTTTATACTGCACCGTTAGTCCTGGCGAGAGCTGGGCAGGCAGTCCGCTAACCTCTTTGGTTCGCCTGAGGGGAAGGTGGGGCTGTCACAGGTGGTATCAGAGCCTAGGTTTGAATTAGCCTGGGGATAATAGAAGTGCTCGACTTGGGGATGCTATTGTTTATGCCTATTAAGTTTATTCATGTGATTTTCCTTTGTTATAGGATGGATGCGAGTGGTGATCCGAGTGACCGCCCGGCAGGAGATCGTCCTCGTAGCTCGCTGCCGCCAATTAAGTATCAACTTAGGCAAAAGGGGGCCGTGGTGCGTTGGAGCCCGGCCAGCCGCGTTCGACAGTGCGAGTGCCGTAGCAACTACGCCTATCCGAACGCCCTAGTGTTGGCGGTGGCTAAGGAACGTGAGGAGTTTGCTAAGGATAACACTAAGCTTGAAGCTGTGGTTGCTACGCTGGAAGCCGAGGTGACTCAGGCTAAGGCAACCAATGAGAAGCAAGCCGCACGTATCATGGAGCTAGAGTATGACGTGCATGAGGCCGAGGATCGAGTCGATGACCTATGTGATCAGTTGAGAAATGCACGCAAGCGCGAGACTAAGCGAGCTCGCAAGGTCAGGGGTCGTGCTGAGGCGATCCTTAATCTGTGTGACGACGGACTCGAGGAGTGTAGTGATGAGGCCTCGTATGCTGGGGCCGAGGCTGGGGAGGAGTCTACCCCATCGCCTGGGTCTCAGACCCCGGCGACTGATTAGGCCTTGATCGTAGAGGCTTCTTTTGGATAGGTGGTGGTTTTGGTATGTACATAGGGATAGGGATAGAGCCTTAGCTAACCGTTTTGGATGTAGGGTTAGCTACGTGTAAATTTCTTTTGATAGGCCTATCCTCGGGAGGATCGTGTATGTACGTACGTGCTTTGGCCGTACTTGACTGACTGATTGTAAATATATGTTTGGCCTGTATATATGTGTGCTTGTGATCTTGTTTGAAATGCATCAATATATGTTATGTGAAAAGTTATGTGTTACTTACATGTTTTGTTACCGCTTTGGTTTAATACTTTTGCCTAGACAAAGTATACCCTATGGAAGGAACACGAAGTGGTCGGGGACGCGGGCGCGGAACTAGACAAACCGCACCGGTTAGGGAAACGGGGGAACCCTCTACTGGACCTAACCCTGGACCGCAATTAGACCCCAATGTACAAATAGCTGCTGCCATGCAGCAAATGACCAACCTACTCGCACAAGTAGTGCAACAACAGGGCCAGAACCCAAACCCTAACCCCGGAAACCCTGGCCATCATGTCGAGAGTGAAGATAGAGCGCTAGAACGGTTTCAAAAGTTTTCTCCGCCAAAGTTTATTGGGGGACCCGACCCTGATGTTGCTGAGAAATGGCTGGAGAAGATGGTAGACATATTCGCAGCTTTACACTATCCGGACGAACGGCAGGTGACTTTTGCCGTGTTCCAACTCGAGGGGGCTGCCCGTTCCTGGTGGAACGTAATTAGGCAGAAATGGGAGCGGGAGCAGACACAGAGGACTTGGGTGAACTTCATCCGAGAATTCAATGCCAAGTTTTTCCCTCCCTTAGTCCAGGAGAGGAAGGAGGACGAGTTTATCCGGCTCCGGCAAGGGGCTCAGACGGTGGCGGAGTACGAGAGCCAGTTTACCCGCCTGTCCAAATTCGCGCCTGAACTAATCATGACCGAGCAACGACGGGTGAGGCGCTTTATTCAGGGCTTGAACGTTGAGATCCAGAAAGACCTCGCGGCGGCTCAAATCACTACTTTTAGCGAGGCAATGGAAAAAGCCCAACGAGTGGAAAGTGCACGGCTACAGGTCCGAAACTTCCAGGCCAAGAAGCGTGGCTTTCCTGGGAGTACTTCTGGACAGGGTGAGAAGAGCACTCCCTCCAAATTTGGACGGGGCATGAGTGGTGGTCGACAGTCCGGATCAGGCAGAGGGACTCCGTTCAGGGGTGGTCAAGCTGGGCGAGGACCGAGGGGAACGTTCAGAATGGCTCGGCTTCTGCACCTCGCGGTTCTTGTAGGCACTGTGGAAAGCTGAACCACACCGAAGACAACTGCTGGAGGAAACAGGGGAAATGCCTGCAGTGTGGAAGTGCGGACCATCAGCTGGCTACATGTCCGGTCCTAAAACAAGACGGAAAGGGGAGCCAACTACCGTCGAGGACCAATACTGGATCGGCCAAGGGAGACGGATCCAAACCAAAAGTTCCGGCTAGGGTATATTCCTTAGAGCCCCACCAGATCCCAGAGACTTCCGAGGTCGTAGAAGGTACGATCCCTATTTTCCACCGCTTTGCCAAAGTTTTAATTGATCCTGGTGCCACTCATTCGTTTGTTAACCCTGATTTCATGTGTGGCATCGATATAAAACCTGCTAGCTTACCATATGACTTAGAGGTTAGTACACCTACGGGGAATCAACGTTTGGTGACTAGTATGGTTTATAGGGATTGCGATGTATGGGTAGGTGAAAGGAGATTTCTAGGAGACCTGATTAGCTTATCCATTAAGGGGTACGACGTGATTTTGGGTAGGGACTGGTTAGCCAAATATAACGCCCAACTGGATTGTAAAACGAAAATAGTAGAATTTCGCATTCCTGGCGAGGCAACCTTAAGGTTGGATATAAGGGGTAGGTTAGCCTCATCTGCTCTCATTTCGGGCATTCGAGCTAGGAAACTGATAAGTAGAGGGGCGCAAGGATTTTTGGCCTTTTTAATTAATACCCCTACGGATAAGTTAAAGGTGGAAGACGTGGCCGTAGTAAGGGAGTTTTCGGATGTTTTTCCTGATGAGTTAGTGGCCTTACCTCCGGAAAGGGAGATAGAATTCCGAATAGATCTTTTACCTGGAACCGCACCTATCTCCAAAACCCCCTACCGAATGGCGCCTGCAGAACTTAAAGAGCTTAAGTTGCAATTACAAGATCTTTTGGAGCGGGGATTCATCCACGAGAGTGAGTCTCCTTGGGGAGCTCCGGTCCTATTTGTGAAGAAAAAGGACGGAACGTTGAGGATGTGTATTGATTATAGGGGGTTGAACAACGTGACCATCAAGAATAAGTATCCACTGCCTCACATAGACGAGTTGTTCGACCAGCTGCAAGGAGCAGTGGTCTTCTCCAAGTTGGATCTCCGACAGGGATACTATCAGTTATTGATAAAGAAGGAGGACATTCCGAAAACTGCTTCCAACTCGAGATACGGGCATTACGAGTTTGCCGTTATGCCCTTTGGACTGACCAATGCTCCCGCCGCCTTCATGGACCTAATGCATAGGGTTTTTAAACCCTATCTAGACCGATTTGTCGTTGTATTCATTGATGACATTTTGGTCTACTCTAAGACACGCGAGGAGCATGAGGGGCATTTGAGAGTGGTGTTGCAGACATTGAGGGAACATAAGTTGTACGCCAAGTTTAGTAAATGCGAGTTCTGGTTGGAGAAAGTAGCATTTCTAGGTCACGTGATCTCCCACGAAGGTATTTCGGTAGACCCGGCAAAGGTTGAGGCCGTGACAAGTTGGAAGAGGCCAGAAACCCCCACGGAAATTCGTAGCTTTCTAGGGCTAGCTGGGTATTACCGACGGTTTATTAAGGATTTTTCCAAATTGGCAGGACCTCTAACTGACCTGACAAAGAAGCATGGCTAGTTTATCTGGAATGGCCGATGCGAAACGAGTTTTCAGGAACTAAAGAAAAGATTGACCATGGCTCCGGTACTGGTCTTGCCAAAGGGAGTGGACGGGTTTGCAGTATATGCAGACGCGTCGCGAGAAGGATTGGGATGCGTTTTGATGCAGAACCGGAATGTGATTGCTTTTGCCTCTAGGAAATTGAAGCTTCACGAGCAGAACTACCCGACTCACGATCTAGAATTAGCTGCAGTTGTGTTTGCACTGAAAAAGTGGAGGCATTACCTATATGAGGTGACCTTCGAAGTGTTTTCGGATCACAAGAGTCTTAGGTAGCTCTTCTCCCAGAAGGAACTGAATATGAGACAACGGCGATGGATGGAATTCTTGGAAGATTACGACTGTACGATCAATTACCATCCGGGAAAGGCAAATGTGGTAGCAGATGCCTTGAGTCGTAAGGTGCAAGTAGCAGGACTAATGATCAAGGAATGGGATTTGCTAGAATTCGTGTGCGAGTGGAAACCCTGTCTTGGGAGTCATAAGGTGATATCTAGCAATGTAAGGGTGACATCCACTCTACTGGAACGTATAAAAGAGGCGCAAGGCGAGGATTTGATGGTACGGAAGTGGAGAGAGAAAGTGGAAAAGGGAGAAACAATGGACTTCAATTTGAGTCCTGAGGGTATTTTGAAGTATCGAAATCGAATGGTGGTACCAAAGGACGATTCGTTGAAAACAGAAATTTTGGAGGAAGCTCATAGGTCCAAGTATACAATCCATCCGGGTAGCAGCAAGATGTATCAAGACCTGAAAGGAACCTATTGGTGGGACAATATGAAGAGGGAAATCGCGCAGTACGTGCAGAAATGTCTCATTTGCCAGCAAGTGAAGGCGGAGCATCAAAAGCCATCGGGTTTGTTACAACCCTTGGAGATACCCGAGTGGAAGTGGGAAAACATCACCATGGACTTCGTTTCAGGTTTACCGAGGACACAAAGAGGACACGATGCCGTTTGGGTGATCGTTAATCGATTAACCAAGTCGGCCCATTTCTTGCCGGTGAACCTGAAGTACTCAATGGACAAATTGGCTCGACTGTACATGGATGAGGTTGTAAGACTACACGGTGTTCCTGTAAGCATCGTTTCTGATCGGGATCCACGGTTCGTATCTCGGTTTTGGCAGAAGTTCCAAGAAACCCTGGGGACGAAACTCAATTTAAGCACTACTTATCATCCTCAGACGGATGGCCAGTCAGAACGGACAATTCAAACTCTCGAGGACATGCTGCGAACGTGCATCTTGGACTTCGGAGGCAATTGGGGTCAGCACATGACCTTAGTAGAGTTTGCGTACAATAATAGCTTCCATTCGTCAATTCAAATGGCTCCGTACGAAGCTCTCTACGGACGCAAGTGCCGGTCGCCGATTTACTGGGACGAAGTTGGCGAAAAGAAAGCACTGGACCCGGGCACTATTCCATGGATGGAAGAGGCTCAAGAGAAGGTCAAGTTCATAAGGCAACGGCTTCAAACAGCCCAAAGTCGACAAAAGAGCTACGCGGATAACCGAAGAAAAGACTTGGAGTTTGAAGTTGGGGACTACGTATTTCTCAAGATCACACCCTTACGAAGTCTTACAACGGGTAAAGGAAAGAAGCTTCAACCGCGGTACGTTGGACCCTACAAGATCCTTCAGAGGGTTGGAGTGGTCGCGTATCGATTGGAGCTACCATCCAGTCTCTCCCGAATCCACGATGTATTTCACGTCTCGATGCTAAAGAAGTACCATCCTGACCCATCTCATGTTTTACAACCGGAGGATATCGAAGTAGATGAATCACTGGCCTATGAAGAGAAACCGGTTCAGGTACTCGATCGAAAAGTCAAAGAGCTCAGAAACAAGAAGATTCCGCTAGTGAAAGTGCTATGGAGAAACCACGGAGTGGAGGAAGCTACCTGGGAGATGGAAGAGGAAATACGAAAGAAATACCCAAACCTTTTCGGGAATTAAGGTGAGAAATTTCGAGGACGAAATTCTTTTAAGGGGGGGAGAGTGTGAGAACCCGTAAAACCCAAATTATTTTCCTAGGGTTTATTTCCCCTTAATTGCATGTTTTCTGCATTTTCTGGCTTAGAAATATTTTCTTAGTGGATTTTAAGAGCAATTATGGTTTTAAGATGATTTTTCTAGCATTGGTGAATTTTTAGAAAATTAAGAATATATATTGGATGTGGGACCCACTAGTACGAAAAGTTCGGAAAAATTCGGCCAATAAGGTTAAGTTTCGGATACTGTGTAAAATTTATCGGGTGTTAAGTGATGAGTAGAGTGTGTGAAGTGATTGATGTGAGAGAGAAAAGAAAGATAGGAATGCATTTAATGAGAGTGACAAGTGTCACTTCCCTATTGGATATGACTTAAGAAATACTATTCCAAATTTTGACTTTTTTGACCAAAGGTTAAATATCTTCAAAATTCATTAAAATTTCCTCATTTTTCTCTCCACCATAGCCGGCCCTCTCAAGCTCCAAGGAAGACAAAACTCTTCAACATTCAAGCTTCTAACAAGTCCAAATCCACCAAATCAAGTGTTTAACTTAGTTTTTGCTCCATAAAATCTTACCTTTTAGTGATAGTGAGTGCTTTAGTGAAGCTTGTTTGAAGGTTTAAGGTGTCCAACATCCTCCTCTCTCTTGTTTCTTGGTAAGTGATGCTTCAACCTCTCCCCTATACCTAATGATGGTTATATTATGCTTAATGGTGGCATGAGTGAAGGATTATATGATTTATTTCTTGATTTGAAGAGTTTTGGTGAAGTTTTTATTTTATTGGGAATTTTTCTGGTTTAATATGAAATGAATGTTGTGGCCTTGTATGATGAATGGTAATGGTTGATAATGACTCTATGAGGTGTATTGGATAGGCAAATGCAATCAATTTTGGATTTGGTTGGAAATTTGAAAAGTTAGGGTTCTTAAAATCCCAATTCTGTCCGGTTTTATATCACTGGGTTAGAGGCCGAATTAGACTTTGCTCAAAACATGAAAGTTGTAGGTATTGATGTGTTTGAGGTTCCTGTAAAATTTCAGGGTATTTGGATGAATGTAGAATGAGTTATGACGAAATTACTGTAGCGGTTCTGCTTTGGACAGAATGCGAAAACTGCGATAGTAATTGGCTATTTTGACTGGAATTGGTTTGGATTTTGGAGTTGGTGTCTTCTGATGAAATGTAGCTGGATGACTTAGCTAACTTATGCCTTTGGAATATCGGCATTTGGACTTGTATGGACTGAGATATACCGATTACAGTTTTCTGTGTTTTACAAACCTGTTTTGGTAATTCTGGTATAGTATTTGGCATTTTCAACCTAGTTAAGCTAGGAACTGGATTGAGTGACCTTATACATTGTTGTAGCCCTGTTTCATAGCTTCGAAACGGTGGGTCTTACACCCCCAACCGATAACCGTAGAGAATTTTACACCATTACCGCATAATAAGGGCAAAACAGTTTTCTATTTGGGGCCAAGACTAAGGCCATTTTCTAATTTCTGCTTTGCTATTATGCACATTTATGCATATGAAACCCTATTGGGGTTGTGTTTAGCATTGCTATATGACTCGTTATCGAGTCTCATTGCATTTGTTGCGTGATTCTAGGGCGTGACGGTAGCTCACGACGTCTTGGTGACCACGGTGTATGAAACACCACTTTCTCACTTGGTGAGTATACCACTCACTAAATTGTTACTATGTGTGTGACGACCCCACTTCTCCCAAGAGCGAACCCAAGGGTATCGGCAGGCCGCCTGCCTAGCTCGCGCCAGGACTCAAAATTTAAAGTTCGAAAGAGCACTAAATACAATATATACAACCCCAAAAGAGTTATAATTACATTCTCCAAAAGTATCGAGTCAAACCACCAAAGCAAAAACAAACATCCTAACTGTTCAACTATTACAAGCCAATCTAACTATACTAGTATACGAGCCAAAAGTCCCCGCGTCGGCCCCTGCTAAGGAAAACAAAAGGAATGGGGTAAGCTATATGCTTAGTAAGTAAACAGGGGCGAAAGCATAAATTTCACGTAACAGTTACACAATAAGAGTAAAGCAAAAGCAGAAAAGTAACATCACATAATAAGGATACAGGTGGCTCCAAAGCCAACTAATGTGCCATGCGTGATCTCCTGCCGACACTCCGTCGACTGCAAATAATAGTCCGTAGAACTTCACTTGTACACCCACCGACACCTTATCACCCTCACTGGCCAGTCACCTCACAAACTTGCCCGGGCGAACGAAATCACAAACTTGAGCTTGAGTCACAAGCTCGGGTCACAAACTTGGTCACCTTCTCGGTGAACCGGATTCATAAAATTGGTTCATAACATGAACCTACAAACTTGGTGACCTCAGACCAAGTTGGACTGACTTCGACCAAGCCCTAACCGGCTCGAATAGTCCAAACAGGTCTTAGATCGGGCCCACGAACTCACAAACTTCACAAAATTCACAAACTTTACTCGAAAGTCGCCCCGAGCCACTAGCTCAAGGGTTTTAGTTCCAAAATTGCTCATATACACAAGTCATGGACAAATATGTGCGCAAGTTAGGGGTTAGGTCGAGTGCGATAAAGTACACCCTCGCCTAAGTACCCTTTTCACATATCTCAAACACATAGCAAAGAAAACACATCAAACTGGCCTGAATACTTACCCAGAAACTGAAATAGCAAAAGTACGAAGTCGGATCGAAATGAACAGCTAGTAGTGGGCCCCACCAATTCCGCCCAGCTCACCACCGTCTGAAATAGAAGATTGTGTCACATAATATCGCAAACGACTACTATCGTGCCTAAAACAAGCAAAACGGCAAAAACGGCACGCGGGCACGTAAATATGACGAACAGAAGCGGAAACGGCAGATTTGACACTCGTTTCTAGTTTACTCATAAGTTGAGCTAAGAATATCGGATTAAGGCGTATGAGACGTCATATCGAAGCTTAAAGGATGAACAACAACTGTTATGAAGACATCCAGAACTGAAACTGGAGGCTTTAGTCCCAAATGAACCAAACACAATCACTTACGAAATCTGGCCAATGCACAAATGGTCAGTTTTGAGTGCAAACTGTTTTCTATGCTACACATGGTCAAAAGAGCTGAAAATTGGCAGTTAGATAGTGCATTCCAAATGGAACAACTTTCATGAAGGTCGGCAATCCAAATTCGGAACGGAAATTGGTCATCAGGACCAAAACAGATCTGACCAGGAAATGGTCATTTTCACGGGCAGGCCTTGTTTGCTCGGCTATATCTCAGGTTTTATAAATCCGATTCATGAAATTCCAAGGGTGTTAGAAAGCTCTGATATAAGGCTATAAGTTTGGTGTTTTGGTCGCAAGCCCAAACAGCTTGTAACCCAGTCAAATGTGAAGCCAAAGTTCCAGTCGTAAACTTTCCAAAAACGTAACAGAATTTGCTGGTCAAAACAGGTCTGAGTATTTCGTTTATAGCTCAGGATATACTAATCCGTTTAACCTGAAAATTTACAGGGATATCCAGGACTTAAGGGGCTACAATGTTGAAGAAGGAAACTTTGTCCAATTTTGAATGTAACAAGGTCAAAAATGCAAGACACTATACCAGAATTGCAAAACAGGATCACAAACCGTATTTGACCTCAATATGCGGTAATGGCACCAAATTCACTACGGTTATCGGATGGGGTGTAAGACCCACCGTTTTGAAGCTAAGAAACAGGAGTACAACAATGTAGATGGCCACTCAGTCCAAATCCTAGCACAACTAGGTCAAATATGCAAAATACAAATCCAGAATTACCAAAACAGGTTTGCAAATCACATAAAACTGTAATGACTATAACTTAGTCTATACAAGTCCAAATGCTGAAATTCCAAAGGCATATGGTAGCTAAGACGTCCAGCTACATTTCATCAGAAGACACCAACATCCAAATCCAAACCAATTCCAGTCAAAATGGCCAATTACCAGTACAGTTTTTGCATTCTGTCCAAAGCAGAACAGCTACAGTAATTTCGTCATATCTCATTCTACATTAATCCAAATGACCTGAAATTTTACAGGCACCTCAAACACATCAATACCTACAACTTTAATCTTTTGAGCAAAGTCAAATTCGGCCTCTAACCCTATGATCCAAAACCGGACAGAATTGGGGTTTTATGAACCCTAGCTTTTCATTTTCCCAATCCAAATCCATAATTGGTTGCATTTATCCACAATTCACACCCACTAGAGTCATTATAGTCCATTACCATTCATCATACAGGGCCACAACATCCCATTCATATTAAACCAGAAAAATTCCCAATAAAATAAAAACTTCACCAAAACTCTTCAAATCAAGAAATAAATCATATATTCCATCACTCAAGCCACCATTAAGCACAAAAAAACCATCATTAAGTATAGGGGAAAGGTTGAAGCATCACTCACCTAATAACAAGAGAGAGAAAGATGATGGACACCTTAGCTCTTCCAAAAAGCTTCAATAAACCAACCAATATCACCAAAAGGAAAGATTGTATGGAGTAAAACTAACTTAAACTCTTGATTTGGTGGATTTTGGTCCAATTGGAAGCTTGAAAGTTGAAGAATTTCCTTCCTCTTTGAGAGAGAAAGGGCCGGCCAACACAAGGAAGAAAATGGTGATTTTTGAGCAATTTTTGGATATTTAATCTTTTGGTCAAAAAAGTCAAGAAAGTGAATAGTAATTCTTAAGTCTTCTCCAATGAAATGGTGACACTTGTCACCACCATTAATGCATTCCTATCCTTTCTTTTCTCTCTCACATCAATCATATCTCACTCTCTACTTATCTCTTAACACCCGATAAATTTTACACAGTATCCGGAATTTAACCTAATTGGCCGAATTTTTCCGAACTTTTCGCACTAGTGGGTCCCACGTCCGATATACGTTCTTAATTTCTCAAAATCCAACCAATACTAGAAAAATCATCTAAAAACTATATTTACTCATAAAAATTATCTGGGGAATTTTCTAATAAAGAAAATGTAGAAAAAACGGATTTTCAATCTTAACCGGAACTTAGGGTTTAAATCTTAATCCCTACTTAGGGTTTTCGAAATACTCCCAAAACCAAACGTTACCGCCCAATTAATGAATATATCAACGTAGAATGAACTGGGGCCTCACAATCTCCCCCACTTAGGACAATTTCGTCCTCGAAATTTCTATGAACGAAATCTATCAAATCTAAAGTAACCAGTAGCCTGTACCTTCCACGGTCTTAAAAGAAACGAGGCTCTTCATTCCAGTCCCTTCTCTAGTTGACGGTCCAGGGTCGGTCTGGGTTAGTTGCTGAGTTCCTTTCTTTTCGTGCAATAAACCCGGGCAATTAGCAATTTGGTGCTTGGCGTTCCCACAGCGCAGACATCTTGTGACGACCCCACCTCCCCCTGAGGCGTACCAAAGGGTTTGGCGGACTGCCTGCCCAGCTCTCGCCAGGACTCACTCACTCAAATCACGTACACACATCCATGGACCATAAATAACATCCACAATTCAAGCTTATAATTTACATTGATAGAGATCAGGGTACAAAGTCTCGATATACTTAAACTAGTTCAAAACGTATACAATCCAAATACAAAATGTTCCATTCGAGGAATAGCGCGAGTACAAGTCAAAAGTCAAAAGTCAAACAACTAGACTACGCTAGTCTTTACATATCTCACGCCTCGCTCGTACCCCTGTAAGGAAAACAAATAACGTGGTATGAGCTAAAAGCCCAGTGAGGTTCCAAATAGCAAATTGACCATTATTTATAAGTACAAGTTTTCGATATAGCAAAGTAAGGAGCATGAAGAGTTCATAAATGTGAGCAATAACACGTCAAGTAGAAATCTCAAAATGAGCGAGTGTAAAAGTTTTTCAAAATCAACAATAATCCAATAAGCAATAATCAATCCAAAGCATAAGGATACGGATGGCCCTCAGGAGCCAACTTCCATTCATCATCAGGAGCTTGATCACGTAGTAGTTGACACTCCGTCAACTTTCAAGTAAAGGAACCAATCCAGTAGAGCACCACTTACACGACTCTCCGTCCACCATTCACACCCCCTACTGGGCCCAAAATCCTCAATAAACATGGGTGGTAATACTCGAGTATACCGATTAGCCGAGGAGGTATCACTCCACTCGACAAAATAAGAGACCCAGGGTTCGTTACCCAATCGACCAAGCCCTTGCCGGCTCGACTAGAGTAACTCGCCACAGGGTTTCTGGAATTCCAGGAAGTGCGCACATCAAGTATATCAAGTCAATTGCAATCAATAAACAAGTATATCACGTAAGGGCAAGTGCGATAAAGTACACTCTTGCCCTGTCAATTCACGTATATAACAAGTACTCATATTGGTCACGTATCCAGTTCAAGTATCTAGTGCAATTCAGTATTTGAAAGCACTCACCACAAGATATAGTGCCTTTACTGGTCACTTTCAGGTTATACTCCGGGTTCGGAGTCCAAATCTGCGATAAAACTCAGTTTGAGAACTTTGAAACATGTCTAGAATTCAAAACTTAGATGTTTCGTCAATAAAGATCAAGAAATTGAAATTCACTTGGAGAGTAGTCGTGAAACACTTGCTCGCTTTTTAAACAGTAAAACTTTGTAACATTTATACTTGAAAATGCCATGCGAGTCGAAAGTACAAGGAAAACATACTTCGAGCAATCATTATTTCATTTCTCAAGGGTACAAGTTCGTCCAAGTCTTAACGTATAACACTCAAGAAACATAGTGGCCAAGGTTCTCACTAGTTCTAGTAATAAGTACTTAACCTTCACTCAAGTCGCTAATATAGTTTTCTAGTCCTCGAGTAAAAATTCGGGCAGCATGCCCTTTGTGTTTACCTAATTTTCCAGCCTTTTAGGCTTCATTGTTTTTCTCAAACACAACCCAACATTATACATATCAGCAATTCATGTCAAGATCCGTTCCATAGGCTCACAATATCATAATAACAAGAATCGTATTAAGTACAAGTGCAGAAATTCAATTTAGTTCAAAACAGATTTGACGTACAAATGCGGAAATAACATATCCGAGGTTACGCTTATCGGATTAAAACGAAACCTATGCCGTTTCGAAGCTAAGACACAGAGCTACAACATTCATGAAGGTCACTTAGTCCAGTTCCTAATGTAACGTAGTCAAATTCTCGAATTACTAAACCAGAAACCAATTCGTCGGCTGTTTAAATGCAGAACACTGTAATGGTCATAACTCAGTGTACAAAAGTCCAATTCAGGTGTTATTTGAGGCATTTTAAAGCTACTTCAGAACACTACAACTTTCATGTTTTGGCCCAGAGGTAAATCAGTACGACTCCCAGTCAAAAAACGTGATAAACTGGACTTAACTGATGAAACGGACTGCTGGAAAATATTTAAAATAGTAAGGGTATTTTGGACTTTTCACATCCTACGTTGCTCCGATTGAGCTGAAATTTTGTAGGCACCTATAAAATGTCATTCTCTACAACTTTTCTTCTTTGACCTAAGGCCAAATCAGCCTCTAACACACAGATACAAATTCGGACAGAATGTAAGCAAGAATTTCCAGAAATCTGAAATCTTTTGTTTTTAGTGGAACTTTCCTAAATTTCTTGGTCTAATCACTACCACAACACCTTATGAAACCTCAATTGCAACATATAAGCATCTTACAACAATTTGGGCAGAATTTCCATAAGCCCTAGTTCATCAAATAAATTGGGGAAAAACCTCTAAAACATGCTAATCATCCATGATTCCACCACTATAATCAACTACTAAACTTAATTTAACAAAATTGAAAGCAAAACTTAGAGAGATAAGCTCTCTTACCTTGAATAGAGGACACAAAGAGTAGCCCAAGCTTTCTCTTTCCAAAATTTCACCACAAATCACTAACTAAACACTCAAAGGTGAGTTTAATCGGTTTATTTCCTTAGTTTTCTCACTTTGTAGCTAGAAATCAAGAAGAAATGAAGAAGTTTTTCTCTTGGTCTTTCCCTCTCTCTCTTATTTCGGTTATGGAGCAGAAAAATGAAGGAAATGGAGCTTAACTTGTCTTATAAGGAAGTAAGAAGATTAAGGCTAATTGTGTCCACAATTTTTGGCCAACACTTGGACTAATCTTGTCCACAAATTTTTCTCTTTCTTCCCTTACATTTCTAGCCTTATAATTTCGGTCAAACCAGCTGCAAATTAGGAAGATATTTTGTGCAAAAGTCAATAAGCTTGTTTGGTAAGAAAAATGGTGGTCAAGCGGTGCGTTCAATTGGTAGTGCGCGGGACCCGCCGGTTCGCGCCGTTTTTCTTAAAAACTCACGTACTAGGTTTTTTTTTTTTTCTTCCCATTCACTATCCTTATATCATTGCTACTACTCACACATTATTTTTCACTTAAAAGTCACTTTTAATCCCCAAATTGATCCCTGGCCAGTACCGAAAATTTATCCGGCGGAAATCGCGAAAACCCCAATTTTGCTCAAATCTTGAAACCGAAGTGTAAAACCCTATTTTTCAGGTTCATCTGCACTTATTGTTGAACAATTGGGTAGTAGGGCTTTAATAAATAATAATTTTCAAATAAAAAGAAATTTTTAAGAAAACGTGAGAAATTTTCCAATTCCAATGATTAAATTTAGGGTTTCAATCAAAATGTGAGAGATTTAAGAGAACCGGTTAGTCACAAGTAAACTAGGGTTTTTGACTAAAATATTAGGGTTTCTAGTCTTTTAAAACAAAATAAGGTTTTAAATCAAACCCGAAGAAATATACTTTAATATTTTCTTCACAAACAACCTCCTAATATTCGGGATGTTACAACATCTCCTCCCCTTTCTCCAACAATTCACTTCAATGTGATTGGATTTTCTACAATAACCACAAATTGTCACACCACCCGCTCCACGACCCTTCTTAGCAGATGACCTACCTCGCTTACTCGGTTCTGGCCTTTGATTCTCAAGAGATGCGCTCCTTTTCTTTGCATGGAAGGTCTTCACTTGCGGCCTTGATATTTCTGTCCTTTGAGTTTTCTCTGGAACCCCCATAGAAGTAGTGCTCTGTGCCATTGCTAAGGCCTCCCCGGAAATCCCTTCGTATTTCCTTTTTAGCTCTAAGTTCTTGTGCAAGAGCTCAATTTTCTCTGAATACTCGTGCTTCCATCGCCCTTCCCAGTATGCGACTAGTTTCTTTTGGACTTCTATTTCATCTCGAAGAACCGCAATTTCCTTATACATCTCAACCCAATGTCCCATCTCACAAAATTGCTGGAACTCAGATGGTAGCCTGTCGGGCAAAACAATGGGTCATAATCAATTCTTGGACACAAGTGGCATTCTCGGTCCATGTTTTGTTCAGCTATTGTTTCCTCCCTTTCTTCTCTTAACTCTCGGCCTCGTTTTGTTCCACAGCCATGACCATGTCCGCGACTATGTCCTCTTTCCACATATATACATATATATATATAGTTTTCCCTTCTCTCTCTTTTCTTTCCAAAAAGGTACTTTAATGAATGAATGCAGTAAATTGACTACAATAACAAAATCCAACATACCAATTACACAAATGACATATCGCACATAACACGCCATATCAAAAGACGGACAAGCAAGTATACAAATACATATCAAGTTGGACAGATAACCATGTACACAAACACATATACTAACGTCAGGTGGTCGTAATACACGGGCGAACCAAAAGGAAAAGGTGAAGTCGTCCCAGTATCAGCCCGTCTGATCTCTCACGTCCCTTACTATCCAAACTAGATGTCCATTGACCTTTTGTGCTCATTTTAGTCAGACAAAGCCTGTTCATGTTTCCAAAATACAAGTCTCAAGTACCTAGTAGCTTGCATCGCCTCAATTCTGGAGTATTCGAGCACAAGAATCCGAAATAAGATAGTTCACATCTCGAGCTGGCCAGTCCCAAGAGTAAACTATCTACAAATCGAACTTCCTACCCGACATACCTATCTATGGTCCTTAGATATCATGAGAAAGATTGAAGACCTATAACACTTCAGGGTTCATAGCTTATGCTCGAACGAGCACTTAATCCTTCATACCCATTCACCACTCAGCCCAAGCACACTCCGCGCGGAGACCACGCAAAGCAGGCTTTGGGTTTTATCCCTCAATTGCTTAACTTTCAAATCAAATCGAATCCCACAGTCCGGCATCCTAAACTTCAAGCCTAGGATACACTACAGGAATTTGAAGCCTAAGCTCTGATACCAACTGTGACGACCCCACTTCTCCCAAGGGCGAACCCAAGGGTATCGGCGGGCCGCCTGCCTAGCTCGCGCCAGGACTCAAAACTTAAAGTTCGAAAGAGCACTAAATACAATATATACAACCCCAAAAGAGTTATAATTACATTCTCCAAAAGTATCGAGTCAAACCACCAAAGCAAAAATAAACATCCTAACTGTTCAACTATTACAAGCCAATCTAACTATACTAGTATACGAGCCAAAAGTCCCCGCGTCGGCCCCTGCTAAGGAAAACAAAAGGAATGGGGTAAGCTATATGCTTAGTAAGTAAACAGGGGCGAAAGCATAAATTTCACGTAACAGTTACACAATAAGAGTAAAGCAAAAGCAGAAAAGTAACATCACATAATAAGGATACAGGTGGCTCCAAAGCCAACTCATGTGCCATGCGTGATCTCCTGCCGACACTCCGTCGACTGCAAATAATAGTCCGTAGAACTTCACTTGTACACCCACCGACACCTTATCACCCTCACTGGCCAGTCACCTCACAAACTTGCCCGGACGAACGAAATCACAAACTTGAGCTTGAGTCACAAGCTCGGGTCACAAACTTGGTCACCTTCTCGGTGAACCGGATTCACAAAATTGGTTCATAACATGAACCTACAAACTTGGTGACCTCAGACCAAGTTGGACTGACTTCGACCAAGCCCTAACCGGCTCGAATAGTCCAAACAGGTCTTAGATCGGGCCCACGAACTCACAAACTTCACAAAATTCACAAACTTTACTCGAAAGTCGCCCCAAGCCACTAGCTCAAGGGTTTTAGTTCCAAAATTGCTCATATACACAAGTCATGGACAAATATGTGCGCAAGTTAGGGGTTAGGTCGAGTGCGATAAATTACACCCTCGCCTAAGTACCCTTTTCACATATCTCAAACACATAGCAAAGAAAACACATCAAACTGGCCTGAATACTTACCCAGAAACTGAAATAGCAAAAGTACGAAGTCGGATCGAAATGAACAGCTAGTAGTGGGCCCCACCAATTCCGCCCAGCTCACCACCGTCTGAAATAGAAGATTGTGTCACATAATATCGCAAACGACTACTATCGTGCCTAAAACAAGCAAAACGGCAAACACGGCACGCGGGCACGTAAATATGACGAACGGAAACGGAGACGGCCGTTAGCGGAAACGGCAGATTTGACACTCATTTCTAGTTTACTCATAAGTTGAGCTACGAATATCGGATTAAGGCGTATGAGACGCCATATCGAAGCTTAAAGGATGAACAACAACTGTTATGAAGACATCCAGAACTGAAACTGGAGGCTTTAGTCCCAAATGAACCAAACACAATCACTTACGAAATCTGGCCAATGCACAAATGGTCAGTTTTGAGTGCAAACTGTTTTCTATGCTACACATGGTCAAAAGAGCTGAAAATTGGCAGTTAGATAGTGCATTCCAAATGGAACAACTTTCATGAAGGTCGGCAATCCAAATTCGGAACGGAAATTGGTCATCAGGACCAAAACAGATCTGACCAGGAAATGGTCATTTTCACGGGCAGGCCTTGTTTGCTCGGCTATATCTCAGGTTTTATAAATCCGATTCATGAAATTCCAAGGGCGTTAGAAAGCTCTGATATAAGGCTATAAGTTTGGTGTTTTGGTCGCAAGCCCAAACAGCTTTTAACCCAGTCAAATGTGAAGCCAAAGTTCCAGTCGTAAACTTTCCAAAAACGTAACAGAATTTGCTGGTCAAAACAGGTCTGAGTATTTCGTTTATAGCTCAGGATATACTAATCCGTTTAACCTGAAAATTTGCAGGGATATCCAGGACTTAAGGGGCTACAATGTTGAAGAAGGAAACTTTGTCCAATTTTGAATGTAACAAGGTCAAAAATGCAAGACACTATACTAGAATTGCAAAACAGGATCACAAACCGTATTTGACCTCAATATGCGGTAATGGCACCAAATTCACTACGGTTATCGGATGGGGTGTAAGACCCACCGTTTCGAAGCTAAGAAACAGGAGTACAACAATGTAGAAGGCCACTTAGTCCAAATCCTAGCACAACTAGGTCAAATATGCAAAATACAAATCCAGAATTACCAAAACAGGTTTGCAAATCACATAAAACTGTAATGACTATAACTTAGTCTATACAAGTCCAAATGCCGAAATTCCAAAGGCATATGGTAGCTAAGACGTCCAGCTACATTTCATCAGAAGACACCAACATCCAAATCCAAACCAATTCCAGTCAAAATGGCCAATTACCAGTACAGTTTTCGCATTCTGTCCAAAGCAGAACAGCTACAGTAATTTCGTCATATCTCATTCTACATTAATCCAAATGACCTGAAATTTTACAGGCACCTCAAACACATCAATACCTACAACTTTAATCTTTGAGCAAAGTCAAATTCGGCCTCTAACCCTATGATCCAAAACCGGACAGAATTGGGGTTTTATGAACCCTAGCTTTTCATTTTCCCAATCCAAATCCATAATTGGTTGCATTTATCCACAATTCACACCCACTAGAGTCATTATAGTCCATTACCATTCATCATACAGGGCCACAACATCCCATTCATATTAAACCAGAAAAATTCCCAATAAAATAAAAACTTCACCAAAACTCTTCAAATCAAGAAATAAATCATATATTCCATCACTCAAGCCACCATTAAGCACAAAAAAACCATCATTAAGTATAGGGGAAAGGTTGAAGCATCACTCACCTAATAACAAGAGAGAGGAAGATGATGGACACCTTAGCTCTTCCAAAAAGCTTCAATAAACCAACCAATATCACCAAAAGGAAAGATTGTATGGAGTAAAACTAACTTAAACTCTTGATTTGGTGGATTTTGGTCCAATTGGAAGCTTGAAAGTTGAAGAATTTCCTTCTTCTTTGAGAGAGAAAGGGCCGGCCAACACAAGGAAGAAAATGGTGATTTTTGAGCAATTTTTGGATATTTAATCTTTTGGTCAAAAAAGTCAAGAAAGTGAATAGTAATTCTTAAGTCTTCTCCAATGAAATGGTGACACTTGTCACCACCATTAATGCATTCCTATCCTTTCTTTTCTCTCTCACATCAATCATATCTCACTCTCTACTTATCTCTTAACACCCGATAAATTTTACACAGTATCCGGAATTTAACCTAATTGGCCGAATTTTTCCGAACTTTTCGCACTAGTGGGTCCCACGTCCGATATACGTTTTTAATTTCTCAAAATCCAACCAATACTAGAAAAATCATCTAAAAACTATATTTACTCATAAAAATTATCTGGGGAATTTTCTAATAAAGAAAATGTAGAAAAAATGGATTTTCAATCTTAACCGGAACTTAGGGTTTAAATCTTAATCCCTACTTACGGTTTTCGAAATACTCCCAAAACCAAACGTTACCGTCCAATTAATGAATATATCAACGTAGAACGAACTGGGGCCTCACAATGTGGCTTTGTTAAATGTTATGTGATGCCTTGATGGCTTACTTGCATATTGGAATTGATTAAGGTGAGGGTGTACTTGACCGCCCTCACCTCTTTTGATATTGTCATTGATTGGCTACCGTTTTATTGCATTACTGAACTTGATATATTGGTTGGTGAATTCCATTTCATGGAAACTGAATTGATGTCGTTTGGACGATGTCCAACGGCCTTACTGCATTACTGAGCTCAACCCCGTTTGGTAGTCAATTGGATCGAGCCGGCGAGGGCTTGGTCGTGAAGATTGAATTGCCACGGGGACTGTACTGGGGAACCTTGTGGTAATGAGACCCTTGGTTCCGGTAAACTCGAGTATTACCAAAACTACTGAAATGAAGTGCGGGCCCGGTTGGGGTATGTTTGGTGGAAGGATTCGAAGTAAAGGGTGGTCTACGGTTTGGTACTTTTAACATTGACGGAGAGTCAATGAGGTTGGATCAAGATTGCAAGCGTGGAAATGGGCTCTTGAGAGCTGACCGTATCCTTTTACCGTTTTGCTTCATTGCTTATTTGTGCACTTTAAATGAAAGTTCATTCTTATATGACTTTGATTGCTTATTGGGTGGTATACCACTGGGCTTTAGCTCATTCCGTGTTATTTGTTTTCCTTACAGGGTGATAATTACTTTTGAGAATGGATTGGATAGTCAATTGCCGAATTGAGCATGTAAATGTCTTTTGTATTGCTCTTGAAGTGAAACCCTAATGTATAACGGGTTCATTTCCTTTTGATAGGCAAATCGAATGTGTACTTCCTTAGTGAATGGTTTTGGCTTGCCGTTGTGGCTTGTAAATGGCTAATGTTATGTTGTATATGTTTTCGATGCTTGGTTGGGTTTCGGACGGGTCGGTTACTATTCATGGCCGACTCTGGAGTTCGTTTCTTTTATTTTGGGATATTTTGCCCTTTTGCCTTGTTGCGCGCGTTATAAGTTTCAAACGTGATAGATCGCTTTATACTGCACCGTTAGTCCTGGCGAGAGTTGGGCAGGCAGTCCGCTAACCTCTTTGGTTCGCCTTAGGGGAAGGTGGGGCTGTCACATTAATTCACCAGACCGGGGAAAGCTATGACCTTTAAATCAAATGATAGACCAATATCGCACAGCCATCACCTTAGCAGCCGAAAGGAAAGAAAAATACAAAGAATGTGCTAATAACATCAAAATCATGTCCATTTTTTGACTGTGCTGATAACATACCGAATGGGTTAATTATAGACTGTGCAGATAACATCAAAATCATGATTATGGCAAGAAAAAAAATCGAAAACAAGGACACGAACTAAAACATGAAAACCAGAAGTAAATATTGAAGCTTATCGATCAGCATATGGGTAAACGAAGGAGAAGAGAAAGGAAGGGTTACCTTTAGCGTTTGACCGAAGCTTGATGTAACAAAAAGATGAAGTCTTCGTTCCCCGTTTCTCCTGCACCTGCTTCTCTTCGACCGCTCCCCTCTCAGACTCCTATCCCCCAGTTTTTCTCAACCTCTGCCGCAGCTCCAGTTCTCTCCTCTTCTTCTTTTCTTTCTTTTGCCGTCCCCAGAAAACCTTGCTCTCAGCCGTCCCCCTCTATTCTCATCTCTCTCGGTTGTATCCTTTTTTTTCAAACTCAAACCGTCCCCTCTCAATCTCTCTTAGCCGTCTGATTTTTTGTTTGTGCCCCGCCCTCTTTTTCTTACGATGTTTTCTATCTTTTCCGATCCTCTCTCCCTTCCTCCTGCGGCTGCTGTTTTTTTTTTTTTGCTATTTATATGGGAGCCCCCACCAAAACCTAAACCCAGCCGTTCCTGCTATATTTGCAACCAAGGAGCCGCCTAGTCCTTTCTTGCAAAGCTGCAAAAAAATGCAGCGTGCATGCCGCGACACTCTTTTTTTTTTTTAATAACTAATTAATATAGATAACTAATTACCTAATAATAAATAATAAAAAATAAATGCAGAAATGCTAATTAAGATAAAATGAAATGCTAATTTTCTTTATTTTTTCTTCTTTTTTTTTTCTTTTTTTTCTCTAATTAATTAATTAAACAAAATTAATAATAATAATAATAATAATAACAAAAACAACTTAAATAACATTGGATAAAAAATAAATAAACTAGAAACAACAAAATGCAACTTTCTATTTTTCCTTTTTTCCTTTTTTCATTTTTCTTATTTTCACTTTTTCTCTTTTTTTTATGATTTTTCTTTTTGAATCCATAAATGAAATAAATGTTCGTAAACTAATTAAAATAAGAGACGTGAAACAGGAAACCCCTAAGATAAATCTAAAATTGAAATAACAAATCTAAAATTAAACTAATTAAACAAGTAAAATTCGAAACCAAAAATTTGGTGTCTACACGCACAAAGTTATTCGGGGTCCCTGCAGGTCGTGGACCATCCGTACCTTTATTTATCTTGGCAGGTGGCTCGTTTCGTGAGCTTTGTCCGACCATGGAATCATTTGAGCTAGGTTGCCTCCTTTTCCGATCATGGAAGGCTTTAACCTGTCCCTCGCGGTCTCAATCCGCTGTGCCTTTTCTAGCGCTTGGCTAAACGTGTTCAACTGAGCAGCTGCTAGCGATTCCTGGATTTCCACATTTAAACCTTGAACGAATCGACGGATTCGTTTCTGCTCCGTTAACACCAGCTCTGGGGCAAAGCGAGAAAGTTTAGTGAACTGGGTTTCGTACTCTGCCACGCTAGATGCACCTTGACGCAAGCGGATAAAATCATCTTCCCGTTTCTCTTGCACGATGGGCGACAAATACTTCTCATTAAATTCTTGGGTAAAATTGATCCAGGTCCAGGGGGTTTGTTAGCGCTCCCACTTAGTTTTAATCACGTTCCACCAGGCTCGAGCGGCTCCTTCGAACTGCAACACAGCAAAAGATATCTGCCGCTCTTCCGAATACCTAAGTGCGGCAAATATATCGAGCATACGGCCCATCCAGGTTTCTGCTAAATCAGGATTAGGTCCTCCTATGAATTTAGGAGGTGCAAACTTTTGGAACCGTTCTAAGGCACGGTCCTCGCCCTCATGATTATGTCCCGGATTATGTCTAGGGTTTCCAACAGCATTCCCATGGCCCTGAGCCTGTTGGTCAATCATACGCTCCATCAAGTCAGCCATTCGCTGGATGGCTGTAGCTACTTGGTCTGGCTCTTGTTCATGTTCCATTTCAGGGCCTCGTCCTCCCCCTCTACCTCCACCTCGAGTACCGGAGGCCATCTAAATGCCAAAAGTCTATGGACCCAAGCATAACGTGTATTTAGTATTCAAACTAGAAACAAAACAAAATACAAAACAGATACACGAAAGGCATTCAAAGGATAGGTGCAAAAGATAATACTCGAATATGTACATTTATCTACAAAGTCACACCAAAAGATTTACACATTACCCGACCTCTAGTCGGTACAAAACCCAATATACACGAGCACTCCGGCTCCAAAATCTAGTTAGTCGGCCAAGTAACAAAAGGAATTAGCAGAATTAGTTCTAACAAAAGTCATACACTAGCTAAACAAAAGTACAAAAGCGACCCTAATCGCCTCCCCTAGGGCCCAGGTTCCCAACGGAACATAACGTGTCCACCTCGTCCATCCTCTCTGGACCGGTGGCCCGCGGCGGTGCCTCTGCGGCTAGATCTAGTAAGAGCTCGCAGTCGACCGACATACTCCGAGCCCTATCCCTCAGCTGCCTCTTCATAGCGAAGAGGTGCTGGTGCGTGTCCTGAAGCTGACGGTGCAAAGCATCCGTCCTCTCCCTCTCCTCTCGGAGACCCCGCTCCAAGTATCCCATGCGCCTCGCCTGCTCACGGCCAACCGCTCTAGCCTCGTCAGCTGCACCCTCAGAGTCTCGACCGTCCTGTCGAGGTAATAACGCTCGTCATCCAATGCTATGACTACCTCGTCGGGATAGCCATACGTATACCAACACGCGCAGGGTCGGCGCGACACCTGGTCGAAGGGGGAGTACAACGTGTAAGGCTCTCCCAGCCTCTGCCTATAACGGATCGCCCACTTACGCAGCGCTCGATCCTCTGGGCCATTCCTACTCGGAGGTCTCGTTCCCACACCACTGGGCCCCGCATCACTCGAACCGCCCGGATACATTCCTACAAAACATTAAGTCGTCAGTCAACCGGCATTTCATCTTAAAAGATATCATTCAACTTAAAATGGTCAAATATGCCTAGTGCCTATCGCGTATGTCCCACTTGCCCAAGTCCTCTAACCTAGGCGCTTTGATACCAACTGTGACGACCCCACTTCTCCCAAGGGCGAACCCAAGGGTATCGGCGAGCCGCCTGCCTAGCTCGCGCCAGGACTCAAAACTTAAAGCAATAAAACTAGATAAATCGAAAGAGCACTATATACAATACGTACAATCCCAAAAGTTATATTTACATCTTCAAAAGTCTCGAGTCAAACCACTCTAATACACTATAACCGCAACCAACAGAAGATAGACCCTAAGAAGGGTTCTTATACAAACCACCAAAACAAAAACAAACATTCTAACTGATCAACTATTACAATCCAAACTAACTATACTCGTGAACGAGCCAAAAGTCCCCGTGTCGGCCCCTGCTAAGGAAAACAAAAGGAAAGGGGTAAGCTATATGCTTAGTAAGTAAACAGGGGCGAAAGCATAAATTTCACGTAACAACAGTTACACAGTAAGAGTAAAGCAAAAGCAGAAAAGTAACATCACATAATAAGGATACAGGTGGCTCCAAAGCCAATTCATATGCCATGCGTGATCTCCTGCCGACACTCCGTCGACCACACTCACTGGTCCGTAGAACTTCACTTGTACACCCACCGACACCTTATCACCCTCACTGGCCAGTCACCTCACAAACTTGCCCGGGTGAACGAAATCACAAACTTGAGCTTGGGTCACAAGCTCGGGTCACAAACTTGGTCACCTTCTCGGTGAACCGGATTCACAAAATTGGTTCATAACATGAACCTACAAACTTGGTGACCTCAGACTAAGTTGGACTGACTTCGACCAAGCCCTAACTGGCTCGAATAGTCCATATAGGTCTTAGATCGGGCCCACGAACTCACAAACTTTGCAAACTTCACAAACTTTACTCGAAAGTCGCCCCGAGCCACAAGCTCAAGGGTTTTGGTTCCAAAAGGTTCATATACATATGCCAAGTACAATTATACATTCAAATTAGGGATTAGGTCGAGTGCGATAAAGTACACCCTCGCCTAAGTACCCTTTTCACATATCTCAAACACATAGCAAAGAAAACACACCAAACTGGCCTGAATACTTACTCAGAAACTGAAATAGCAAAAGTACGAAGTCGGATCGAAATGAACAGCTAGTAGTGGGCCCCACCAGTTCCGCCCAGCTCACCACCGTCTGAAATAGAAGATTGTGTCACATAATATCGTAAACGGCTACTATCGTGCCTAAAACAAGCAAAACGGCAAAACGACACGCGCGCACGTAAATATGACGAACGGAAACGGAAACGGCCGTTAGCGGAAACGGCAGATTTGACACTCATTTCTAGTTTACTCATAATTTCAGCTACGAATATCAGATTAAGGCGTATGAGATGCCAGATCGAAGCTTAAAAGATGAACAACAACTGTTATGAAGACATCCAGAACTGAAACTGGAGGCTTCAGTCCCAAATGAACCAAACACAATCACTTACGAAATCTGGCCAATGCACAAATGGTCAGTTTTGAGTGCAAACTGTTTTCTATGCTACACATGGTCAAAAGAGCTGAAAATTGGCAGTTAGATAGTTCATTCCAAATGGAACAACTTTCATGAAGGTCGGCAATCCAAATTCAGAACGAAAATTGGTCATCAGGACCAAAACAGATCTGACCAGAAAATGGTCATCTTCACGGCCAGGCCTTATTTGCTCGGCTATATCTCAGGTTTTATAAATCCGATTCATGAAATTCCAAGGGCGTTAGAAAGCTCTGATATAAGGCTATAAGTTTGGTGTTTTGGTCACAAGCCCAAACAGCTTGTAACCCAGTCAAATGTGAAGCCAAAGTTCCAGTCGTAAACTTTCCAAAAACGTAACAGAATTTGACGGTCAAAACAGGTCTGAGTATTTCGTTTATAGCTCAGGATATACTAATCTGTTTAACCTGAAAATTTACAGGAATATCCAGGACTTATGGGGATACAATATTGAAGAAGGAAACTTTGTCCAATTTTGAATGTATCAAGGTCAAAAATGCAAGACACTATACCAGAATCGCAAAACAGGATCACAAACCGTATTTGGCCTCAATATGCGGTAATGGCACCAAATTCACTACGGTTATCGAATGGGGGTGTAAGATCCACCGTTTCGAAGCTAAGAAACAGGGCTACAACAATGTAGAAGGCCACTCAGTCCAAATCCTAGTACAACTAGGTCAAATATGCAAAATACAAAACCAGAATTACCAAAACAGGTTTGCAAATCACATAATACTGTAATGAGTCCAACTCAGTCTATACAAGTCAAAATACATTGATTCCAAAGGCATATGGTAGCTAAGACATTCCTCTATATTTCATCAGAAGACACCAACATCCAAATCCAAAGTAATTCCAGTCAAAATAGCCAAATACAAACGCAGTTCTGCCATCCGGATCAACCCAGAACAGCCACAGTAAAATCGACATATCTCACTCTACACTAATCCAAATGACCTGAAATTTTACAGACACCTCCAGCACATCAATACCTACAACTTTCATGTTTTAAGTAAAGTCCAATTCGGCCTCTAACCCTATGATCCAAAACCGGACAGAATAAGGGGTGATAAAACCCTAACTTTCCACAATTCAATCCAAGTCCAAAATTGGTTGCAATTATCACTAATTCACACCTACTAGAGTCTTTCCCCCTCATCATCAACCATCATAGATGACCACAACATCACATTCATATTAAACCAGAAAATTCCTCAAAAATATAAAAACTTCACCAAATCACTTCAAATCAAGAAATAAATCACAAATATCATCACTTTAGCCACTACTAAGCATAACTTAAGCATCATTAGGTGTAGGAGTATGTTCAATCATCACTTACCTAGTATACAAGAGAAGAGGAGTTGTAGACCACCTTAGCTCTTCCAAAAACTTCACCACACTACTCACTACCACTCACTTAAGGGATTTTATGGAGAGGTTTCAAGTTTAATCGGTTAGTTTGTTGATTTGTGCAAGATTGGAGCATGAAATTTGGAGAGCTTTTCCTTTCCTTTTGCTTGATGTTGGTCGGCCATAAGAAGGAGAAGAAATGGTGAATTTTGGTCAATTTTTGAGATATTTATTTCATGGGTAAGAAAAGTCAAAAAGGTGAATAGTTGTCTTAGGTTTCAACCAATGGAAATGTGACACTTGTCACTCCATTAAATGCATTTCTATCCTTTCTTTTTCTCTCACATCAACCACTTCACACACTCCACTTATCTCTTAACACCCGATAAATTTTACACAGTATCCGGAATTTAACCTAATTGGCCGAATTTTTCCGAACTTTTTCGCACTAGTAGGTCCCACGTCCAATATACGTTCTTATTTTCTCAAAATCTAACCGATACTAGAAAAATCATCTAAAAACTCTATTTACTCATAAAAATTATCTGGGGAACTTTTCTAATAAAGAAAATGTGGAAAAAGGCGGGCGATAACTAAAACTCCACTTAAGCTTTCTAATATAGTAACACTAGAGGTTTGCTAATCATTCAAACTTACTAAACCTTGGTAATTAAAATAAATCCTATATTTACCTATGTCGAGGCACACACTAGAATACCGAATATAAACTATAGCTTGAACCTCATACCCATAATACGTAAACTAGGATTTTCAAGCTCAACCGAATTAGGGTTTCCTTCCTAGCCATAAAACCCTGATTTTTCTATACCAAATATCAAATAACCCTAATATCGACATACGAACGGACTGGGGCCTCACACAACCAGCTTCAAAGAAACCCTTTGATATTGCTGAGGTTCTGCGTGATTATCGAAGGAACAAAAAAGCCCAAGAAAAGGAAGCTAAAGCAAAACAAAGACTTGAAGCTGAGCAAAAGAGACGAAGAAGAAAGAAAGCGAAAGGAAAAACAGATTGTACAACCTGAAACCTCTCTAATGTATATAGTACAATCTAATCCGATTTTCTCTGTCCAATAGGAACAAAAGGCAAAAGAAGCAACCAAAGTTTATGAAAATCCTTTATCTTCTATGTTAGAGGATCTTCATCAAAATTCAGTCCCTTGCCTTACTACTTCCAAAGTTGATAGTAATTCAGAAGAATCTTTAGGATCAGACACTGATGAGAAAAATTCTCAAAATACTTCTGAACCATCTGAATTAGAATATGAATCCCCAGATTCAATTGAATTTTCAGAAGAAGATAAGGAAGAAATTCCTCTTATCCTTATGAATTCTGAGGTTGTTGAAGAACCTGAATCCAGAGAAGAACAAGAAACCTCAATGGCCAGGCCTCCAAGACAAGATTTCCCGAAAGCAAAAGGAGTACTATTATTTTCAATAGATGATATTCCTGCTGAAAAATGGGAAGCAAAATTCCAAGAATTTCATGCTTGGATGACTGCTAAAAATCTTCATGAGGAATCTCACTTTGAAATCTTATCAATTTTCACTACTCATTTTTCAGGAATTCTAAAAGATTGGTGGACTAGCCTTGGAGATGCTGACAAAATGACTTTCTTGACAAGACAGGATTTTACAGAAAATATAAACATTCTTCATCTGATGTTTATAGGAGATGTCAAAGAAAGCCGAGAAACCAAGAGAAAGGAGTTTTTCCAAATGAAATGTTTATCTTATGATCGTAAAGATATAAATAAGCATTTCAAATGGATGACTAAACATTTCTATACTCTTTGCGAGAACCCGTTTTTTTTTTCCATTTTTAGGTTTTATTCGGGTTAATAGCTTGTTTTCTGCATTTTTTTATTAGGAAAATTTTCTAGATAATTTTTATGCGTAAATATAGTTTTAGATGATTTTTCTAGTATCGAATAATTTTTGAGAAATTAAGAGTGTATACCGGACGTGGGACCCACTAGTGCGAAAAGTTCGGAAAAATTCGGCCAACTAGGTTAAGTTTTGGATACTAGAATTAATTTACCGGGTGTTAAGAGATAATTAGAGGGTGCTATTTGGATTGGTGTGAGAGGAAACAAAAAGATAGAGATGCATTAATGATGGTGACAAGTGTCACCATAGGGTTGGTAGAAACTTTTGACTACTATTCCATGTCTTACCATTTGACTTAATAAACTAAAAATTTACCAAAAATTGCTCCATTTCCTAGCTCAAGTGGCCGGCTCTCTCAAGGAAGGAAAGAAAGAAAACCTCTTCAATTTCTTGATTCCCTCTTGCTCAAATCCAATCACTCAACCATCTACTCTTGTTTTTGTTCCATAGAAAACCTTAAGGGAGTGTTTGTGAGTTGTTTTGTGGAGTTACTTGGAAAGCTAAGAGGACTAGTTGCTCTCTTTCTTGTCTTGCTAAGGTAAGTTGAGAAGGACCCCTCTCCTCCCTCTAATGATGTTTTATCCATGATTAGTGGTAGTATAAGATGCAATTTTATGGATTATATCTTGATTTGTGGTTTAATTGATGAAGTTTTGTAATTATTGGGGATTTTTCTGTTTTCATATGAATATGATTATGTGGTCATGTATGATGATTGGAAATGATATTTAAGGAAGTTAGAAGGTGGAAAAAGTGGTAAATTGCAAGCAATTTCTGTTTTGGAAGAAAAATTGGAAATTAGGGTTCTTTGAATTACATTCTGCCCGGTTTTGTAGCTCATAGTTAGAGGCAGAATTGGCCTTGGGTTAAAACAGGAAAGTTGTAGGGAATGATATTTTAGAGATGCCTCCAAAATTTCAGGTCAATCGGAGTAGCGTAGCTTGAGAAAAGATGGAATTACCCTTGCTGCCCTGGTTTTACCCGAAATTGAGAATTGCTTCTGTAATGGGTTATTTTGGTTGAGACTGCTTCTGAATTGGTTGTTGAGCTCTTCTGATGAAATGTATACCTGTTCCTTAGCTTTCGGATGGCTTTGGAATTTCTGGATTTGGACTTAGGTAGGCTGACTTATGATGTTTGAACCAGAATGCGTTCTGTGAGTCTATTTTTCCGGTTCTGGTGTAGTAGATTGCATTTTTGACCTGGTTACACTCAAAACTGGGCTGACTGACCTTCTGCAATATTTTAACCCTATCTTTTAGCTTCGAAACGGTGGTGTAGACACCAAATTTTTGGTGTAATTTCTTTTACTTTTTATTCTCATTTGTCGTGGTTGCTTTTTAGTTTTTTTTTTAGTTAGTTTAGTTTCTAGTTTTTATTTTATTTTTAAGTTTTAGCGTAGAAAAATCATGAAAAAGAAAAAAAAGAAGAAGAAAAATCATGAAAAAGAAAAAAGGAAAAATCATAAAAAAAAAGAAAAGAAAAAAGGAGAAAAATTTGTTCACAAAAATATGTTTATTTCTTTAAATTCAACCTTTTTGCACTTTAGTTATTTTTATTAAGTTATTTTGAAAAAAAAAAGGAAAAAAGAAGAAAATTTGAAAAATGGACATTTTTGTTGTTTTTATTTATTTAGTTTGTTTTTTTTATTTATTTGTTTTCATTCTTATTATTATTACATGGTTTTGTCATTTTCTTATTATTATTACATGGTTTTGTCATTTTCTTATTATTATTATTATTATTTATATGCTGTATTTAAAAAAAAAAAAAAAAAAAACCAACGCGCAGCATGCAAGCTGCGTTTTTGTCACAGCTTGCAAGTGAACTTTGGGGAGCTCCTTAGTTGCAAATATGAGGGAAAGGACTGAGGTTTAGGGCTGGGGATCCCATATAAGAAGAAGGCAAGGCAGGAGAGAAAAGGATGGAGAGGTTGGTGGCTACAAAAAACTAAAAAAAAGAAGAAGAGAAAAAGGGGACGAAAGGAAAAAGAATTGGAGTGACGGCAGGAAAAGAAACCGAGAGCTTTGTGAAGTAAGAGTGAAAAACAACCAAAGGGAGGACTGAGTAGAGCTGGCGGCTGTGAGGGTTTAGAAACGAAAACCAAAGAGAGACGGAAAGAGGAAAAAGAAGAAGCCACGGCTAGGAGGGAAATCGAAGGCAATCCACGAAGCTATTGCATCAGAATCTGCCGTTGCAAGTTCAAAGCTGTTAACAGGTAGCCTGCGATCCTTTCTCTGTTCTATTTTTCATTTCCTTATGAAATCAGATTGCTAGACATATGATGTTTCATGTGTTTCTTTTCTTTATAAACCCCAAAGCTGCTGCCTTTTCGTTTCTTTTTGATACTATGAGCTTCTTGTTCGTTTGAATGTTGAGGAACCTGGTTTAGCAGGCGGCATGTTCTTGATTATCAAATGAATATGCTTATACTTCAATCCAAGAATGCCTAGTCAAAAGTTTTTGAACAGAAAAATGAAACCTTGCTTGGGGCCGATTCATTAAAACTTGGGATAGGATTTTCTCCAATCTGGCAAACCGAAGGTTGTATATTTGGTCTTTAGTCGCGTAGCCTGGGTCTGTTTCGTCTTTGGGAATCCGTTTGGAAGCTTTGCCATAACAAGTTTGAATGCCTTGCTTTATTGCAGCAGTTTTTTTTTTGTTGTTCAGGCTGCAAAATAGATTTTGGGTTGTGATAATCTGATTTGTGCTGGTTGCTTAGCTAGAACACATAAACAAACATTTGGATGTTTAATGGCCTTGATGCTGCCCGTACCATGCTTTGTCATTTGACATTTTCATGAGGGAAATCTGGACTCTTGTTGGACATGAGGGAAGTTGCCTTTCATACTCCTGTTTGCTATTTTCTTCCCCGTGGCAGCCCCAAGTGCTAAATCATCTCTTCATATGAACATCTTGCCCAGAATTTTGCATCAGTATGCCTTGTGCTGTTTGAATTTCCTTCCCATATCTCGTTTGTAGGGATGTCAAACTCATGTCTTGTTTGTTTGGTTCGAAGTTTGGATGTTAGATCAAAGGAACTTTGGTTATGATACATGCTTGAATCTGAATTTTGGTCTTGGAAGTAGAAGCTAGGAGAGTTATGGCAGCTTCATTCTTCAAATGTTTTGTCCATTGTTTAGAACTTTGCATGAGAGTTTTTTCTAAGTTTTCTCGTTGTTTGGATGGAAGTTATGGTGTAGTTTGCTGATTAGTTTAAGGTTGTGAATTTGGAGTTGAAATCTGTTCTTGAAAAACAAGATGTGTGTTTGAGTGTGGTTTTGGTTGGTGAAGCATGACAGAAATTTTTGCAGAAAAATGTTTCCTACGTGAGTTGCATGTTTTAGCATGAATAATGTCCAAGGAAATTGCAGCTTTACTCCCCTTAGTATCCATCTATGCTCCAAAGGCCCATTTATGTGTGTTGTCCTTACAATTAGGTCCTAAAACAATTGCACCTTGACCCTCCATGTCTATTGTAGTTCTACTATGGCCCAATTACTTGAATTATTTGATCAATCTTACCACTCTATAGTCTTAATTGCCGTTGGTATGTTTTGGTATGACTCTTGGATAGATTTGTAAGGATTTTTTAGAATGGGCTCAAAAGGGTTTCAAGAACTTTATATGGATTTATGGGATAATTTGGGCTTTATGTGGAATTTTGATGATTTTGATGATTCAATCAATAGTTGGGGGCTTTATTTCATGAATATGGAAATCTTAGGCATTTAATTGCTTCTAATTGTTCAATTCCATGTTTATGTGTTGGATTGCTTCACCCTTGTTTTGTTTTGGACCTTTAAAGTTATTAAATGTTCGATTGACTCGAATGTTTGGGTAAGGGTTATGTTTGAGTCCTTAGTAGATGCTTTATTTGGAAATTGAATAGGTCATGCCTTCTCCTTGATCTTTAAGTACCTTTGACTACATTTAAGTTGTGATTGAGGAAATTTTTGATGGTTTGATGGATGTCATTTGATTTATTTACATTTTATCATTAAATTGGTGCATTAATCTTTTGCTTTGGATGATTTTAGCCCAAGTTGTCCCGATATTTGGTGACTTTAGCCCCATTTAGGTCTTATTCATTTCGTTAATATCACCAACGGGGAAGGTATAATTCCTTTTATTTTTTGTCTCTCCTATGTGAACCAACGTGCTACATGAGAAATACATGTCTACTTTGCTTTCCTAGCCTTTCTTTAATTTCTTTTATTTATGTCATTTACTTCTGCTTTTTATTTAAGTTATTCTTTATGGGGTATGTGTACACCTCTTGGCTTGTAATAGATAGGGCTTGGAGGAGCATTCGATGAAGACTTGTTGAAGACATGTGCCTAGCTAGCAAATGTAATAGTTAGGGCCTTAATTGCTTTGTGTGACTTGCATGCTTAAGTGCTACGTGTTAATTTGCGTTGTTAGGGCCTTGCATCTAGTCGAGCATGCTAAATGTTATGTGCTATGTGTTTATGAGTGTTTGGCATGTCTACTCGCTTTCCATAGCCTGAATGAATGTGATGGATGAATGTACGTTTCCACTAGTCCAACGCTAGTCGGAATTCATAGAATGGGCTAGTCCAACGCTAGACCCTTAGGAATTTCTCCTCGTTAGTACATGTTTGCATGTTCATTACATATCATGCATTTTTTTAGTTTTATCATTTTACATGCCCCTCGAACCCTTTTCCCTCCATTTTAGGATTTTTACATTTCATGCTAGTTATAGGGTTCATTTGTTTGAGAGTTCCCCTTAAATATGGGATATAGACGAGTGTGGCTTTTTCTAAGCCTTAGCACGCTTGTATTCCCTCTATAAAAGGGCAAATTGAGTCACGATTTAGGTCTCCCCGTACCCAATATGCATAAATTCCCTAAGCTCATACATTTTCAAATCCACTCTACCATTTTATACCATCATCACACTTTCATTTTTCCTTCCATTTTGCACACGTGCACCTTTATGTTTCTTCACTTGCACACGAACACTTTTATCATTACTTGCACACATGCACTTCATATTATCATTTCACATACCGTACCTTGCCCACTCACGTGCACATTTTCGTTTACATATTTATTATTTTTTATTACTTTTTCAAACTCATGTCCTCACATTGCATACATGCATTCCATTCATTTGCATCCCACTCGCATTATTCGTGACTTCTGTTTATCTCAATTCATATCTTTTGATGATTACAAAACAATTGGATGTTTCTAACACTTTTTGTAAAGATCCTTTTCAGAAATGAATCAAACAGGTCTGTGGATTTAAAGCAGAAAAAGAAGAAGAACAAAAAGAATGAAGTCTGCTGTGGATAATGTCGGACGCACAAAATGAGAGGATCGGACGTCCGACATTCTTTGAGTTCCTTCGGACGAATAAAGAACTCAGACTCGGACGTCCGAAGAAGACAAGCCAGAAGTTACTCGTTCAACTGATCAGGATTCGGACGCTCAACACCTGTGTATCGGACGTCCGACAAGTGTTGCTGCTCTTCGGACGCAACATTTTGGACGCATCGGCCGTCCGAAGAAAGTGAAGAAGAAATTTCCAAGTATTCATCCTACCTTCGGACGCATAAACACCTAACATCGGACGTCCGACAGCACCAACGGCTAGTTGACTCTTCAGCTGCCTTCTACCCGTTGACAGCATTAATTGAGGAATTCTCTGGTCTCCTATAAAAGGAACAAAGTCTACCACCTCAAAACAACTTTGTACATCAAGCCTACATCAGATTGTGAGTGATTCAAGTGCTAGAATACTCAAAAGAAACATTTGTATTCCTTGCATGTGCAATCTTCGTGTAGCTGTTTTTCAAGTGTGACATAGCTTCTTCAATAGTGTAGCATAGTGAGGGTTTGCGAGTGTTTGTAAAACTTCCTTGCTTGACCAAGTGAGTTTTGGGGCAAGAAGGAAGTGATCCCTTCCTTGTACACATAAGATTGGTTGCAAGTCTATTCAGCTTGAAGTAACTTGGTATATAATAGAGGTGTTCAAACCTCAGTTGTGTTTGAAGCTTGGTTTGGTTCTTTACTCTCATTTACTGCTTTTCTATATAAACTGCTCTTCTCTCCATCTCACTAATACCTGAGCTACTGTATTACCTTGTTCATTGGGAGGCATTTTGAAAAAGAAAGGCTGTCTGTTCAAAAAGGTTGAATATTTATTAGCAGGTTTTTGAAAGCCTAATTCACCCCCCCTCTTAGGTTGTCTTCGATCCTTACAATTGGTATCAGAGCTTGGTCTCCTAGAGATTAAGCTCAAGCGGCTTGGAGTAAAGATGACAACCAGTCATGCTATGTTTGTTAAGGGGCAATCTGTCACTAGACCTCCCATGTTTACTGGTTCCAATTATGTTAGCTGGAAAGAAAGAATGATTATCTTCTTACAATCCATTGATATTGAGCTGTGGTTTATTGTAAATGAAGGACCGCATGATGCTAACTTTCTTGATGCAGAAACAGGCTTGTTGCGGCAAAAAACGAGAGCTGGGATGAATGCTCAAGACAGAACCAAGCTCACATTGAATGCCAAAGCCATGAATGTTCTTTACAGTGCCTTAGACTCAAATGAGTCAATTAGAGTAAAAGGGTGTAAATCTGCCAAAGAAATATGGGATAAGTTAAGAGAAATCCATGAGGGCAGTGACAACGTAAGAGAACAGAAAAAGTCCATTCTGGTCACCAAGTATGAATCTTTTAAGATGGAGCCTCATGAGAACATCGACAAAATGTATTGTAGATTCAATGATCTGATCAAGGATTTAGAGGTGCTTGAGAAGCAGTACTCTCAAGGTGAAAAGAACAGGAAAATTCTGAATGCTCTATCAAAAGATTGGGAAAGCAAAGTGACTGCCATAGAGGAAGCCAAGGATCTAAATTCCTTATCCATTGAATCTCTGATTAACTCACTAACCTCTTATGAACTGAAACTTAAATCTAAGTTGCAGGAAGAAGAAGACACAAAAGGAAGGAAGAGTATTGCTCTGAAAGCTTCACAAGATGAAGATGAAATAGCCTCATTGGATGAAAATGACTTGGAAGGTGATGATAGTGATATTGCACTCATCACAAGAGGCTTCAAAAGATTTCTCAATAAGAGAAGATTCAGGAAAGGCGGATCCAGCAATTCCTTCCAGAATCAGACAAATGACTTCAGGAATAGAGGGAAACTAGAGCTCAACAAAAAGCAGAACGATAAATGTTTTGAATGTGGCCAACCTGGACATTATGCAAATGAGTGTCCAATGAAGAAAAAGAAGGAAAACAAGATTGAACGAAAACCAAAGTTCAACAATTTCCAGATTACCTGGAATGATTGCAACTCAGAAGGCGAATTTGAAGAAGAAGAGGAATCTGCTCAAGTGGCTTTCATGGCTATTGGAGATGAAGAGGTAACACAATGCAATTCTCAAACCAATAGTGATAGTGAATCTGATGATGATGTTAATTCTTTTCTAGAAAAAATGCATAACAGATTGAAAGAATCCTATGTTAAAAACAAAGAACTGAAGCAAAAAATCAGTTTTCTAATACAAGACAATGCAAATCTTTTTCAACAAAACAAATGTCTTAAGCATGAAAATGATAACCTGAAAAGGATTGAAAATAATATGAAGAATTACTGTGACTCTCTCAAAAGTGAGCAATGCAGCTTAAGAAAAAGGATGGATGATTTATGTAAATTGTTACATCATGTGAAACAGAATCATTTTCAAAAGAATGACACTGTACCTTATGCTAATACTCATCGAATAAGACTGAACCAAAATACAAATGAATTTGCTATCCACAGAAGGAGGCAGGTCAGATTCATTAAACCTGTTCATTTGATTGATTCAATGTCAATATGCAAATTTTGTTGTCAATCTGGTCATATGTATAGCAACTGTCATGTTAAGAAAAACTTGAGGAATGGCATGAGATGCATGTGGATAGTCAAACACAAGACTAACTCTCAAGGACCCAACATGTAAAGGGTACCAAGTATTATCTTGTGGGTTTGTGTGTAGGTGAACCAGGATTACATTGCTAAAGAATCAAAATGGTTCATTGATAGTGGATGTTCAAGACATATGACTGGTGATGCATCACAATTCATCAAACTCAAGCAGAAAGCAAGTGGAAAGGTAACATTTGGAGATGATAACAAAGCCAAGACTGTTGGCATTGGCGATGTTGGTAAGAATGATCAAACGTTCATCCACAATGTTCTTCTTGTTGACAATTTAAGCTACAATCTGTTAAGTGTTAGCCAATTGTGTGATAGGAATTTGTTTGTATTGTTCAAAAAGCTTGAATGTCTCATATTTGACTCAAAGTTCAACATTGTTTTCAAAGGAAAAAGGGTTAATGATGTCTATGTAGTGTTTCTTGAAAAAATTGATTCCTCACATCTCAAATGTCTCAAAGTTGCAAATGAGGACCCATGGTTGTGGCATAGAAGGTTGTGTCACTTCAATATGGATTTGCTGAAGGAAATTTCAAAAAAAGAACTTGTGAGAGGACTTCCAAAAATTAAATTTGAAAAAGACAGAATCTGTGATGCTTGCCAATTTGGAAAACAAGTCAAGGTTTCTTTTAAACCTAAGAAATGTGTTTCTACTTCAAAACCACTTGAACTTCTGCACCTTGATCTGTTTGGTCCTACACAGACTGCAAGCCTTGGCGGTAAGAGATATTGTTTTGTGATTGTTGATGACTACTCTCGATATACTTGGGTAATATTCCTTGCTCATAAAGATGATGCCTTTAAGAATTTTACCTCATTATTTGCTAAAGTACAAAATCTGCTTGGCTTGAAAATTGTTAAAATTAGAAGTGATAATGGGACAGAATTTAAGTTCTGTGGTTTTCCAGAATTTTGTGATCATAATGGTATTACCCATGAATTCTCTATTGCTAGAGTTCCTCAACAGAATAGAGTTGTAGAAAGAAAAAATAGAACTCTCCAAGAGGCTGCTAGAACCATGCTTAGTGAATGCAATTTACCAAAATATTTTTGGGCTGAAGCCATAAACACAGCATGTTATACCATGAATAGAATTCTTCTAAGACCAATTTTGAACAAAACTTCCTATGATCTCATGTATGATAAAAAGCCTGTAGTCAGCTACTTCAAAGTATTTGGTTGTAAATGTTTCATTTTGAATATCAAGGAACATCTTGGAAAGTTTGACAAGAAATCTGATGAAAGAATTTTCTTGGGTTATTGTGAAAACAAAAGAGGTTACAGAGTCTATAATCGTAGAACATTGATCATAGAGGAGGCTATACACATTACCTTTGATGAATCTAATTGTAACGACCCCATTTTCCCCTAAGGCGAACCAGAGGGGTCAACGGGCCGCCTGCCCAGCTCTCGCCAGGACTCAGTCATTCCCTACAGTCCTCGAATGAATTACAAGATAAAACTCAACTTTTACATCATATTCTCCAAATTTTACATATCACAATCGAAGCGGAAACTAGTTCTAAGCGAAAAATGTAGATTTACATCCGATTCAATTCCAAATATTTATACAAGCCCAAAAGTACATAAACCAAAACCAAAACTGAACTATACAAGATGTACGCCATCCAGCCACACAAAGATCCAAATACAAGGTCTTCCTTTACCTCGATCCCTGTGGGGAGCAAAAGATAATAGGGGGTGAGCTAGAAGCTCAGCGAGTGACCAGTCAAATCAACAGCCAAGTATATTTCACAATAAAGCATTAATATGATGTCATGATGCAGTAATCAAATGTTCATTTATTGCTCATGTGAGCCAGTGAAGTTCTTGTACTTAAATATCCAATGCTCGTTTAGATCATGTAACCATGAAACAGAAGTAAGGAGCCATCGTGCTCCAAAGAACGTGTAAACAATAGTGGAGACATTGGTTCTAAGCACAAGACTTTCCAGGAACTCATTGGAGCCAAATTATGTCATGGCACACACCCGAACCCCCAAATGATATGCAATGGAGTAATAAATGCAAGAATTAGTTCAAAAGTAACTTTGGGACAGTCGAGGGATCACTCACACAAAATATAGTGCTTCAAGTATTCACGTTCAACTATACTCCAGGTTTGAAGTCCAGCTCTGCGATAAAAATCCAATTTGAGAACTTGAAACACGAGTAAGATTCGAAACTTAAACGTTCCGTTCATTAAGAATCAACCAATTGAAATTCATTTGAAAGGCATTCGTGAAACACTTGCTCGCTTTTCAAATCATAAGGTTTTGTAGTATAGATACTTGGAAATAACACTTGAGTTGAAAGTACAAGGAAATACAAGTTTACATTGGCCATTATGTCTTTTCCTCAAGGGTACAAGTTCGGCCAAGTCCTAATGTATAACCCTCGATAAACAAAGTAGCAAAGGTGCTTGCTAGTTCAAGTAATAATCACTTAACTTTACACAAGTTACAAGTCTCGTTTCCTAGTCCTCGAGTATAAATTCGGGCAGCATGCCCTTTGTGTTTACCTAATTTTCCAGCCTTTTAGGCTTCATTATTTTTCTCAAACACAACCCAACATCATACATATCAGCAATTTATGTCAAGAGCCATTCCATAGGCTCACAATATCATAATAACAAGAATCGCATTAAGTACAAGTGCAGAAATTCAATTTAGTTCAAGACAGATTTGACGTACAAATGCGGAAATAACATATCCGAGGCTACGCTTATCGGATTAAAACGAAACCTATGCCGTTTCGAAGCTAAGACACAGAGATACAACATTCATGAAGGTCACTTAGTCCAGTTCCTAATGTAACTTAGTCAAATTCTCGAATTACTAAACCAGAAACCAATTCGTCAGCTGTTTAAATGCAGAACACTGTAATGGACATAACTCAGTGTACAAAAGTCCAATTCAGGTGTTCTTAGAGGCATTTTAAAGCTACTTCAGAACACTACAACTTTAATGTTTTGACCCAGAGCTAAATCAGAATGGATCCTGGTCAAAAAATGCGATAAACCGAACTTAGCTGAAGAAACGGACTGCTGGGAAACAATTGAAACAGTAGGGGTATTTCGGACTTTTCATGACCTACGTTGCTCCGATTGAGCTGAAATTTTATAGGCACCTATAAAATACTATTCTATACAACTTTCCTTCTTTGACCCAAGGCCAAATCAGCCTCTAACATACAGTTAAAATTTCGGACAGAAAGTTGGCAATAATTTTCCAGATTCTGAAATTTTCGGTTTCTAGTGAATCTTTCCTTAATTTCTTGGTCTAATCACTACCACAACACCTTATGAAACCTCAATTGCAACATATAAGCATCTTACAACAATTTGGGCAGAATTTCCCCAAGCCCTAGTTCATCAAATAAGAAAGGGGAAAACTACTAAAACATGTTAATCATCCATGATTTCACCGTAAAATCAAGTTACCAAGCTTAATTGAACAAGATTGAAACTAAAACTTGGAGAGATAAGCTCTCTTACCTTGGTTAGAGATCACTAAGGGCAGCCCCAAGCTTTCCCTTGCCCAACTTTCACCACCAAACACTATCTAACCCCTCAAAGACAAGATTAATCGGTTTAGTTCTTTGGATTCCTCACTTTGTAGCTTGAATCAAGAAGAAATGAAGAAAGCTCACTCTTGTTCTTCCCTCTCCCTCTCTCGGCTCCCTTGGCAGATAATGAAGAGAAATGAAGCTGATTTTTGTCTTATAAGAAGTAAGAAGGTTAGAGTTAATTAAGACCACAATTTGGCTAACACTTGGACAATTCTTAGCCACTAATTTTTTTCTCTTTCTTCCCCTTGCTTATAAGCCACAAATTTCGGTCCCCTTAGCTGTAATATAAGAAGATATTTTGGCTCAAATATCAATAAGCTTGTGGTGCAAGAAAGTGGTGGTCCAGTGGTGCGTTCAAACTGTAGTGCGCGGGACCCGTCGGTTCGTGCCGTTTTCCTTAAAAACACCCGCACTAGGGTTTTTACTTCCCATTCACTAACTTTATTTCATTTCTCCTAATCACATATTATTTCTCACTGAAAAGTCACTTTTATTCACCAAATTTAATCCTTGCTCCATACCGAAAATTCATCCGGCGAGAAAATCGAGAAAACCTAATTTTCCTCAATTTGAAACCGAAGTGAAAAATCCTATTTTCTAGGTTCGTTGGCACTTATTGTGGGGTGATTGAGTAGTATGGCCATTATAAAGTGGTATTTGTCAAAGAAAAGGGAATTTTAAGAAAAATATAAGGAATTTGCACGGCTTCCGGCCGGATTCTCCCACAAAACTCTATTCACCAGAAATTTTTCCTTTTTCTTCTGCCTCGGGGCGTCACACTAATGATGACATTTCTATGAGTTGTGGTGAAGATGATGACACAGGTGTTCAAGAAGGACTAAAGAAGCTAGCAATGAATGACCATGACTCTGCCTCACCAGAAACTGATTCAAAGGATAATGATGCTCAGGTCAGTCCAGTTGAAGAAGTAAATAATGGAGTTACCACTACTCCTAATGATCTTCCAAGAGCCTGGAAATTTGCTCATAATCATCCCAGGGAGCTTATAATTGGTGATCCTTCTGAAAAGGTCAGAACTCGCTCATCTAGACACTTGATGGATAATCTTGCTTTTGTATCACATATTGAACCTAAAATGTTGTTGATGCTTTGAATGATGAGCACTGGATTTTAGCCATGGAAGAAGAGTTAATCCAATTTGAAAGAAACAAAGTTTGGACTCTGGTTGCCAGACCACAAGGCCATCCTATCATTGGCACAAAATGGATTTTTAGAAACAAATTGAATGATAAAGGGGAGATTGTTAGAAATAAGGCTAGACTGGTGGCTAAGGGATACACTCAAGAAGAGGGAATAGACTTTGATGAATCTTTTGCACCAGTAGCTCGGCTGGAATCCATAAGAATGTTTTTAGCATTTGCTTGTTTCAAGAACTTCAAACTATTTCAAATGGATGTTAAGAGTGCCTTCTTAAATGGATTTATAGACCAAGAGGTCTATGTTGACCAACCTCCTGGTTTTGAAAATGAATCCTATCCAGATCACGTGTTTAAACTCTCAAAAGCTTTATATGGATTAAAGCAAGCTCCTAGAGCATGGTATGAACGTCTGAGTGGATTTCTGATTGAAAATGGTTTTAAAAGAGGTGTTGTAGACACTACGCTTTTTACAAAACAAAGCTCACAAGATCTTTTGATTGTGCAAATATATGTGGATGATATCATATTTGGTGCTACTAACGAAAAATTGTGCAAGGACTTTTCCACCATCATGCAAAAAGAATTTGAAATGAGCATGATGGGACAACTGAATTTCTTCCTTGGACTCCAAGTGGTTCAAAACCAAGATGGAACGTTTATAAATCAAACAAAATACACCAAGGAGTTGCTGAAAAAATTCGGAATGGAGGATTCAAAGCCTGTTGGGACACCTATGTGCACCTCTACCAAACTAGACAAAGATGAGGAAGGTATTAAAGTTGAGGAGAAGAAGTACAGAGGTATGATTGGAAGTTTACTTTATTTAACTGCTAGTAGGCCTGACATCATGTTTGCTGTGTGTTTATGTGCTCGATTTCAATCCTGTCCAAAGGAATCACACTTGAATGCAGTAAAAAGAATCTTGAGATATCTTAAAGGAACCTTAAATTTTGGCTTGTGGTATCCAAAATGTTATGAACTTCCTTTGTGTGGATTCTCTGATGCTAATTTTGGAGGTTGTAAAATAGATAGAAAAAGTACTACTGGTATATGCAACTTTCTTGGAAATTGCTTGGTCTCTTGGTTTAGTAAAAAACAAAATGCTATCTCACTGTCCACCACTGAAGCTGAATATGTTGCTGCTGGTGCTTGTTGTGCTCAATTGTTATGGATGAAAAACACATTAAATGATTTCGGTTTAGTATATGAATGTGTACCCTTGTACTGTGACAACACCAGTGCAATTAATATAACAAAAAATCCTATTCAACACTCTAGGACTAAGCACATTGATATTAAGCATCATTTCATTCGCGATCTTGTCTCAAAGGGGATAATCCGTGTTGAGTTTATTTGTTCTAAAGAACAGATCGCTGATATACTCACAAAAGCTCTTCCGCTAGATCAATTTGTGTTTTTAAGGACTAAATTGGGTGTTACAGAAAAAATGTTCTGAGTCTTATTTCCAGTCAATCCTTATCGGACGTCCGATGAATTGGAACGGACGTCCGACAGTGTTCTTCATCCAAGGTCCAGAAAATCCCTGGCTCGGACGGTTGTGTCGGACGCATCACTTCGTTCGGACGTCCGACACTCAAAAATGTGTCCTATAAGACAGTTATCCACTCTTCTCAATTCATTTTCCTTCATCAGTCTCGGACGCGACCTTTCAGTTTCTCTAAAATTTGAAATTCAAATTCCTCTCTCCTCAAACCAAGTTCCGAGAAATTGACTCAACCAACTCAATTACACCTCCATTGCTCTTTAACCACTCATAAAAGGCATTTCTAACACCCAACTGCCCCAAAATTCCCAATTTACATACGAAACCCTAACCTCATATAACCCTCTCCCTGCGGCATCATAGTGCACTCTTGTTAACTCTCACTGTTCTTTCCTTCTGTACACAACACTCTGCATTAAAAATCACATCCACATTGCATCATGGTTAGGATGAGGGGAGGATTTACTAGTGCCGGACGGTCTTTTAAACTGAGGGATGAAGATATTGAAATTGTTGATCCACCTCCTGTGGCTTCAAAAAGAAAGAAAGTGACTCGTAGGGGCATAGTGAAGGAGACTGCCCAAAGAAAATTAGTCATTCCATCTCCTGAACCATCTGATGAACAAATGGAAAGGCAGATCTCTGAAGGGAACATTGCTGGTGGAAATGAGGAACCAGAGCAAGCCACCCAAGGTGAAGAAACTGTCACAAGGTCTTCCAGTAAAAGAAAAAGGACTGCAAAGGGAAAGAGAACTCCCCAATCCAAGAAAAAGCAATCTGCTGATCCCTCTGTTGATCAGCAGAATAAAGAAAACATCACTGAGAGTCAGCCAACACCTGAACCCTCCATCCGGAAGTCTCCAAGGACAAGGACTGAGACTCAAAATGCTGGTGCATCTGGCACTCAAACCTCTAAAGGGACACGTTCTGGGAAGAATCCAGCATCTCAGCCTGCTCCTGAACCCATTCCTCTACCCAAGTTCATCGATGATGAAGCCAGAGACAGATTTGAGTTAGTATCTCAAAAAGGTTTCATCACCCAAAGGCTCATCATCCCTTTTGAATTTCGTAAGCTTGATCTTGAACCTGTCATCAAACTCTTTGAATTCCAGAAATGGACTCATCTCTTGACCATTCCTAATGTTTTCTATCCTGACATGCTGTACCAATTTTTTGCTAATCTTAGAAAGGGTACATCACACACTGAACTCATCTCTAGGGTCAACTCTGTGGACATCATATTAACTCCTGACATTGTGAATTCAATTCTGAAAACTAATATTAAACTTGGTTTTAAGGGAAAAATTGCAAATTTCTTTTCATATGAGAAATTTCCTTCTGCCTATCATCACTTTTACAATGCTAAACTCATGACCTATTTTCAATCCAAATTCAACACCCCTGCTGAGGCAAGATTGGATGATCTCAGTCCTCAGAATCTGATCATCTTCACTATCATCTCGAATCTGTTGGTGCCAACTAATGGCCACAGAACAGATGCAAATAAAATGGAACTCTATCTTTTCTACTGCTTTGTTGAAAAAATTCGCATTGACTTTGGATTTGTAATGTGCAAATTTCTGCTCAAAATCAGCACTGATAGTCGTAGGAAGCTTTCCTATGGCAGATTTCTGACCCCCATTTTTGCTCATCTTGACATACCCTTTTCTGGCAAATCTCCAAAAGAAAGTGCCTCTTCAGTTTTCTCCAAATCTTACTTTGAAAGAAAGAATCTAAAATTTTTTGAGGGTCATTGGTGCTACAAGGAGACTGTAGCCGAGTCTAGAAGAAAAAATTTGCATGAAACCCCTGTCACTCCTAGAACTCCCCATGATCAGTCAGGGTATATATCTCCTTTCACCATTCATCCCAGAAAGTCTGCCAGTAAGTCCTTCTCTTCCAATTCTGAGATCATCTCCCTGCTTGAAGATCTCAAACAGCATGTTATGCTTCTTGAAGATGGTCTTATGATGACCATGACCTCTGCCCAACAATCCTCCTTTCTTGAAAAAAGAAATCTTCTTGTACCCCCTATACCTGAAACAAATGAAGCTGCTCATCAGAAAGAACCAAGATCTGAGCCCACAAGGCCAACCACTGGTGATGAGACTACTCCAGCTTCCAGTTCTCAACCCAAGGATAAAGGCAAGGCTCCAATTACTGAGGAAGAAGTTGAAGATGATGAAGAAACTGAGGAAGAGGAGGACCCTGAACAGTATCGTCTGACCAGGAGGAGGCCTGGATCATCTAAAATCACTATCTAGGCACTTCTAGGTCACTGCACCTAAACCTAGGACTAGAGTTTATCTTTTGTTTTAAGTGCTGGACACATGGTCTGTAAAACTGGATATTTTCTTTACTGTTTATGAATGCTTTAACTAAGTATTGTGTTATGGATGTTTTTCTTTCTTGAATGATATGATTGGTTATGTATGTGTGCAATCTGCTGGTTGAATGAATGTTTCTGATTGATATCTGCTCAATGATTAATTCCAAACTGTGATTACTGATATTACTTCTGCCTGGTTGTGATGACAAAAAGGGGGAGAATTGGAATTGGATGGGGTTTACAACTGATGGTATAGAGTATCTAGTTAGGGGGAGTCAGTTTCAGGGGGAGTAATATAATATTCACGCACTTCGTCAGGGGGAGCTGGTATAGTTTGTGCTCCATCCAATTGTTTTGTCATCATCAAAAAGGGGGAGATTGTTTATCTCAATTCATATCTCTTGATGATTACAAAACAATTGGATGTTTCTAACACTTTTTGTAGAGATCCTTTTCAGAAATGAATCAAATAGGTCTGTGGATTTAAAGCAGAAAAAGAAGAAGAACAAAAAGAATGAAGTCTGCTGTGGATAATGTCGGACGCACAAAAGGAGAGGATCGGACGTCCGACATTCTTTGAGTTCCTTCGGACGAATAAAGAACTCAGACTCGGACGTCCGAAGAAGACAAGCCAGAAGTTACTCGTTCAACTGATCAGGATTCGGACGCTCAACACCTGTGTATCGGACGTCCGACAAGTGTTGCTGCTCTTCGGACGCAACATTTTGGACGCATCAGCCGTCCGAAGAAAGTGAAGAAGAAATTTCCAAGTATTCATCCTACCTTCGGACGCATAAACACCTAACATCGGACGTCCGACAGCACCAACGGCTAGTTGACTCTTCAGCTGCCTTCTACCCGTTGACAGCATTAATTGAGGAATTCTCTGGTCTCCTATAAAAGGAACAAAGTCTACCACCTCAAAACAACTTTGTACATCAAGCCTACATCAGATTGTGAGTGATTCAAGTGCTAGAATACTCAAAAGAAACATTTGTATTCCTTGCATGTGCAATCTTCGTGTAGCTGTTTTTCAAGTGTGACATAGCTTCTTCAATAGTGTAGCATAGTGAGGGTTTGCGAGTGTTTGTAAAACTTCCTTACTTGACCAAGTGAGTTTTGGGGCAAGAAGGAAGTGATCCCTTCCTTGTACACATAAGATTGGTTGCAAGTCTATTCAGATTGAAGTAACTTGGTATATAATAGAGGTGTTCAAACCTCAGTTGTGTTTGAAGCTTGGTTTGGTTCTTTACTCTCATTTGCTGCTTTTCTATATAAACTGCTCTTCTCTCCATCTCACTAATACCTGAGCTACTGTATTACCTTGTTCATTGGGAGGCATTTTGAAAAAGAAAGGCTGTCTGTTCAAAAAGGTTGAATATTTATTAGCAGGTTTTTGAAAGCCTAATTCACCCCCCCTCTTAGGTTGTCTTCGATCCTTACAACTTCTTCAAAAGATTGTTATTGGGCTTCACAATTAATGTGATTGGCATCACTCAACCTTTGAAGAGAAATTTCCCCCAATACCCCTAGGTCTAGAGTTTGCATTCATGTAGTGCATCCAAATGTAATAAATTCTTTGGTTAAAACAAGAAAAACTTTGATTAAATCACGCAACTAGCCTTGGCTAGGTCGAAGGGGTGCCTTGGATTTCTATCCTTGCCTTCCCCTTCGTCAAATGTGACTCCCGAACCTTTTTCGTTGGTTTACGTGGACTAGGAGTCGTTTAAAAGGGGTTTCTTACTACTTTTTCCTATTTTTCTTTAAAAATTCATTTTTAGGTGACTTGGTACACCTTAACTCATTACCAAGTGGCGACTCCGATTTTGATTTCAAAAACCCTTTTTAAACTACATTTTGGGTCAAATCGTCGCATTCTCAAAACCCCATTTAGACCCATTTTTTTTTAAATCACAATTCATTTTCCAATCACAAATACATTTTTTTTAAACCATTTATTTATTTATCAAAAAATGGGGCGCGACAGTTGGCGACTCCACTGGGGACATTCGAGAGTCCGAGCAAATTTGATTTAATCAATCTTTTTCTTCTTTTAATCTTTTCATATATCACATTTGGGTGTTTAGGATTGCATTTTTCCTTTTATTAGGATTTTTGCATTTCACGCGTGTCCAACTACTCCCTCGCTCGCGAATGTATGATTGGTTGATTGAATATATGTTTACTTGCTTATCTCGCGCTTGCATTGCATTTGGGGGGGTGTGTGTCACCTTTAGAGTCTCGCGTGGTTCTCAACCCCTTCCCTCAAAATAGGGAACACTTCATACGTGCACGTTTATTTATTGTTATCCCATTTTATTTTTATTTTTCGTGGGCGTTTCCCACACCGCCTTATAGGATTAGGATTGATCGCCTTGGGTAGGCGGATGGTGTGCGCTGTGCCCATAGCGCTACCTAAGGGATCACTCGAGCCACCGATCGAAGGCCTTGGGAGTGATGACCCTTTGCCTTTAGGTCTGAAGGCTTGGGAGCCGAAGCCTTATCGAGTCTAGTTGCATTAGTGAGCCCCAGCCTCATGCATCCATGTTAGACTCGCCTAGGGTAGAGTCGACCTTACCCTATTAAGCACATTAGGCACGAGGGAAGGGGTTCCACCCCTTTTACTTGTTTTTATTTGTATTTCTTTTCTTAATTGCTCCCAATGTGTTATGTGTACTATCAATTGCACTAACCATTCTTTTTATTTTCTTGGCTTGCATTCATGTGCCTTAGCAATAAGAGGCCTCTTTGGCACTCTTTTAGTGACTTACCCACTAGATAGCTCACATGTTTAAATTTCAGTTATTGCACTTAATTTTCAATAAGTACATTTCACTTTAGACCTCTTCCCCCCGATGCATTATTTATGCCCTTTAGGCCATATTTGTTGCATATTTACATTGCTTTAATAACTGGCATCATGCATTAAACCTTAGAAAGGGAATGGCATTTAGGGGATCCCGTATCAGGAATAAGCCACCTTGTGTCTCGGATACTTAATCCAGTGAGACTTGCACGTTTACATTTGGTACCATCCAAAGGGGTAGTGCACAAGGTAAGATAGGATCCGATCATCTTCATAAGAGCGATTTTTGGAATATGAGCATCTAATAATCACTTTTTAGCCATTTTATCAAAATTGGTAAAATTCCCTTGCATAAAAGGACATTAATTTGAAGAAAATTCACAAGTGATTTATCCTATTGAGACGATAAATAAATCGAGGCCAAAATTTGATTTTAGCAGGCTCATAGGCTAATGCATCGCAATAGAATTTTGAAACTACCAATGGGTGGACAATTCAACCCATATTTGAATACATCAATTCCATTCAATTCATTTGACCAATTTACCCTTTTAAGGGTCATCTGGTCGATTTTGAATAAATCGTCAATTCATTTGACCAATTTTCCCTTTTTTAGGGTCATTTGACCAATTTACCCTTTTTTAGGGTCATTTGACCAATTTACCCTTTTTAGGGTCACCTGGTCGATTTTGAATAAATCGTCAATTCATTTGACCAATTTTCCCCTTTTTAGGGTCATTTGACCAATTTACCCTTTTTAGGGTCATCCGGTCGATTTTGAATCAATCGTCGATTCATTTGACCAATTTACCCTTTTTAGGGTCATCCGGTCGATTTTTGAATAAATCATTAATTCAATTTCATTCGTTTGGCCAATTTACCTATTTTTAAAGCAGCCGAGTCGATTTTGAATAAATCAAATCTCGCTCAATCTATTTGAGCAATTTATCCTTCTAGGGCGATCTGGCCAATTTTGAATAAATTTTCGATTTTCATTTAATTTATTTTGAATAAATTTCTCAATTTCATCAAGTTCCTTTTTTTTAGGATGATTCGGTCAATTTCGAGTAAGTTTTTAAATTTCACTCAATTCGTTTGACCCGTTTCCCTTTTTAGGGTAATCCGGTCGTTTTTTAATGGTCAATTCCATTCAACACATTTGATCAACTAGGGTTTCAATGCCGAATTTCAAATTGGGAAACCTAGTAAATTTTGAGAAAACCGTCCATTTCATCCAGCTATTTGATCAGTTAGGGTTTTGACCCGTGATTCACTGAGAAATCTAGTCAACGAATTCAAATTTTTTCGATAGGAAGTTCGTTAAGGTCAAACCCATGCGTTTTTTGCAAAAAATCTTGTATTGATCAGAAGTGGTCAATCCATTCGGACGTGGACCTCATTTTGCAAAAAATTACTTTCACTCAATGAGTTGATCAGATCCATCAGGTATGGTATGGTGCCTGTGACAGCCCCACCTTCCCCTAAGGCGAACCAGAGGGGTTAGCGGACTGCCTGCTCAGCTCTCGCCAGGACTAACGGTACAGTTTACGTCGATCTATTACGTTCCGGAACATAGCAATGCGCGCAAACAAGTCAAAATCTCAAAATAAAAAAAACGAAAGTTGAGGCCGAAGTGAATAGTGCAGTACACGTCAGAATCCGGCCAGAATCTGGCCGGATTTCCGGCCGGATTCTCGGCCGGATACTGGGCCGAGAGTAAAATACAAATTTTCAAAACTCCCTCGCAATCCGGCCGGCAATCTGGCCGGATTCCAGGCCGAATGCAACTGGCCGGATTTCCAATTTTTCCTCAGGCAATCCGGCCAGTTTCTGGCCGGATTCCTGGCCGGATTTGTTACTGTTCATCCTCGCCAAAAATTTTTCCGTTTCCGTTTGAAGTCGTATCGATCCGAAATTCATCCAAATCACAGCCAAGCATATATATACATTGGAAATCAACATTTACAAGCCAAATGGCGTACAAGCGATCTCATTAGTTCATACCAATACATTTAGGCCAACACAAGCCCTTCATTAAAGAAAGCTATACACTTAGGGTTATCACCCTCAAGGAGCTAAACAAAATTACATGTACAAGAGCTCAACTTGTCATCCAACTATCAAAATCTTTCCAAAAGTGTTCATTTTCCTGTAAGGAAAACAAATGACACGGAATGAGCTAAATCCCAGTGGTATACCACTACATAAGCAACCAAAGTCACTTAAGCATAGCAAATCATTTAAAGTACACGATAAGCAATGAAGTACAACGGTAAAAGGATACAGTCGGCTCTCATGAGCCCATTTCCGCGCTTGCAATCTTGATCCAACCTCATTGACCCTCCGTCAATGTCAAAAGTATCAAATCGTAGACCTCACTTTAATCCCATTCCTTCCACCCAACATACCCCAACCGGGCCCGCACTCCATTCAGTAATATTTTTGGTAATACTCGAGTTTACCGGAACCAAGGATCTCATTACCACAAGGTTCCCCAGTACAGTCCCCGTGGCAATTCAATCTTCACGACCAAGCCCTCGCCGGCTCGATCCAATTGACTACCAAACGGGGTTGACCTCAGTAATGCAGTAAGGCCGTTGGACATCGTCCAAACGACATCAATTCAGTTTCCATGAAATGGAATTCACCAACCAATATATCAAGTTCAGTAATGCAATAAAACGGTAGCCATTCAGTGACAATATCAAAAGAGGTGAGGGCGGTCAAGTACACCCTCACCCTAATCAATTTCAATATTCGAGTAAGCCATCAAGGCATCACATAACATTTAACAAAGCCACATAGTAACAATTTAGTGAGTGGTATACTCACCAAGCAAGTAAGTGGTATTTCATGTACCACGATCACCAAGCCGTCGTGCACTACCTTCAAGCCCTAGAACATATAACACATACAATGAGACTCGATAACGAGTCATATAGCAACGCTAAACACAACCCCAATAAGGTTTCATATACGTAAATGAGCATAATAGCAAACCAGAAATTAGAAAATGGCCTTAGTCTTGGCCCCCAAATAGAAAACTGTTTTACACTCATTATGCGGTAATGGCGTCAAATTCTCTACGGTTATCGGATGGGGGTGTAAGACCCACCGTTTCGAAGCTATGAAACAGGCCTACAATAATGTAGAAGACTACTCAATCCAGTTCGTAACACAACTAGGTCAAATATGCCAAATACTAACCCAGAATTCCTAAAACAGGTTCGCAAAACACAAAAAACTGTAATCGGTATATCTCAGTCCATACAAGTCCAAATGCCGAAATTCCAAAGGCATATGTTAGCTAAGACACTCAGCTACATTTCATCAGAAGACACCAACTCCAAAATCCAAACCAATTCCAGTCAAAATGGCCAATTACTATCGCAGTTTTCGCATTCTGTCCAAAGCAGAACAGCTACAGTAATTTCGTCATAACTCATTCTACATTAATCCAAATGACCTGAAATTTTACAGGCATCTCAATCACTTCAATACCTACAACTTTCATGTTTTGAGAAAAGTCTAATTCGGCCTCTAACCCAGTGATCTAAAATCGGACAGAATTGGGATTTAAGAACCCTAACTTTTCAATTTTCACACCAAATCCAAAATTGGTTGCATTTATCCACCTTTCACACCCACTAGAGTCATTTTAGTCCATTGCTAATCATCACCAACAACCACACCATCATAACCCAATTAAACCAGAAAAATCATCATAAAATGGAAAACTTCACCAAAACAAACCAAATCAAGAAACAAATCATATATTCCTTCTCTCATGCCCCCATTAAGCACAAAATAAGTATCATTAGAGGTAGTAAGGTGTTTCAAGCTTCACTTACCAAGAACCAAGAGAGAGGAGGATGTTGGGCACCTTAATCCTTCAAACAAAGTTCACCTCTACACTCACTAACACTAGAAGATAGGATTTTATGGAGTGAAATGGATGGAAGCAAATGTTTTTGGTTGATTTGCACCAAGTAGAAGCTTGAAAATTGAAGAAATCTCCTTCCTTTCTTGCTCAAGGTGGCCGGCCAACAAGGAGAGAAAAATGGTGATTTTTTGGTGAATTTTGGATATTTAATCCCTTGGTCAAATAAGTCAAGACAATGAATAGTAATTCTTAAAAGTTCAACCAATAAGAAAGTGACATGTGTCACTCTATTAAATGCATCCTTATCATTCTTTTCTCTCTCACATCAATCACTTCACACACCCTACTTATCTCTTAATACCCGATAAACTTTTAACAGTATCCGAAACTTAACCTTATTGGCCGAATTTTTCCGAACTTTTCGCACTAGTGGGTCCCACGTCCAATATTTATTCTTAATTTTCTAAAAACTCACCAATGCTAGAAAAATCATTTTAAAACTATAATTGCTCATAAAATCCTCTCAGAAAATATTTCTAAGCCAGAAAATACAGAAAACATGCAATTAAGGGGAAATAAACCCTAGGAAAATAATTAGGGTTTTACGGGTTCTCACACTCTCCCCCCCTTAAAAGAATTTCGTCCTCGAAATTTCTCACCTTAATTTCCAAAAAGGTTTGGGTATTTCTTTCGCATTTCCTCTTCCATCTCCCAGGTAGCTTCCTCAACTCCGTGGTTCCTCCACAGCACTTTCACTAGCGGAATCCGCTTATTTCTGAGTTCTTTGACTTTTCGATCGAGTATTTCGACTGGTTTCTCTTCATAGGCCAGTGATTCATCCACTTCGATATCCTCCGGTTGCAATACATGGGATGGATCAGGATGGTACTTCTTTAGCATCGAGACGTGGAATACATCGTGGATTCGAGAGAGACCAGACGGTAGTTCCAATCGATACACGACCGCTCCAACCCTCTGAAGGATCTTGTAGGGTCCGACGTACCGTGGTTGGAGTTTCTTTCCTTTCCCCGCTGTAAGACTTCGTAAGGGTGTGATCTTGAGGAATACGTAGTCTCCAACTTCAAACTCCAAGTCTTTCCTTCGATTATACGCGTAGCTCTTTTGTCGACTTTGAGCTGTTTGAAGTCGTTGCCGAATTAACTTGACCTTTTCCTGAGACTCTTCCATCCAGGGAATGGTTGCCGGGTCCAGTGCTTTCTTTTCACCTACTTCGTCCCAGTAAATCGGTGAGCGGCACTTGCGTCCGTAGAGAGCTTCGTATGGAGCCATTTGAATTGACGAATGGAAGCTATTGTTGTACGCAAATTCTACCAAGGTCATGTGCTGACCCCAATTGCCTCCAAAGTCCAGAATACATGTTCGTAGCATGTCCTCAAGAGTCTGAATTGTCCGTTCCGACTGGCCATCCGTCTGAGGATGATAGGTAGTGCTCAAATTGAGTTTAGTCCCCAGGATTTCTTGAAATTTCTGCCAAAATCGTGATACGAACCGTGGATCCCGATCGGAAACGATGCTCACAGGAACACCGTGTAGTCTTACTACTTCGTCCATGTACAGTCGGGCCAACTGATCCATTGAATACTTCATGTTCGCCGGCAAGAAATGGGCCGACTTGGTTAATCGATCAACGATCACCCAAACGGCATCGTGTCCTCTTTGCGTCCTCGGTAAACCGGAAACGAAGTCCATTGTGATGTTTTCCCACTTCCACTCGGGTATCTCCAAGGGTTGTAACAGACCCGATGGTTTTTGATGCTCTGCCTTCACTTGCTGGCAAATAAGACATTTCTGCACGTATTGAGCTATTTCCCTCTTCATATTATCCCACCAATAGGTCCCTTTCAGGTCTTGATACATCTTGCTGCTACCCGGATGGATTGTATACTTGGACCGATGAGCTTCCTCCAGAATTTCTGCTTTCAACGATTCATCCTTTGGTACTACGATTCGGTTCCGATACTTCAAAATACCCTCGGGACTCAAATTAAAGTCCGTAGTTTCTCCCTTTTCCAATTTTTCTCTCTCCACTTCCGTACCATCAAATCCTCGCCTTGCGCCTCTTTTATACGTTCCAGTAGAGTGGATGTCACCCTTACATTGCTAAATATCACCTTATGACTCCCAAGACAGGGTTTCCACTCGCACACGGACTCTAGCAAATCCCATTCCTTAATCATTAGCCCTGCTACTTGCACTTTACGACTCAAGGCATCCGCTACTACATTTGCCTTTCCCGGATGGTAGTTGATTGTACAATCGTAGTCCTCCAGAAATTCCATCCATCGCCGTTGCCTCATGTTCAGTTCCTTCTGGGAGAAAAGGTACCTAAGACTCTTGTGATCCGAAAACACTTCGAAGGTCACCCCATATAGGTAATGCCTCCACTTTTTCAGTGCGAACACAACTGCAGCTAATTCTAGATCGTGAGTCGGGTAGTTCTTCTCGTGAAACTTCAATTTCCTAGAGGCAAAAGCAATCACATTCCGGTTCTGCATCACAACACATCCCAATCCCTCTCGCGACGCGTCTGCATATACTGCAAACCCGTCCACTCCATTTGGCAAGACCAGTACCGGAGCCATGGTCAATCTTTTCTTTAACTCCTGAAAATTCATTTCGCATCGGCCGTTCCAGATAAACTGGCCATGCTTCTTTGTCAAGTCGGTTAATGGTCCGGCTAACTTGGAGAAATCTTTAATGAACCTTCGGTAATACCCAGCTAGCCCTAGAAAGCTGCGAATCTCCATGGGGGTTTCTGGCCTCTTCCAATTTGTCACGGCCTCAACCTTCGCCGGGTCCACCGAAATACCTTCGCGAGAGATCACGTGCCCTAGAAATGCCACTTTCTCCAACCAGAACTCACATTTACTAAACTTGGCGTACAGTTGATGTTCCTTCAATGTCTGCAACACCACTTTCAAATGCTTCTCATGCTCCTCGCGTGTCTTAGAGTAGACCAAAATGTCGTCAATGAACACCACGACAAATCGGTCTAGATAGGGTTTAAAAACCCTATGCATTAAGTCCATGAAGGCGGCGAGAGCATTGGTCAGTCCAAAGGGTATAACGGCGAACTCGTAATGCCCGTACCTCGAGTTGAAAGCAGTTTTCGGAATGTCCTCCTTCTTTATCAATAACTGATAGTATCCCTGTCGGAGGTCCAACTTGGAGAAGACCACTGCTCCCTGCAGCTGGTCAAACAACTCATCGATGTGGGGCAGTGGATACTTATTCTTGATGGTCACGTTGTTCAGCCCCCGATAATCAATGCACATCCTCAACGTTCCATCCTTTTTCTTCACAAATAGGACCGGAGCTCCCCAAGGAGACTCACTCTCGTGAATGAATCCCCGCTCCAAAAGGTCTTGCAATTGCAACTTAAGCTCTTTAAGTTCTGCAGGCGCCATTCGGTAAGGGGTTTTCGAGATAGGTGCAGTTCCAGGTAAAAGATCTATTCGAAATTCTATCTCTCTTTCCGGAGGTAGGGCTACTAACTCGTCAGGAAAAACATCCGGAAAGTCCCTCACTATGGCCACGTCTTCTACTTTTAGCTTATCTGTAGGGGTGTTAATTAAGAAGGCCAAAAATCCTTGCGCCCCTTTACTTATCAGTTTCCTAGCTCGGATGCCCGAAATGAGAGCAGATGAGGCTAACCTACCCCTTATATCCAACCTTAAGGTTGCCTCGCCAGGAATGCGAAATTCAACTATTTTCGTTTTACAGTCCAGTTGGGCGTTATATTTGGCTAACCAGTCCATACCCAGAATCACGTCGTACCCCTTAATGGATAAGCTAATCAAGTCCTCTAGAAACCTCCTTTCACCTACCCATACATCGCAATCCTTATAAACCATACTAGTCACCAAACGTTGATTCCCCGTAGGTGTACTAACCTCTAAGTTATATGGTAAACTAGCAGGTTTTATATCGATGCCACACATGAAATCAGGGTTAACAAACGAATGAGTGGCACCCGGATCAATGAAAACTTTGGCAAAGCGGTGGAATATAGGGATCGTACCTTCCACCACCTCGGAAGACTCTGGGATCTGGTGGGGCTCTAAGGAATATACCCTAGCCGGAACTTTTGGTTTGGATCCGTCTCCCTTGGCCGGTCCAGTATTGGTTCTCGACGGTAGTTGGCTCCCCTTTCCGTCTTGTTTCAGGACCGGACATGTAGCCAGTTGATGGTCCGCACTTCCACACCGCAGGCATTTCCCCTGTTTCCTCCAGCAATTGTCTTCGGTGTGGTTTAGCTTTCCACAGTGCCCACAGGGCCCACGAGGCACCGAAGCCGAGCCACTCTGAGCGTTTCCCCTTTGTCCTCGCCCAGCTTGGCCACCCCTGAACGGAGTCCCTCTGCCTGACCCAGATTGACGACCACCCCCAGTTCCTCGTCCAAACTTGGAAGGAGTGCTCTTCTCACCTTGTCCAGACGTACTCCCAGGAAAACCACGCTTTTTAGCCTGGAAGTTTCGAACCTGCAGCCGTGCACTCTCTACCCGTTGGGCTTTTTCCATTGCCTCGCTAAACGTGGTGATTTGAGCCGCCGCGAGGTCTTTCTGGATCTCAACGTTCAAGCCCTGAATAAAGCGCCTCACCCGTCGTTGCTCGGTCATGATCAATTCAGGCGCGAATTTGGACAGGCGGGTAAACTGACTCTCGTACTCCGCCACAGTCTGAGCCCCTTGCCGGAGCCGGATAAACTCGTCCTCCTTCCTCTCTTGGACTAGAGGAGGGAAAAACTTGGCATTAAATTCCCGGATGAAGTTCACCCACGTCCTCGGAGTCTGCTCTCGCTCCCATTTCTGTCTAATTACGTTCCACCAGGAACGGGCAGCCCCTTCAAGTTGAAACACGGCAAAAGTGACCTGCCGTTCGTCCGGGTAGTGTAGGGCCACGAATATATCAACCATTTTCTCAAGCCATTTCTCAGCCACATCAGGGTCGGGTCCCCCAATAAACTTTGGCGGGGAAAACTTTTGAAAACGTTCTAGAGCTCTATCTTCGCTCTCGGTATGGTGGCCAGGGTTTCCGGGGTTAGGGTTTGGGTTTTGGCCCTGTTGTTGCACTACTTGTGCAAGTAGGTTGGTCATTTGCTGCATAGCAGCAGCTATTTGAACGTTGGGGTCTATCTGGGGTTCAGGATTTGGTCCAGTAGAAGCTTCCCCCGTTTCCCTAACCGGTGTGGGTTGCCTACCGCGCCCGCGTCCCCGACCACTTCGTGTTCCTTCCATAAGGTATACTTGGTCTAGGCAAAAGTACTATACCAAAGCAGTAGTAGAACATATAAGCGATACTTAACTTTGCACAAAAACACATATTGATGCATTTCAAACAAGATCACAAGCACACATATATACAAGCCAAACACAGATTTACAATCAGTCAGTCAAGTACGGCCAAAGCACGTACGTACACAAAAGATCCACCTGAGGATAGGCCTATCAAAAGAGATTTACACGTAGCTAACTCTACATCTAAAACGGTTAGCTAAGGCTCTATCCCTCTCCCTATGTACATTCAACCACCACTAGCCAAAAGGTGCCTAGATATCATAACTTAGTCGGTTGCCGGGGTCTGAGACCCAGGCGATGGGGTAGATTCCTCCCCAGCCTCGGCCCCAGCATACGAGGCCTCATCGCTAGATTCCTCGAGTCCATCGTCGCATAGGTTAAGGATCGCCTCAGCACGACCCCTCACTTTGCGAGCTCGCTTGACCTCACGCTCGCGACCATCCCTCAGTTGATCACATAAGTCATTAACTCGGTCCTCCGCCTCATTCACGTCATACTCTAGCTCCATGATACGTGCGGCTTGCTTGTCATTGGTCGCCTTCGCCTGAGCCACCTCAGCCTCCAATGTAGCAACCGCAGCTTCAAGCTTAGTATTTTCCTTAGCAAACTCCTCGCGTTCCTCTGCCACCGACAAAACTAGTGTATTTGGGTAGGCATAATTGCTACGGCACTCACACTGTCGAACGCGGCTAGCCGGGCTCCAACGCACCACGGCCCCCTTCTGTCTCAGTTGATACCTAATTGTCGGCAGCGTGCTACGAGGACGATCGCCTACCGGGCGGTCACTCGGGTCACCACTCGCATCCATCCTATAACAAAGGAAGAAATAATATGAATAACCGTAATAGGTATTAACAATAGCATTCTCAAGTCGAGCAGTTCTCTCACACCCAGGCTAGTTCAAACCTAGGCTCTGATACCACCTGTGACAGCCCCACCTTCCCCTAAGGCGAACCAGAGGGGTTAGCGGACTGCCTGCCCAGCTCTCGCCAGGACTAACGGTACAGTTTACGTCGATCTATTACGTTCCGGAACATAGCAATGCGCGCAAACAAGTCAAAATCTCAAAATAAAAAAAATGAAAGTTGAGGCCGAAGTGAATAGTGCAGTACACGTCAGAATCCGGCCAGAATCTGGCCGGATTTCCGGCCGGATACTGGGCCGAGAGTAAAATAAAAATTTTCAAAACTCCCTCGCAATCCGGCCGGCAATCCGGCCAAGATTCCGGCCGGATTCCAGGCCGAATGCAACTGGCCGGATTTCCAATTTTTCCTCAGGCAATCCGGCCTGCAATCCGGCCAGTTTCTGGCCGGATTCCTGGCCGGATTTGCTACTGTTCATCCTCGCCAAAAATTTTTCCGTTTCCGTTTGAAGTCGTATCGATCCGAAATTCATCCAAATCACAGCCAAGCATATATATACATTGGAAATCAACATTTACAAGGCAAATGGCGTACAAGCGATCTCATTAGTTCATACCAATACATTTAGGCCAACACAAGCCCTTCATTAAAGAAAGCTATACACTTAGGGTTATCACCCTCAAGGAGCTAAACAAAATTACATGTACAAGAGCTCAACTTGTCATCCAACTATCAAAATCTTTCCAAAAGTGTTCATTTTCCTGTAAGGAAAACAAATGACACGGAATGAGCTAAAGCCCAGTGGTATACCACTACATAAGCAACCAAAGTCACTTAAGCATAGCAAATCATTTAAAGTACACGATAAGCAATGAAGTACAACGGTAAAAGGATACAGTCGGCTCTCAAGAGCCCATTTCCGCGCTTGCAATCTTGATCCAACCTCATTGACCCTCCGTCAATGTCAAAAGTATCAAACCGTAGACCTCACTTTACTCCCATTCCTTCCACCCAACATACCCCAACCGGGCCCGCACTCCATTCAGTAATATTTTTGGTAATACTCGAGTTTACCGGAACCAAGGGTCTCATTACCACAAGGTTCCCCAGTACAGTCCCCGTGGCAATTCAATATTCACGACCAAGCCCTCGCCGGCTCGATCCAATTGACTACCAAACGGGGTTGAGCTCAGTAATGCAGTAAGGCCGTTGGACATCGTCCAAACGACATCAATTCAGTTTCCATGAAATGGAATTCACCAACCAATATATCAAGTTCAATAATGCAATAAAACGGTAGCCATTCAGTGACAATATCAAAAGAGGTGAGGGCGGTCAAGTACACCCTCACCCTAATCAATTTCAATATTCGAGTAAGCCATCAAGGCATCACATAACATTTAACAAAGCCACATAGTAACAATTTAGTGAGTGGTATACTCACCAAACAAGTAAGTGGTATTTCATGTACCACGATCACCAAGCCGTCGTGCACTATCTTCAAGCCCTAGAACATATAACACATACAATGAGACTCGATAACGAGTCATATAGCAACGCTAAACACAAACCCAATAAGGTTTCATATACATAAATGAGCATAATAGCAAACCAGAAATTAGAAAATGGCCTTAGTCTTGGCCCCCAAATAGAAAACTGTTTTACACTCATATGCGGTAATGGCGTCAAATTCTCTACGGTTATCGGATTGGGGTGTAAGACCCACCGTTTCGAAGCTATGAAACAGGCTACAATAATGTAGAAGACCACTCAATCCAGTTCGTAACACAACTAGGTCAATATGCCAAATACTAACCCAGAATTCCTAAAACAGGTTCGCAAAACACAAAAAACTGTAATCGGTATATCTCAGTCCATACAAGTCCAAATGCCGAAATTCCAAAGGCATATGTTAGCTAAGACACTCAGCTACATTCATCAGAAGACACCAGCTCCAAAATCAAAATGGCCAATTACTATCGCAGTTTCGCATTCTATCCAAAGCAGAACAGCTACAGTAATTTCGTCATAACTCATTCTACATTAATCCAAATGACCTGAAATTTTACAGGCATCTCAATCACTTCAATACCTACAACTTTCATGTTTTGAGCAAAGTCTAATTCGGCCTCTAACCCAGTGATCTAAAACCGGACAGAATTGGGATTTAAGAACCCTAACTTTTCAATTTCACACCAAATCCAAAATTGGTTGCATTTTCCACCTTTCAACACCCATAGAGTCATTTTAGTCCATTGCCAATCATCACCAACAACCACACCATCATAATCCAATTAAACCAGAAAAATCATCATAAAATGGAAACTTCACCAAAACAAACAAATCAAGAAACAAATCATAATTCCTTCTCTC
>JAZHGG010000697.1:0-31650 GCA_036785865.1 Coffea canephora
ATCTATCGACCATTTAAAACACCCTCATGGGGACCTTCCTGTAGTGTCCAGTACTCCTGGCCACATCCCGAAAATATTCCGGCTTCATTCGTCAAGCGGACTAATCAGGTATATTTGCCGCGACCAGCAACCCCCAATGAGCCATTTTCGTTCCTTTAAATCAAGTTGTCTGGAAGACTTTCCTAATCCCCTCAATCAACGGGGCGACCACGAGAAAACTTCCCCCACCAACGCATATTTGGGAAAAGGAGAAGCCATACGCACGATGTCCTCCATAGCAACGTCACTGCCGGCTACCCCCTTTGTGAGTGAAAGGACTTGCAGGCCTGAATTCCGTGAGCCTGTGGTCTAGAAGAAGCGAACGAGCTTGGGATTGAAACCCTTGTCAAGCCTCTGGCTGAAACAACCTCAGCGGAATGTCTCTGTGACCAACCTAGGTCCCAAGCGGCGGCCAACCCTCCCGAGTGCATTTCCGAAGAGGAAGGACCAGCGGCCATGACGGCCAAACCCAACGCCAACACCTAACTTACCAACCAAGTCATGCAGAGAACTCACTTCCAAAACCGAACCTTAAGGTATGATCGAAACTCCCGCAGAAACCAATATGAGACCTTGCTGCAACTTGATGAAGGAAACCGCAAAGTGAAATGATGGAGATCCGTAAAACTCCCACGTCCTTTTTCATCTGCACCCCTCACTTTTCTCTTCCAGGTTTCTTTTTTCAGTCCGCCCTCTTTTTTTCAGCTCTCTTTGCGCGTGTGGCTCTCTCCCATGAAGAAATTTTTGCTTGTTCTCTCAATATGAATTTTTTTCAAAATGCCATCCTCTTGAAAATGATTGATAAGATGTGTAGTAAGATTTTGCTGTTGAACATTATTGAAGAATTTTAAATGCTTGGAAAAGAATATTCTTGGGTGAGTAAAAATAGAAAGATTTTGAATGCCTGTGCCCAAAAAACTGGGAGGTAAAGAATAGAAGATGGCATATAGGAAGAATAGGCAAAGGATTTAAATTTCTATGTCCATTGAAATCTCTTTGTTGAAATCCCTAACCTCTTATGAATTAATATGCGAAATTGCAAGAGTGCAAGAGGAGAAAATGTCAAGAATGGATATAAGAGAGGCTGCTTTAAAGCATCTCAAGTGGGGAATAACCCTCCTTCCATGCGCTAAGCGAAATCATCGGAAAGTGGATAATGATATAACTCCTCCATCAATTCTCTTAACAAGAAGAGTTTCATACAAGAGATAGTCAGAGCGGATGTCAAATTATCATGTGGTAGAATGCAATTCAAAAAGAGTAAAAATAATGAGTGGCTCAAACTGGCTCACTAGTGGCTGTTGGAGACAGATGAGGTAGTATGTTCTTATCACTCTTCCTTGTGTATTGAAGATAAGAAAGATGATGATGTGAAGAATTCTGTATATGATAAAATGCATAAAAAGTTTGAAGAGAATCTTAATGCTAAAAATAAAGATTTTTGAAAAAGCAAAAATAAATGATTTGTTGGGTAAGAAAACCTCAAACGTATCTCAGAATAAACAAATGTTGTAGAATGGAAAATTGATTGATTTAAAAAACTTATATAAAAGTGTTTTTGATTGCTAAAAATAATTTGAAAAGGAGTTGGGAAGATGAAAACAAAAGTGGTTAGAAATAATGTATTAGAGGTAACAAAAATTGGTTAAGAAATAGAATTAAGTCTTGATCTAAGTTTCTCCAAAATGAAAAACAAAAGTTTTCTAACAAAAGAAGCACAATTGATCTAAATTCATAGGCTATCAAATAAGTTGTCTGATGTATAAGAAGTACGAAAATTTAGTTGCATTAAATCCACCTATGTGGCAAAATACTTCTTATCATGTGTCACTTTTGTTGCAAATTTGGACATATGTAATAATTGATTGCTATGTAAAAGTAAAATATATGTAGAAAAGGCTATGAAATATCCATTGTTGGATGCTAGTATCAGTCGTTATTTAACTCCCAAGGACCTATTAAGAAATGGGACATATAGTAATATTCTCTATTTATAGGGTACATCATTGAAATTTGTATTCTTCAAGAAGTTGCTATATGGTGTATTAGTACAATTTGATAAATTATTGATTATTCAATATGATGTTGATTTTTGAAATATTAAGATTTTTTTTTGTATTTTTATTGATAGCCAAAAAGGGGAGTATGAATTTATATGAAATCTTTGTATGTTGGTCACTTTACGGGGGAGTCTTTATTATGAACTTATGATAAATAGAAATTTCATTGTTTCGTCATCATAAAAAAGGGTTGAGAGATTTTGTTGATTTCTGTCGATCAATCCTTGGTTTTGATGATTAACACAACTCAAAATGTAGACTTGGGCTAATGTTTTTTATGTGAGCAAATTCGTTAGAACCAGATCCCTTGTGGCACAAAAGAAGAAGCAAGAAAACAAGACACTCATGCTCGGACGTTCGAAAGGAAAGCTATTTGGGGGACGTCCGAAAAGGATTGAAGAACATCAAGAAGATAACCTCTGCCGGACGCTCCGTGAGCGGAAGCACGGACGTCCGACGAAAATTTCGCAAAGAGCCTTTGATGACTCTCTGAGAACGTTCGACGCAGGGGTTCGGACGTCCGACAGTGGTTTGGACCAGGGTTCGGTACGTCTCGACAGGTGGGTTCGGCACCGTCCGACACAGGCCAACGGCTAGTTTTGACAGCATTTTTAAATATTTAGAACCGTTGGAGAGACTTTGGGCCATTATCTCACCTTCTAAAAAACCCCAAAGCACAAGAAGACAAGGCGACCTTTTACCAATACAAAATACAAGCTTACCAAGTGAGAATTTTGAGTAGGAAAGTATTTCTTGCTTGGTTTGTATAGCAGGTGTTGGAAAAGTTGGGGTTGCTGAGGTTTGGCTTCAAGTGAAGGTTACTCTCTCAGGAGAGAAAACTTGGTGAAGGTGAACCTATCACTTGAAGTGGTAAACCTTGGTTGCAAGGCTTCGCTATTTGTATAAAATAGTTAATTGAATTGGTGTGAGTGTCTTTACAAGTGTAGGTTGTTTGAGGGTTAAACTAGAAATAGTTTTGTAAAACTCCTTTGGCTCAAACCACAAGTGTCGTTTGGCGGGTTGAGGAAGGAGTTGAGCCTTCACTTGTAACATCTTAGGTTAGCATCGCGCATTCTATTGAAGAGGGCTATTGGATTCGATATCTTGGTTTGGCATTTCTTATTCTTTATCTCTTTAATTAAATTTTCTTTAATTGTGCTTAAAATTTGATATATTTTGTGCATCTATGTGGAAATTGTTGTGTACTCATGGGTTGTATCGGAACTTACTCAATTGGTATGAGAGCTTGGTCTCTTTTTGATCAAGTTTAAACCGCTTAGAGTAAAGATTCATGGCAACCATAAAAAGTTTCTTTTTTAGGAAGGGGTCAATTATGATAGACCACCTTATGTTTAATGGTTCTCATATTTGCATGTGGAACACCAAAGATTGATGATTTTCTTACAATCTCGTTTATAGTTGAATTATGATATGTTGGTTGAAGATGGTCCTTATGAAAGCCAGAATAATTGAACATCTACCACCTAATTTGAGTAGATTTAAAAAAGATAGACAAAAGCAATTTGAATGAAAAGACACAAGGAGATTACCTTTCTTGGAATGCCGAAGGCCATTGTGTATATATTGTACAATAGCGCATTAGATTGTAAATGAATCTAGGTAGGATTAAGGTTGTAAATCAGCTGAAAGATATTTGGGATAAAATTGTGTGTATTTCATGTAAGGTAAACCGAGATTTAAAGAACCAAAAGAAATCTTTGCTTGTTTCTCAATATGAATTTTTCAAAATGCATCCTCTTGAAAATGTTGATAAGATGTGTAGTAGATTTTTGTGACATTATTGAAGATTTTAAATTGCTTGGAAAAGAATATTCTTTGGGTGAGAAAAATAGAAAGATTTTGAATGCCTTGCCAAAAGAATGGGAAACAAAATAAATGCTATAGAAGAGGCAAAGGATTTAAATTCTATGTCCATTGAATCTCTTGTGAATTCCCTAACCTCTTATGAATTAAAGCTGAAATTCAAAGTGCAAGAGGAAGAAAATGCAAGAATGTATAAGAGAGGCATAGCTTTTAAAGCATCTCAAGTGGGGGATAACCCATCCTTCATGGGTAAGGAAATCATGGAAGTGGATAATGATATAACTCCTCACATCAAAAGTTTCAAGAAGATCTTCAACAAGAGATGTTCAAGAGGAGATTGCAAAATTACATGGGATGAATGCAATTCAAAAAGAGAAAAAGAAGAGTTGGCCCAAATGGCACTAATGGCTGTTGGAGAAGATGAGGTAAGTTCTTATCACTCTTCTTGTGATGAAGATAATGAAGATGATGATGTGAAAATTCTATATGATTAAAATGCATAAAAGTTTGAGAAAATCTTATGCTAAAAATAAAGATTTGAAAACAAAAATAAATGATTTGTTGGAAGAAAACTCCAAACTTTTTCAAGAAAACAAATGTTTGAGAATGGAAAATGATGATTTAAAAAATCAAAAAAGTGTTTTTGATTGCAAAAATAATTTGACAAGGAAGTTGGAAGAGAAAACAAAGTTTTATAAAAAATGTTAGAGGAACAAAATTTGTTAAAGAAAAGAATTAATGTCTTGAACAGTTTCTCCAAAATGAAAAACAAAAGTTTTCTCAAACAAAAGAAGCAATCTTTTCAAGGCACAAATAAGTTTGCGATGATAAGAAGTACGAAAATTAGTTGCATTAAATCCACCTATGTGCAAAACTTCTATCATGTGTCACTTTTGTTGCAAATTTGGACATATGAAAATGATTGCTATGGTAAAGAAAAATATGAGAAAAGGCATGAAATCCATGTGGATTGCTAGATCATGTCGTATTAACTCCCAAGGACCCTATAAAGAAAGGGTACCAAATGAAATTTCTCATATTTAGGTACATCATGAAGATTTGATCCAAGAAGTGCTATATGTTGTAAGTACAATTGAAAATTTTGATATTCAATATGATGTTGATTTGAAATATAAAGGGGGAGTTTGTTTTTTTTTTTATTGATGCCAAAAGGGGGAGTAGAATTTATTGAAATTTCTTTGTATGTTGGCACTTTCTAAGGGGGAGCTTTATTTGAACTTATTTGATAAAAGAAATCTTCATTTTGTTTGTCATCATAAAAAGGGGGAGATTGTTGACCTTGGTCGATCAATCCTTGGTTTTGATGATTAACAAACCAAAATGTAGATTTGGGCTAATGTTTTTATGTGAGCAATTCGTTAGAACAGATTCTTGTGGCACAAAAGAAGAAGCAAAAACAAGACACTCATGTCGGACGTCCGAAAGGAAGCTATTGGACGTCCGAAAGGATGAAGAACATCAAGAAGGAAACTCTGTCGGACGCTCGTGAGGAAGCATCGGACGTCCGAGAAATTTCGCAAAGATTTGATGACTCTCTGACGACGTTCGGACGCAGGGTTCGGACGTCCGACAGGTGGTTTGGACGCAGGGTTCGGACGTTCGACAGGTGGTTCGGACGTCCGACAGGCCAACGGCTAGTTTTGACAGCATTTAATATTTGACCGTTGGAGAGCCTTTTGGAGCCATTTCTCACCTTCTATAAAAACCCCAAAGCACAAGAAGACAAAGGACTTTTACCAATACAAAATACAAGCTTACAAGTGAGATTTTTTAGTAGAAAGATTCTTTGTTGGTTGTATAAGGGGTTGGAAAAGTTGGGTTGTGAGGTTGCTCAAGTGAAGGTTACTCTCTAGGAGGAGTAAAACCTTGGTGAAGGTGAACCTATCACTTGAAGTGGTAAAACCTTGGTGAAGGTTGCCTCATTTGTATAAAATAGTTATTAATTGGGTGAGTGATCTTTCAAGTGTAGGTTGTTGAGGGTTAACTAGAATAGTTGTAAAACTCCTTGGCTCAACCAAAGTGTGTTTGGGGTGAGGAAGGAGTGAGCCTTCACTTGTACATCTTGGTTAGCATCGCCATCTATTGAAGAGGCTATTGGATTGATATTTGGTTTGCATTTCTTATCTTTTCTCTTTAATTAAATTTTCTTTATTGTGCTTAAATTTGATATATCTTTGTGCATCATTGTGAAATTGTTTGTACTCATTGGGTTGTACCGGGAACTTACAATTGGTATGAGAGCTTGGTCTCTTTTGATCAAGTTTAACCGCTTAGAGTAAAGATCATGGCAACCATAAAAGTTTCTTTTTTAGAAGGGCAATCTATTGATAGACCACCTATGTTTAATGGTTCTCATTTTAGCATGTGGAAACAAAGAATGATGATTTTCTTACAATCCGTTTATATTGAATTATGGTATGTGGTTGAAGATGGTCCTTATGAAGCCAGAATAATTGACTCTACCACTAATTTGAGTAGATTAAAGACTAGACAAGAATTGAATGAAAAAGACAAGAGATACCTTTCTTTGAATGCCAAGGCCATGTGTATATTGTACAATGCATTAGATGTAAATGAATCTAGTAGGATTAAAGGTTGTAAATCAGCTAAAGATATTTGGGATAAATTGTGTGTATTTCATGAAGGTAACCGAGATATTAAAGAACAAAAGAAATCTTTGCTTGTTTCTCAATATGAATTTTTCAAAATGCATCCTCTTGAAAATGTTGATAAGATGTGTAGTAGATTTTGTGACATTATTGAAGATCTTAAATTGCTTGGAAAAGAATATTCTTTGGGTGAGAAAAATAGAAAGATTTTGAATGCCTTGCCAAAAGAATGGGAAAACAAAATAAATGCTATAGAAGAGGCAAAGGATTTAAATTCTATGTCCATTGAATCTCTTGTGAATTCCCTAATCTCTTATGAATTAAAGCTGAAATTCAAAGTGCAAGAGGAAGAAAATGCAAGAATGTATAAGAGAGGCATAGCTTTTAAAGCATCTCAAGTGGGGGATAACCCATCCTTCATGGGTAAGGAAATCATGGAAGTGGATAATGATATAACTCCTCACATCAAAAGTTTCAAGAAGATCTTCAACAAGAGATGTTCAAGAGGAGATTGCAAAATTACATGGGATGAATGCAATTCAAAAAGAGAAAAAGAAGAGTTGGCCCAAATGGCACTAATGGCTGTTGGAGAAGATGAGGTAAGTTCTTATCACTCTTCTTGTGATGAAGATAATGAAGATGATGATGTGAAAATTCTTATGATTAAAATGCATAAAAGTTTGAGAAAATCTTATGCTAAAAATAAAGATTTGAAAACAAAAATAAATGATTTGTTGGAAGAAAACTCCAAACTTTTTCAAGAAAACAAATGTTTGAGAATGGAAAATGATGATTTAAAAAATTAAAAAAGTGTTTTTGATTGCAAAAATAATTTGAAAAGGAAGTTGGAAGAGAAAACAAAGTTTTATGAAAAAATGTTAGAGGAACAAAACTTGTTAAAGAAAAGAATTAATGTCTTGAACGAGTTTCTCCAAAATGAAAAACAAAAGTTTTCTCAAACAAAAGAAAGCAAATCTTTTCAAGGCACAAATAAGTTTGCGATGATAAGAAGTACGAAAATTAGTTGCATTAAATCCACCTATGTGCAAAATACTTCTATCATGTGTCACTTTTATTGCAAATTTGGACATATGCAAAATGATTGCTATGTAAAGAAAAATATGAGAAAAGGCATGAAATCCATGTGGATTGCTAGATCATGTCGTATTAACTCCCAAGGACCCTATAAAGAAAGGGTACCAAATGAAATTTCTCATATTTAGGTACATCATGAAGATTTGATCCAAGAAGTGCTATATGGTTGTAAGTACAATTGAAAATTTTGATATTCAATATGATGTTGATTTGAAATATAAAGGGGGAGTTTGTTTTTTTTTTATTGATGCCAAAAGGGGGAGTAGGATTTATTGAAATTTCTTTGTATGTTGGCACTTTCTAAGGGGGAGCTTTATTTGAACTTATTTGATAAAAGAAATCTTCATTTTGTTTGTCATCATAAAAAAGGGGGAGATTGTTGACCTTGGTCGATCAATCCTTGGTTTTGATGATTAACAAACCAAAATGTAGATTTGGGCTAATGTTTTTATGTGAGCAATTTGTTAGAACAGATTCTTGTGGCACAAAAGAAGAAGCAAAAACAAGACACTCATGTCGGACGTCCGAAAGGAAGCTATTGGACGTCCGAAAGGATGAAGAACATCAAGAAGGAAACTCTGTCGGACGCTCGTGAGGAAGCATCGGACGTCCGAGAAATTTCGCAAAGATTTGATGACTCTCTGACGACGTTCGGACGCAGGGTTCGGACGTCCGACAGGTGGTTTGGACGCAGGGTTCGGACGTTCGACAGGTGGTTCGGACGTCCGACAGGCCAACGGCTAGTTTTGACAGCATTTAATATTTGACCGTTGGAGAGCCTTTTGGAGCCATTTCTCACCTTCTATAAAAACCCCAAAGCACAAGAAGACAAGGGACTTTTGCCAACACAAAATACAAGCTCACAAGTGAGATTTTTGAGTAGAAAGATTCTTTGTTGGTTGTATAAGGGGTTGGAAAAGTTGGGTTGTGAGGTTGCTCAAGTGAAGGTTACTCTCTAGGAGGAGTAAAACCTTGGTGAAGGTGAACCTATCACTTGAAGTGGTAAAACCTTGGTGAAGGTTGCCTCATTTGTATAAAATAGTTATTAATTGGGTGAGTGATCTTTCAAGTGTAGGTTGTTGAGGGTTAACTAGAATAGTTGTAAAACTCCTTGGCTCAACCAAAGTGTGTTTGGGGTGAGGAAGGAGTGAGCCTTCACTTGTACATCTTGGTTAGCATCGCCATCTATTGAAGAGGCTATTGGATTGATATTTGGTTTGCATTTCTTATCTTTTCTCTTTAATTAAATTTTCTTTATTGTGCTTAAATTTGATATATCTTTGTGCATCATTGTGAAATTGTTTGTACTCATTGGGTTGTACCGGGAACTTACAATTGGTATGAGAGCTTGGTCTCTTTTGATCAAGTTTAACCGCTTAGAGTAAAGATCATGGCAACCATAAAAGTTTCTTTTTTAGAAGGGCAATCTATTGATAGACCACCTATGTTTAATGGTTCTCATTTTAGCATGTGGAAACAAAGAATGATGATTTTCTTACAATCCGTTTATATTGAATTATGGTATGTGGTTGAAGATGGTCCTTATGAAGCCAGAATAATTGACTCTACCACTAATTTGAGTAGATTAAAGACTAGACAAGAATTGAATGAAAAAGACAAGAGATACCTTTCTTTGAATGCCAAGGCCATGTGTATATTGTACAATGCATTAGATGTAAATGAATCTAGTAGGATTAAAGGTTGTAAATCAGCTAAAGATATTTGGGATAAATTGTGTGTATTTCATGAAGGTAACCGAGATATTAAAGAACAAAAGAAATCTTTGCTTGTTTCTCAATATGAATTTTTCAAAATGCATCCTCTTGAAAATGTTGATAAGATGTGTAGTAGATTTTGTGACATTATTGAAGATCTTAAATTGCTTGGAAAAGAATATTCTTTGGGTGAGAAAAATAGAAAGATTTTGAATGCCTTGCCAAAAGAATGGGAAAACAAAATAAATGCTATAGAAGAGGCAAAGGATTTAAATTCTATGTCCATTGAATCTCTTGTGAATTCCCTAATCTCTTATGAATTAAAGCTGAAATTCAAAGTGCAAGAGGAAGAAAATGCAAGAATGTATAAGAGAGGCATAGCTTTTAAAGCATCTCAAGTGGGGGATAACCCATCCTTCATGGGTAAGGAAATCATGGAAGTGGATAATGATATAACTCCTCACATCAAAAGTTTCAAGAAGATCTTCAACAAGAGATGTTCAAGAGGAGATTGCAAAATTACATGGGATGAATGCAATTCAAAAAGAGAAAAAGAAGAGTTGGCCCAAATGGCACTAATGGCTGTTGGAGAAGATGAGGTAAGTTCTTATCACTCTTCTTGTGATGAAGATAATGAAGATGATGATGTGAAAATTCTTATGATTAAAATGCATAAAAGTTTGAGAAAATCTTATGCTAAAAATAAAGATTTGAAAACAAAAATAAATGATTTGTTGGAAGAAAACTCCAAACTTTTTCAAGAAAACAAATGTTTGAGAATGGAAAATGATGATTTAAAAAATAAAAAAGTGTTTTTGATTGCAAAAATAATTTGAAAAGGAAGTTGGAAGAGAAAACAAAGTTTTATGAAAAAATGTTAGAGGAACAAAATTTGTTAAAGAAAAGAATTAATGTCTTGAACGAGTTTCTCCAAAATGAAAAACAAAAGTTTTCTCAAACAAAAGAAAGCAAATCTTTTCAAGGCACAAATAAGTTTGCGATGATAAGAAGTACGAAAATTAGTTGCATTAAATCCACCTATGTGCAAAATACTTCTATCATGTGTCACTTTTGTTGCAAATTTGGACATATGTAAAATGATTGCTATGTAAAGAAAAATATGAGAAAAGGCATGAAATCCATGTGGATTGCTAGATCATGTCGTATTAACTCCCAAGGACCCTATAAAGAAAGGGTACCAAATGAAATTTCTCATATTTAGGTACATCATGAAGATTTGATCCAAGAAGTGCTATATGGTTGTAAGTACAATTGAAAATTTTGATATTCAATATGATGTTGATTTGAAATATAAAGGGGGAGTTTGTTTTTTTTTTTTATTGATGCCAAAAGGGGGAGTAGAATTTATTGAAATTTCTTTGTATGTTGGCACTTTCTAAGGGGGAGCTTTATTTGAACTTATTTGATAAAAGAAATCTTCATTTTGTTTGTCATCATAAAAAAGGGGGAGATTGTTGACCTTGGTCGATCAATCCTTGGTTTTGATGATTAACAAACCAAAATGTAGATTTGGGCTAATGTTTTTATGTGAGCAATTCGTTAGAACAGATTCTTGTGGCACAAAAGAAGAAGCAAAAACAAGACACTCATGTCGGACGTCCGAAAGGAAGCTATTGGACGTCCGAAAGGATGAAGAACATCAAGAAGGAAACTCTGTCGGACGCTCGTGAGGAAGCATCGGACGTCCGAGAAATTTCGCAAAGATTTGATGACTCTCTGACGACGTTCGGACGCAGGGTTCGGACGTCCGACAGGTGGTTTGGACGCAGGGTTCGGACGTTCGACAGGTGGTTCGGACGTCCGACAGGCCAACGGCTAGTTTTGACAGCATTTAATATTTGACCGTTGGAGAGCCTTTTGGAGCCATTTCTCACCTTCTATAAAAACCCCAAAGCACAAGAAGACAAGGGACTTTTGCCAACACAAAATACAAGCTTACAAGTGAGACTTTTGAGTAGAAAGATTCTTTGTTGGTTGTATAAGGGGTTGGAAAAGTTGGGTTGTGAGGTTGCTCAAGTGAAGGTTACTCTCTAGGAGTAGTAAAACCTTGGTGAAGGTGAACCTATCACTTGAAGTGGTAAAACCTTGGTGAAGGTTGACTCATTTGTATAAAATAGTTATTAATTGGGTGAGTGATCTTTCAAGTGTAGGTTGTTGAGGGTTAACTAGAATAGTTGTAAAACTCCTTGGCTCAACCAAAGTGTGTTTGGGGTGAGGAAGAAGTGAGCCTTCACTTGTACATCTTGGTTAGCATCGCCATCTATTGAAGAGGCTATTGGATTGATATTTGGTTTGCATTTCTTATCTTTTCTCTTTAATTAAATTTTCTTTATTGTGCTTAAATTTGATATATCTTTGTGCATCATTGTGAAATTGTTTGTACTCATTGGGTTGTACCGGGAACTTACAATTGGTATGAGAGCTTGGTCTCTTTTGATCAAGTTTAACCGCTTAGAGTAAAGATCATGGCAACCATAAAAGTTTCTTTTTTAGAAGGGCAATCTATTGATAGACCACCTATGTTTAATGGTTCTCATTTCAGCATGTGGAAACAAAGAATGATGATTTTCTTACAATCCGTTTATATTGAATTATGGTATGTGGTTGAAGATGGTCCTTATGAAGCCAGAATAATTGACTCTACCACTAATTTGAGTAGATTAAAGACTAGACAAGAATTGAATGAAAAAGACAAGAGATACCTTTCTTTGAATGCCAAGGCCATGTGTATATTGTACAATGCATTAGATGTAAATGAATCTAGTAGGATTAAAGGTTGTAAATCAGCTAAAGATATTTGGGATAAATTGTGTGTATTTCATGAAGGTAACCGAGATATTAAAGAACAAAAGAAATCTTTGCTTTTTTTTTTTTTTTTTTTTTATGCAACTTGCATATGTTTATTCCATGGAAATGTTTACAACTGCCGAAGCCGGAACATGACTATTGTTCCTCTTTACTTTCCTTCGCCGGATTACAGGGACTCCTATTCTATCACATCGAATTTCGCCACGCGCCAAGCTTGGTAATTGGTCAAAATGATCGTAAATGACGATGCTCTGCGGCTGATGATTAACCCCCACATTTGCCAACCTATCTGCCACCCTGTTAGCCTCTCTGTAGCAATGTGAAATCTGACCCGTGTCTGGAACCATACCCCAAATCTGTTCAACCACTGTACGAACCGTCCATGGACACTGGACCTTTCGCTGCAGAATCCCTACCAGTACCTGAGAATCCACCTGAATGGTGAACCCTGTATAACCCCTCTGCATGCAAAGACGGAGACCCGTAGCCAAAGCCAGCACTTCGGCACGAAGACTCGTTGTTACTCCTAATGACTCAGAGAAAGCGAAAAGCGGCAACCCAAATGAATCTCGTAGTACGCCCCCACCACCACTAGCTCCAGGATTTCCTTTAGCGCAACCATCAGTGTTTAAAACCATGAGCTCCCCCTCAGGCGGCATCCAACTCACCGCCTGAGCACAAAATCGCTGAGGCGGGATTGCCATTCCCCCCAGATACTGTAGTAAAACGTTCTTACCAACGCGTTGATGAAATTTTCCAGCTGCCACCCCCTCCAAGTCCTGAAGGATTTCATGGCAAACCTTTTGACGACACATCGGAACCCCCTCAAAATATGCCTTATTCCGTGCCTTCCAAACATGCCAGCAAATAAAACTAGGAAGAATACCAAACAGAAAACGACCCTCCTCCGCCCTTGGCTGCGCCATCCACCAAGCCGCCAGCCAAGCCCTTACAGAAACCCCCCTCCGAACCACCCCAGCAACCCTACCAAAATATTCCCAAACTTCCCGCGCAATAACCCCCTCAGAGAAGGCGTGATCGATTGTCTCCTCCGCCCCCTCACGACAGCACAGGCACTTTGAAGCCAAATGAACCCCTACCCTTCCCAAGGCGCCCGTCACCGGTAATTTCCTCAAAAGTAACCTTGTCATGAAAAAAGAAATCTTGAGAGGAATCCAAGTATGCCATACCTGAGAATGCAAGACGGAATGTTGACTTGTGCGACGAACCTCCTGGAAGGCTGAACCTAAAGTAAACCGTCCCGACGCCGTGGGACGCCAAACCAGCTCATCACGCTCTTCCCCCTCCGGAACCGGATGTTGGGAAATTAAGTGAGTCAGCTCCGCCGGAATTACTAACATAAGTCGTTGCAAATCCCATGTTCCATTAGAAATGAAATCCCGAAAGGATAGCTCCGAAATAACCGGAACTTTGAGACATAACGCTCCACTCCCTAACCAGTTATCATACCAAAAATTACAGGAACCCCCTTTTAGCAACCAAATCATGGATAATTCCGTCTGCCTACTAATGTTCACCATTCTTTTCCATGTCATCGAATCGTGCCGTTTTATCTCCACCTGACACGGATGCTGTCCCTTGCAATACTTAGCCCGCATGAACTCAGCCCAGAGAGAAGATCCGGACCTTAGGTTCCACCACAACTTACAAGAGAAAGCCGAGTAAACCTCATCTAGTTTTCGAAAACCCACGCCTCCCTCCTCAACAGGAAGACACAATTGAGACCAATTTGTCCAATGGAACTTTGGCCCTTGGCCTGCCGACCCCCAGAGGAACCTTGCACAAGCCTGCTCTATTTGCCTGATTACCGATTGGAAACTCACCGCAGCAGATAACAAATGAACAGGAATTGCCGAGAGCACATGCTTTATCAGTATTAACTTTCCCCCTGTAGACAACAGCCTAGACTTCCAAGACATAATTCTAGCCACAACCGACTGACACACCCCTCCGAAATATGCTGCTTTACCCCTGCCAGTATATAGAGGGAACCCCAGGTACCGTATTGGGAAGTCCTGCCTTGAGAAATGCGTAAGCCGCTCAATCACCCTCCTCCGAGACGGGGATAAAGACGGGTGAACCAAGTATCCACTCTTCTGCGGGTTGACCAACTGGCCAGAAGACTGTTGATAATTATCAATCACTCGTTTTACTCGTTGAAGGGCCGGCGCCGACCCATTAGTGAAAACCAACAAATCATCCGCAAAAGCAAGATGCGTGACAGCCTGGCATCCGGTTGGCACCCTGAACCCTACATAATTCCGACGGTTAGCTAACTCATTCAAACCTCTCGAGAGTAATTCCGAACCAATGACGAACAGCACCGGGGACAGAGGGTCTCCCTGCCGTAACCCTCGACTTGATTTAAAAAACCCCTGTGCGGAGCCATTAATTATAATGGAGAACCACACATTTGAAATCAACCGCCAAACCATATCAATAACCTGCTCGCAAAAACCAAAAGCTCGTAACATGGAGATAACATGCAACCACGACATCCGGTCATACGCCTTGGTCATATCCAATTTAAGCGCCACATTCCCCCCACGCGCCTTCTTGCCAATAGATGTCATTAGTTCCTGAGCCAGCAGGTAGTTGTCTGTAATGCTTCGACCCTTGACGAACCCCGTCTGTTGGGGGGATATCAGCTTTGGCAATACCAAGGCAAGGCGACTCACCAACACCCTTGACAACAACTTATTGCAAAAATTGCATAGGCTGATCGGTCTAAAGCTAGCAAAATCTTGTGGATTCGTCACCTTAGGTAGTAAGACTATGGAAGTGGAAGTGAGAAATTTTGGCAACTCACTCCCACAGAAAAAACTCACTACCGCTTTGTACACATCTTGCGCCACCACCTCCCATGCAAAAGAAAAAAATTTTCCCGTAAATCCATCAGGACCCGCAGCACTATCCCCATCCATAGAGAACACCAGCTGCCGAATCTCCTCTAGGCTAGGAATAGCTGCCAGTCTTTCGTTATCCTCGACCGACACCACCTTCGGAATCAGTTGCATGCGGGCGCTCACCCCAGGTTCCACCGGCCCTGAGAAGAGGGTCGAGAAATACTCCACAGCTACCTTTGCAATGTCCTCATCACTTTCCACCCAAGTCCCAGTAGCGTCCTTCACCCTATGTATTGCCCCTTGCACCCGCCTTTGCTTGACCACAGCATGAAAAAACCTGGTATTACGATCCCCACAACCCAGCCACTTTACCCTGGCTTTCTGCCGCCAGAATTGCTCCTCCACTGCCAGGGCTCTGTTAAGATCCGCCCGAGCCATATTCAGTTCTGCTGTCTCCCCCTGCTCCTCCCCAGATGTTCCCTCCGACCCTTCAATACTTGCTAGCCTATTTTCTGCCTCCCGAACAGCACTGCCAACCGACCCAAATTTCTGCTTATTCCAGAGTTGAATTGCCCTTCGAGTTGCCTGGATTTTTAAACATAATACTCTTAAAGGTGAGCCTGGTATTTCAACACCCCATGCACCCCTGATGACGTCCAATAACTCTGGTTTGGAAGTCCATATGTTCAGGAATCTGAAAGGCCGTGGCCCCTTGTCCAGCCTTGACGCGAATGCAACGTGCAACGGAGCATGATCCGAAGGATGTCGTGCAAGATGAACCACCGAAATTGCTGAAACCGCATCTGACATCTCCCCATTAATGAGGAGCCTATCAAGTCTTTTCCAAATCCTGGCTCTCCCCCTCCTATTATTGCACCATGAAAATCTGGATCCTGAGCACCCCGCATCAAACACCTCTGCATCATGCATGAAAGACAGGAAATCTACCCCCTCCGACACCGCAAAAGGCCTCCCCCCTTTCTTTTCTGACGCCTCTACTATCACATTAAAATCACCCCCTATACACCACGGCAACGCCTGAGGCTTATCCAACAACAGATTCGCCCATAGTTCCCTCCGACCGTCCTCCGTACACGCAGCATGCACAAACGAAAAAATCATGGAACCCGGTAGCCACGGGTGGGATACCAATAGTGAAATATGCTGGGTAGAATTCCCCATCACTGAACAATTGAAAGGACAATTATACAGAATCCATAAATCTCCCGACTCATTAACATGTGCAAAATCAAACGCAAGTTTCAATCTAATATGCTCAACTCGTGATCTCTCTAATTTTGGCTCAGAGATTGCCACAAACTGAACACCCTTTTCCTTAATAATGCTTTTTAATCTCCGAAGATTTGGGAGCTTTGACACACCTCTAATGTTCCATAATAATGCATTAATCATTACACAGTACCTGGAAAGAATTAGCGGATGCGGTAGTTGACCGCAGTTGCCTGTCCGAATTGAAACGAGCCCGTATACCTTTTGCTGTTTTTCCCCTCTTGTCCTGTCCAATAGGTTCCTCTATGTTTAGTGCATCCAAAGTGCCAGCTGCTTCCCTCTCTCGCACAGACACCAACCTGGGAGACAGAGATCCTGCCGTCGAATGACCAGCCTCAAAATCTTCCTCGCTACTATCAATTGCCACACCCGCTTCTTGCTCAATCCGAATTCCCTGATTTTGCATGTCACTGGAAATTGTCGGTTCACCTCCTGCCGGTTCGTTACCCCCCCCACTAGGGATGAAGTGGGCCACCTGCTGATTATGGCAATCATCCACTCCATGACCTGTAGAGCGCAAAGCTCTATCAGAGGGGAATGGCGCGCGGACACCTTTCAGCTTGCCTGTGACCCCGTGATAAGGATCATCCTGAATCTGCTGGGGCCGCTCCAGTACTACCTCGAGCCTACCAACCTCCTCCACCAATGCAGACTCCACCAGCGCCGTTCCCCTTGGGGATAGACCTCCTGCTGCCAGCACATACTCGGTGGGCAGCAGCCGAGCATGCTCCGCCAATCCCCCATCATCTTCTTCCACATCATCTTTCAACTGCGCCTCTTCATCACAAACCAAACCAGCAATCCTTTCGATCTCCTTTTCTGCATCATCCTGGATAACCTCCTCCACCACAAGACAGCCGACTGCCAGCTCGCCTTCCTCCAAGACCTGCCCGACCTCCCGAGTGCCGCCCGCATTCTGCTCCTCAGCCATCAGAAGCCGCGGAGGATCCAAAGACGCCCCACCAGAGGCGTGAGCCTTTTCCACATACTCTGCCCTCTGTTGATGGACCTCCGACCGAATCCCAGATGCCACGTCGGAACTTATCGCCACCCCTTGCTTTACTCCATCAAGAGCAGATGGAGCCTGCTGACCCGCCACATCGCCCCTCCCTGAGGCCCTCTCCACAGCCGGACCCTCCTTCAGCCGAAACTCCCGCCCTCTCCCGGCCTGTCTTGCCCCATCTCTGTCCCCCGCCGACGGACCATTGGCCTGCTCCATCTCTCGCCTATCCCTCCATGGCCGCACCACCTTCAACTCTGGGTTCTTCACCCTACATTCCTCCACCGAGTGGCCCTGGTGTAGACAATGACCACAATACTTAGGCAAATTCTCTGGGATTAGCTCCTGCCAGAAACCCAGCCGATCGCCAAATGCAATCCAGACCCGGTTCGGCAACTCTCTCATCAAGTCCACTTCAATACATACCCTAGCGACATTGGGTCTTGTCCCCTTTGCCGTCGCAGCATCCACACACAACGGGCTACCCAAACACGAGACAATAGGATACAAACATTCCTTGTGAAACAAGTGCACAGGTAACTTTGGGAGCGCAAACCAAACCGGAACAACCGACGACTCTCTATCAACGTGGAAATCTATCGACCATTTAAACACCCTCATGGGGACCTCCTGTATGTACCAGATACTCCTGGCCCATACCCGAAAATAATCCGCTTCATTCGTCAGGCGAATCAGTATATGCCGGCGATCCAGCAACCCCAATGAGCATTCGTCCTTTAAATCAAGTGTCTGGAAGAACTTCCTAATCCCCTCCATCAACGGGCGACCACGAGAAAACTTCCCCACCAACGCATATTGGAAAGGAGAAGCCATACGCACGATGTCCTCCATAGCAAACGTCACTGCCGGCTCCCCCTTGTGAGTGGAGACTGCAGCCTGAATCCGTGAGCCTGTGTCTAGAGAAGCGAACGACTTGGATTGAAAACCCTTGTCAGCCTTGGCTGAAACAACCTCAGCGAATGTCCTCTGACCACCAGGTCCCAGCGGCGGCACACCCTCCCCCGAAGAGGAAGGACCAGCGGCCATGACGGCCAAACCCAACGCCAAACCCTAACTTACCAACCAAGTCTGCAGAGAATCTCACTTCAACCGACCTTGAAGGATGATCGAACTCCACAGAAAACCAATGAGACCTGCTGCAACCTTGATGAAGGAAACCGCAAGTGAAATGATGGAGATCCGTCAACCCCCGTCCTTTTTCATCTGCCGCCTCTCTTTTCTCTTCCAGGTTTCTTTCTTCAGCCGCCCTCTTTTTTTCAGCTCTCTTTCCGTTGCTCTCTCCCAAAGAAATCTTTGCTTGTTTCTCAATATGAATTTTTCAAAATGCATCCTCTTGAAAATGTTGATAAGATGTGTAGTAGATTTTGTGACATTATTGAAGATTTTAAATTGCTTGGAAAAGAATATTCTTTGGGTGAGAAAAATAGAAAGATTTTGAATGCCTTGCCAAAAGAATGGGAATACAAAATAAATGCTATAGAAGAGGCAAAGGATTTAAATTCTATGTCCATTGAATCTCTTGTGAATTCCCTAACCTCTTATGAATTAAAGCTGAAATTCAAAGTGCAAGAGGAAGAAAATGCAAGAATGTATAAGAGAGGCATAGCTTTTAAAGCATCTCAAGTGGGGGATAACCCATCCTTCATGGGTAAGGAAATCATGGAAGTGGATAATGATATAACTCCTCACATCAAAAGTTTCAAGAAGATCTTCAACAAGAGATGTTCAAGAGGAGATTGCAAAATTACATGGGATGAATGCAATTCAAAAAGAGAAAAATAAGAGTTGGCCCAAATGGCACTAATGGCTGTTGGAGAAGATGAGGTAAGTTCTTATCACTCTTCTTGTGATGAAGATAATGAAGATGATGATGTGAAAATTCTTATGATTAAAATGCATAAAAGTTTGAGAAAATCTTATGCTAAAAATAAAGATTTGAAAACAAAAATAAATGATTTGTTGGAAGAAAACTCCAAACTTTTTCAAGAAAACAAATGTTTGAGAATGGAAAATGATGATTTAAAAAATCAAAAAAGTGTTTTTGATTGCAAAAATAATTTGAAAAGGAAGTTGGAAGAGAAAACAAAGTTTTATGAAAAAATGTTAGAGGAACAAAATTTGTTAAAGAAAAGAATTAATGTCTTGAACAAGTTTCTCCAAAATGAAAAACAAAAGTTTTCTCAAACAAAAGAAAGCAAATCTTTTCAAGGCACAAATAAGTTTGCGATGATAAGAAGTACGAAAATTAGTTGCATTAAATCCACCTATGTGCAAAATACTTCTATCATGTGTCACTTTTGTTGCAAATTTGGACATATGTAAAATGATTGCTATGTAAAGAAAAATATGAGAAAAGGCATGAAATCCATGTGGATTGCTAGATCATGTCGTATTAACTCCCAAGGACCCTATAAAGAAAGGGTACCAAATGAAATTTCTCATATTTAGGTACATCATGAAGATTTGATCCAAGAAGTGCTATATGGTTGTAAGTACAATTGAAAATTTTGATATTCAATATGATGTTGATTTGAAATATAAAGGGGGAGTTTGTTTTTTTTTTTTTATTGATGCCAAAAGGGGGAGTAGAATTTATTGAAATTTCTTTGTATGTTGGCACTTTCTAAGGGGGAGCTTTATTTGAACTTATTTGATAAAAGAAATCTTCATTTTGTTTGTCATCATAAAAAAGGGGGAGATTGTTGACCTTGGTCGATCAATCCTTGGTTTTGATGATTAACAAACCAAAATGTAGATTTGGGCTAATGTTTTTATGTGAGCAATTCGTTAGAACAGATTCTTGTGGCACAAAAGAAGAAGCAAAAACAAGACACTCATGTCGGACGTCCGAAAGGAAGCTATTGGACGTCCGAAAGGATGAAGAACATCAAGAAGGAAACTCTGTCGGACGCTCGTGAGGAAGCATCGGACGTCCGAGAAATTTCGCAAAGATTTGATGACTCTCTGACGACGTTCGGACGCAGGGTTCGGACGTCCGACAGGTGGTTTGGACGCAGGGTTCGGACGTTCGACAGGTGGTTCGGACGTCCGACAGGCCAACGGCTAGTTTTGACAGCATTTAATATTTGACCGTTGGAGAGACTTTTGGAGCCATTTCTCACCTTCTATAAAAACCCCAAAGCACAAGAAGACAAGGGACTTTTACCAATACAAAATACAAGCTTACAAGTGAGATTTTTGAGTAGAAAGATTCTTTGTTGGTTGTATAAGGGGTTGGAAAAGTTGGGTTGTGAGGTTGCTCAAGTGAAGGTTACTCTCTAGGAGGAGTAAAACCTTGATGAAGGTGAACCTATCACTTGAAGTGGTAAAACCTTGGTGAAGGTTGCCTCATTTGTATAAAATAGTTATTAATTGGGTGAGTGATCTTTCAAGTGTAGGTTGTTGAGGGTTAACTAGAATAGTTGTAAAACTCCTTGGCTCAACCAAAGTGTGTTTGGGGTGAGGAAGGAGTGAGCCTTCACTTGTACATCTTGGTTAGCATCGCCATCTATTGAAGAGGCTATTGGATTGATATTTGGTTTGCATTTCTTATCTTTTCTCTTTAATTAAATTTTCTTTATTGTGCTTAAATTTGATATATCTTTGTGCATCATTGTGAAATTGTTTGTACTCATTGGGTTGTACCGGGAACTTACAATTGGTATGAGAGCTTGGTCTCTTTTGATCAAGTTTAACCGCTTAGAGTAAAGATCATGGCAACCATAAAAGTTTCTTTTTTAGAAGGGCAATCTATTGATAGACCACCTATGTTTAATGGTTCTCATTTTAGCATGTGGAAACAAAGAATGATGATTTTCTTACAATCCGTTTATATTGAATTATGGTATGTGGTTGAAGATGGTCCTTATGAAGCCAGAATAATTGACTCTACCACTAATTTGAGTAGATTAAAGACTAGACAAGAATTGAATGAAAAAGACAAGAGATACCTTTCTTTGAATGCCAAGGCCATGTGTATATTGTACAATGCATTAGATGTAAATGAATCTAGTAGGATTAAAGGTTGTAAATCAGCTAAAGATATTTGGGATAAATTGTGTGTATTTCATGAAGGTAACCGAGATATTAAAGAACAAAAGAAATCTTTGCTTGTTTCTCAATATGAATTTTTCAAAATGCATCCTCTTGAAAATGTTGATAAGATGTGTAGTAGATTTTGTGACATTATTGAAGATCTTAAATTGCTTGGAAAAGAATATTCTTTGGGTGAGAAAAATAGAAAGATTTTGAATGCCTTGCCAAAAGAATGGGAAAACAAAATAAATGCTATAGAAGAGGCAAAGGATTTAAATTCTATGTCCATTGAATCTCTTGTGAATTCCCTAATCTCTTATGAATTAAAGCTGAAATTCAAAGTGCAAGAGGAAGAAAATGCAAGAATGTATAAGAGAGGCATAGCTTTTAAAGCATCTCAAGTGGGGGATAACCCATCCTTCATGGGTAAGGAAATCATGGAAGTGGATAATGATATAACTCCTCACATCAAAAGTTTCAAGAAGATCTTCAACAAGAGATGTTCAAGAGGAGATTGCAAAATTACATGGGATGAATGCAATTCAAAAAGAGAAAAATAAGAGTTGGCCCAAATGGCACTAATGGCTGTTGGAGAAGATGAGGTAAGTTCTTATCACTCTTCTTGTGATGAAGATAATGAAGATGATGATGTGAAAATTCTTATGATTAAAATGCATAAAAGTTTGAGAAAATCTTATGCTAAAAATAAAGATTTGAAAACAAAAATAAATGATTTGTTGGAAGAAAACTCCAAACTTTTTCAAGAAAACAAATGTTTGAGAATGGAATATGATGATTTAAAAAATCAAAAAAGTGTTTTTGATTGCAAAAATAATTTGAAAAGGAAGTTGGAAGAGAAAACAAAGTTTTATGAAAAAATGTTAGAGGAACAAAATTTGTTAAAGAAAAGAATTAATGTCTTGAACAAGTTTCTCCAAAATGAAAAACAAAAGTTTTCTCAAACAAAAGAAAGCAAATCTTTTCAAGGCACAAATAAGTTTGCGATGATAAGAAGTACGAAAATTAGTTGCATTAAATCCACCTATGTGCAAAATACTTCTATCATGTGTCACTTTTGTTGCAAATTTGGACATATGTAAAATGATTGCTATGTAAAGAAAAATATGAGAAAAGGCATGAAATCCATGTGGATTGCTAGATCATGTCGTATTAACTCCCAAGGACCCTATAAAGAAAGGGTACCAAATGAAATTTCTCATATTTAGGTACATCATGAAGATTTGATCCAAGAAGTGCTATATGGTTGTAAGTACAATTGAAAATTTTGATATTCAATATGATGTTGATTTGAAATATAAAGGGGGAGTTTGTTTTTTTTTTTTATTGATGCCAAAAGGGGGAGTAGAATTTATTGAAATTTCTTTGTATGTTGGCACTTTCTAAGGGGGAGCTTTATTTGAACTTATTTGATAAAAGAAATCTTCATTTTGTTTGTCATCATAAAAAAGGGGGAGATTGTTGACCTTGGTCGATCAATCCTTGGTTTTGATGATTAACAAACCAAAATGTAGATTTGGGCTAATGTTTTTAAGTGAGCAATTCGTTAGAACAGATTCTTGTGGCACAAAGAAGAAGCAAAAACAAGACACTCATGTCGGACGTCCGAAAGGAAGCTATTGGACGTCCGAAAGGATGAAGAACATCAAGAAGGAAACTCTGTCGGACGCTCGTGAGGAAGCATCGGACGTCCGAGAAATTTCGCAAAGATTTGATGACTCTCTGACGACGTTCGGACGCAGGGTTCGGACGTCCGACAGGTGGTTTGGACGCAGGGTTCGGACGTTCGACAGGTGGTTCGGACGTCCGACAGGCCAACGGCTAGTTTTGACAGCATTTAATATTTGACCGTTGGAGAGACTTTTGGAGCCATTTCTCACCTTCTATAAAAACCCCAAAGCACAAGAAGACAAGGGACTTTTACCAATACAAAATACAAGCTTACAAGTGAGATTTTTGAGTAGAAAGATTCTTTGTTGGTTGTATAAGGGGTTGGAAAAGTTGGGTTGTGAGGTTGCTCAAGTGAAGGTTACTCTCTAGGAGGAGTAAAACCTTGGTGAAGGTGAACCTATCACTTGAAGTGGTAAAACCTTGGTGAAGGTTGCCTCATTTGTATAAAATAGTTATTAATTGGGTGAGTGATCTTTCAAGTGTAGGTTGTTGAGGGTTAACTAGAATAGTTGTAAAACTCCTTGGCTCAACCAAAGTGTGTTTGGGGTGAGGAAGGAGTGAGCCTTCACTTGTACATCTTGGTTAGCATCGCCATCTATTGAAGAGGCTATTGGATTGATATTTGGTTTGCATTTCTTATCTTTTCTCTTTAATTAAATTTTCTTTATTGTGCTTAAATTTGATATATCTTTGTGCATCATTGTGAAATTGTTTGTACTCATTGGGTTGTACCGGGAACTTACAATTGGTATGAGAGCTTGGTCTCTTTTGATCAAGTTTAACCGCTTAGAGTAAAGATCATGGCAACCATAAAAGTTTCTTTTTTAGAAGGGCAATCTATTGATAGACCACCTATGTTTAATGGTTCTCATTTTAGCATGTGGAAACAAAGAATGATGATTTTCTTACAATCCGTTTATATTGAATTATGGTATGTGGTTGAAGATGGTCCTTATGAAGCCAGAATAATTGACTCTACCACTAATTTGAGTAGATTAAAGACTAGACAAGAATTGAATGAAAAAGACAAGAGATACCTTTCTTTGAATGCCAAGGCCATGTGTATATTGTACAATGCATTAGATGTAAATGAATCTAGTAGGATTAAAGGTTGTAAATCAGCTAAAGATATTTGGGATAAATTGTGTGTATTTCATGAAGGTAACCGAGATATTAAAGAACAAAAGAAATCTTTGCTTGTTTCTCAATATGAATTTTTCAAAATGCATCCTCTTGAAAATGTTGATAAGATGTGTAGTAGATTTTGTGACATTATTGAAGATCTTAAATTGCTTGGAAAAGAATATTCTTTGGGTGAGAAAAATAGAAAGATTTTGAATGCCTTGCCAAAAGAATGGGAAAACAAAATAAATGCTATAGAAGAGGCAAAGGATTTAAATTCTATGTCCATTGAATCTCTTGTGAATTCCCTAATCTCTTATGAATTAAAGCTGAAATTCAAAGTGCAAGAGGAAGAAAATGCAAGAATGTATAAGAGAGGCATAGCTTTTAAAGCATCTCAAGTGGGGGATAACCCATCCTTCATGGGTAAGGAAATCATGGAAGTGGATAATGATATAACTCCTCACATCAAAAGTTTCAAGAAGATCTTCAACAAGAGATGTTCAAGAGGAGATTGCAAAATTACATGGGATGAATGCAATTCAAAAAGAGAAAAAGAAGAGTTGGCCCAAATGGCACTAATGGCTGTTGGAGAAGATGAGGTAAGTTCTTATCACTCTTCTTGTGATGAAGATAATGAAGATGATGATGTGAAAATTCTTATGATTAAAATGCATAAAAGTTTGAGAAAATCTTATGCTAAAAATAAAGATTTGAAAACAAAAATAAATGATTTGTTGGAAGAAAATTCCAAACTTTTTCAAGAAAACAAATGTTTGAGAATGGAAAATGATGATTTAAAAAATCAAAAAAGTGTTTTTGATTGCAAAAATAATTTGAAAAGGAAGTTGGAAGAGAAAACAAAGTTTTATGAAAAAATGTTAGAGGAACAAAATTTGTTAAAGAAAAGAATTAATGTCTTGAACAGTTTCTCCAAAATGAAAAACAAAAGTTTTCTCAAACAAAAGAAAGCAAATCTTTTCAAGGCACAAATAAGTTTGCGATGATAAGAAGTACGAAAATTAGTTGCATTAAATCCACCTATGTGCAAAATACTTCTATCATGTGTCACTTTTGTTGCAAATTTGGACATATGTAAAATGATTGCTATGTAAAGAAAAATATGAGAAAAGGCATGAAATCCATGTGGATTGCTAGATCATGTCGTATTAACTCCCAAGGACCCTATAAAGAAAGGGTACCAAATGAAATTTCTCATATTTAGGTACATCATGAAGATTTGATCCAAGAAGTGCTATATGGTTGTAAGTACAATTGAAAATTTTGATATTCAATATGATGTTGATTTGAAATATAAAGGGGGAGTTTGTTTTTTTTTTTATTGATGCCAAAAGGGGGAGTAGAATTTATTGAAATTTCTTTGTATGTTGGCACTTTCTAAGGGGGAGCTTTATTTGAACTTATTTGATAAAAGAAATCTTCATTTTGTTTGTCATCATAAAAAAGGGGGAGATTGTTGACCTTGGTCGATCAATCCTTGGTTTTGATGATTAACAAACCAAAATGTAGATTTGGGCTAATGTTTTTATGTGAGCAATTCGTTAGAACAGATTCTTGTGGCACAAAAGAAGAAGCAAAAACAAGACACTCATGTCGGACGTCCGAAAGGAAGCTATTGGACGTCCGAAAGGATGAAGAACATCAAGAAGGAAACTCTGTCGGACGCTCGTGAGGAAGCATCGGACGTCCGAGAAATTTCGCAAAGATTTGATGACTCTCTGACGACGTTCGGACGCAGGGTTCGGACGTCCGACAGGTGGTTTGGACGCAGGGTTCGGACGTTCGACAGGTGGTTCGGACGTCCGACAGGCCAACGGCTAGTTTTGACAGCATTTAATATTTGACCGTTGGAGAGCCTTTTGGAGCCATTTCTCACCTTCTATAAAAACCCCAAAGCACAAGAAGACAAGGGACTTTTGCCAACACAAAATACAAGCTACAAGTGAGATTTTTGAGTAGAAAGATTCTTTGTTGGTTGTATAAGGGGTTGGAAAAGTTGGGTTGTGAGGTTGCTCAAGTGAAGGTTACTCTCTAGGAGGAGTAAAACCTTGGTGAAGGTGAACCTATCACTTGAAGTGGTAAAACCTTGGTGAAGGTTGCCTCATTTGTATAAAATAGTTATTAATTGGGTGAGTGATCTTTCAAGTGTAGGTTGTTGAGGGTTAACTAGAATAGTTGTAAAACTCCTTGGCTCAACCAAAGTGTGTTTGGGGTGAGGAAGGAGTGAGCCTTCACTTGTACATCTTGGTTAGCATCGCCATCTATTGAAGAGGCTATTGGATTGATATTTGGTTTGCATTTCTTATCTTTTCTCTTTAATTAAATTTTCTTTATTGTGCTTAAATTTGATATATCTTTGTGCATCATTGTGAAATTGTTTGTACTCATTGGGTTGTACCGGGAACTTACAATTGGTATGAGAGCTTGGTCTCTTTTGATCAAGTTTAACCGCTTAGAGTAAAGATCATGGCAACCATAAAAGTTTCTTTTTTAGAAGGGCAATCTATTGATAGACCACTATGTTTAATGGTTCTCATTTTAGCATGTGGAAACAAAGAATGATGATTTTCTTACAATCCGTTTATATTGAATTATGGTATGTGGTTGAAGATGGTCCTTATGAAGCCAGAATAATTGACTCTACCACTAATTTGAGTAGATTAAAGACTAGACAAGAATTGAATGAAAAAGACAAGAGATACCTTTCTTTGAATGCCAAGGCCATGTGTATATTGTACAATGCATTAGATGTAAATGAATCTAGTAGGATTAAAGGTTGTAAATCAGCTAAAGATATTTGGGATAAATTGTGTGTATTTCATGAAGGTAACCGAGATATTAAAGAACAAAAGAAATCTTTGCTTGTTTCTCAATATGAATTTTTCAAAATGCATCCTCTTGAAAATGTTGATAAGATGTGTAGTAGATTTTGTGACATTATTGAAGATCTTAAATTGCTTGGAAAAGAATATTCTTTGGGTGAGAAAAATAGAAAGATTTTGAATGCCTTGCCAAAAGAATGGGGAAAACAAAATAAATGCTATAGAAGAGGCAAAGGATTTAAATTCTATGTCCATTGAATCTCTTGTGAATTCCCTAATCTCTTATGAATTAAAGCTGAAATTCAAAGTGCAAGAGGAAGAAAATGCAAGAATGTATAAGAGAGGCATAGCTTTTAAAGCATCTCAAGTGGGGGATAACCCATCCTTCATGGGTAAGGAAATCATGGAAGTGGATAATGATATAACTCCTCACATCAAAAGTTTCAAGAAGATCTTCAACAAGAGATGTTCAAGAGGAGATTGCAAAATTACATGGGATGAATGCAATTCAAAAAGAGAAAAAGAAGAGTTGGCCCAAATGGCACTAATGGCTGTTGGAGAAGATGAGGTAAGTTCTTATCACTCTTCTTGTGATGAAGATAATGAAGATGATGATGTGAAAATTCTTATGATTAAAATGCATAAAAGTTTGAGAAAATCTTATGCTAAAAATAAAGATTTGAAAACAAAAATAAATGATTTGTTGGAAGAAAACTCCAAACTTTTTCAAGAAAACAAATGTTTGAGAATGGAAAATGATGATTTAAAAAATCAAAAAAGTGTTTTTGATTGCAAAAATAATTTGAAAAGGAAGTTGGAAGAGAAAACAAAGTTTTATGAAAAAATGTTAGAGGAACAAAATTTGTTAAAGAAAAGAATTAATGTCTTGAACGAGTTTCTCCAAAATGAAAAACAAAAGTTTTCTCAAACAAAAGAAAGCAAATCTTTTCAAGGCACAAATAAGTTTGCGATGATAAGAAGTACGAAAATTAGTTGCATTAAATCCACCTATGTGCAAAATACTTCTATCATGTGTCACTTTTTTTGCAAATTTGGACATATGCAAAATGATTGCTATGTAAAGAAAAATATGAGAAAAGGCATGAAATCCATGTGGATTGCTAGATCATGTCGTATTAACTCCCAAGGACCCTATAAAGAAAGGGTACCAAATGAAATTTCTCATATTTAGGTACATCATGAAGATTTGATCCAAGAAGTGCTATATGGTTGTAAGTACAATTGAAAATTTTGATATTCAATATGATCTTGATTTGAAATATAAAGGGGGAGTTTGTTTTTTTTTTATTGATGCCAAAAGGGGGAGTAGGATTTATTGAAATTTCTTTGTATGTTGGCACTTTCTAAGGGGGAGCTTTATTTGAACTTATTTGATAAAAGAAATCTTCATTTTGTTTGTCATCATAAAAAGGGGGAGATTGTTGACCTTGGTCGATCAATCCTTGGTTTTGATGATTAACAAACCAAAATGTAGATTTGGGCTAATGTTTTTATGTGAGCAATTTGTTAGAACAGATTCTTGTGGCACAAAAGAAGAAGCAAAAACAAGACACTCATGTCGGACGTCCGAAAGGAAGCTATTGGACGTCCGAAAGGATGAAGAACATCAAGAAGGAAACTCTGTCGGACGCTCGTGAGGAAGCATCGGACGTCCGAGAAATTTCGCAAAGATTTGATGACTCTCTGACGACGTTCGGACGCAGGGTTCGGACGTCCGACAGGTGGTTTGGACGCAGGGTTCGGACGTTCGACAGGTGGTTCGGACGTCCGACAGGCCAACGGCTAGTTTTGACAGCATTTAATATTTGACCGTTGGAGAGCCTTTTGGAGCCATTTCTCACCTTCTATAAAAACCCCAAAGCACAAGAAGACAAGGGACTTTTGCCAACACAAAATACAAGCTACAAGTGAGATTTTTGAGTAGAAAGATTCTTTGTTGGTTGTATAAGGGGTTGGAAAGTTGGGTTGTGAGGTTGCTCAAGTGAAGGTTACTCTCTAGGAGGAGTAAACCTTGTGAAGGTGAACCTATCACTTGAAGTGTAAACCTTGGTGAAGGTTGCCTCATTTGTATAAAATAGTTATTAATTGGGTGAGTGATCTTTCAAGTGTAGGTTGTTGAGGGTTAACTAGAATAGTTGTAAAACTCCTTGGCTCAACCAAAGTGTGTTTGGGTGAGGAAGGATGAGCCTTCACTTGTACATCTTGGTTAGCATCGCCATCTATTGAAGAGGCTATTGGATTAATTCCGACGGTTAGCTAACTCATTCAATACCTCTCGAGAGTAATTCCGAACCAATGACGAACAGGCACCGGGGACAGAGGGTCTCCCTGCCGTAACCCTCGACTTGATTTAAAAACCCCTGTGCGGAGCCATTAATTATAATGGAGAACCACACATTTGAAATCAACCGCCAAAACCAATCAATAACCTGCTCGCAAAAACCAAAAGCTCGTAACATGGAGATAACATGCAACCACGACATCCGGTCATACGCCTTGGTCATATAATTTAAGCGCCACATTCCCCCCACGCGCCTTCTTGCCAATAGATGTCATTAGTTCCTGAGCCAGCAGGTAGTTTGTCTGTAATGCTTCGACCTTGACGAACCCCGTCTGTTGGGGGGATATCAGCTTTGGCAATACCAAGGCAAGGCGACTCACCAACACCCTTGACAACAACTTATTGCAAAAATTGCATAGGCTGATCGGTCTAAAAGCTAGCAAAATCTTGTGAATTCGTCACCTTAGGTAGTAAGACTATGGAAGTGGAAGTGAGAAATTTTGGCAACTCACTCCCACAGAAAAAACTCACTACCGCTTTGTACACATCTTGCGCCACCTACCTCCCATGCAAAAAGAAAAAAATTTTCCCGTAAATCCATCAGGACCCGCAGCACTATCCCCATCCATAAGAGAACACCAAGCTGCCGAATCTCCTCTAGGCTAGGAATAGCTGCCAGTCTTTCGTTATCCTCGACCCGACACTCACCTTCGGAATCAAGTTGATGCGGGCGCTCACCCAGGTTCCACCGGCCCTGAGAAGAGGGTCGAGAAATACTCCACAGCTTAAAGCTGAAATTCAAAGTGCAAGAGGAAGAAAATGCAAGAATGTATAAGAGAGGCATAGCTTTTAAAGCATCTCAAGTGGGGGATAACCCATCCTTCATGGGTAAGGAAATCATGGAAGTGGATAATGATATAACTCCTCACATCAAAAGTTTCAAGAAGATCTTCAACAAGAGATGTTCAAGAGGAGATTGCAAAATTACATGGGATGAATGCAATTCAAAAAGAGAAAAAGAAGAGTTGGCCCAAATGGCACTAATGGCTGTTGGAGAAGATGAGGTAAGTTCTTATCACTCTTCTTGTGATGAAGATAATGAAGATGATGATGTGAAAATTCTTATGATTAAAATGCATAAAAGTTTGAGAAAATCTTATGCTAAAAATAAAGATTTGAAAACAAAAATAAATGATTTGTTGGAAGAAAACTCCAAACTTTTTCAAGAAAACAAATGTTTGAGAATGGAAAATGATGATTTAAAAAATAAAAAAGTGTTTTTGATTGCAAAAATAATTTGAAAAGGAAGTTGGAAGAGAAAACAAAGTTTTATGAAAAAATGTTGAGGAACAAAATTTGTTAAAGAAAAGAATTAATGTCTTGAACGAGTTTCTCCAAAATGAAAAACAAAAGTTTTCTCAAACAAAAGAAAGCAAATCTTTTCAAGGCACAAATAAGTTTCGATGATAAGAAGACGAAAATTAGTTGCATTAAATCCACCTATGTGCAAAATACTTCTATCATGTGTCACTTTTGTTGCAAATTTGGACATATGCAAAATGATTGCTATGTTAAGAAAAATATGAGAAAAGGCATGAAATCCATGTGGATTGCTAGATCATGTCGTATTAACTCCCAAGGACCCTATAAAGAAAGGGTACCAAATGAAATTTCTCATATTTAGGTACATCATGAAGATTTGATCCAAGAAGTGCTATATGGTTGTAAGTACAATTGAAAATTTTGATATTCAATATGATTTGATTTGAAATATAAAGGGGGAGTTTGTTTTTTTTTATTGATGCCAAAAGGGGGAGTAGGATTTATTGAAATTTCTTTGTATGTTGGCACTTTCTAAGGGGGAGCTTTATTTGAACTTATTTGATAAAAGAAATCTTCATTTTGTTTGTCATCATCAAAAAGGGGGAGATTGTTGACCTTGGTCGATCAATCCTTGGTTTTGATGATTAACAAACCAAAATGTAGATTTGGGCTAATGTTTTTATGTGAGCAATTTGTTAGAACAGATTCTTGTGGCACAAAAGAAGAAGCAAAAACAAGACACTCATGTCGGACGTCCGAAAGGAAGCTATTGGACGTCCGAAAGGATGAAGAACATCAAGAAGGAAACTCTGTCGGACGCTCGTGAGGAAGCATCGGACGTCCGAGAAATTTCGCAAAGATTTGATGACTCTCTGACGACGTTCGGACGCAGGGTTCGGACGTCCGACAGGTGGTTTGGACGCAGGGTTCGGACGTTCGACAGGTGGTTCGGACGTCCGACAGGCC
>JAZHGG010000040.1:0-143593 GCA_036785865.1 Coffea canephora
AAAGAAGAGATTGGGGCGACCGCTGCACGGCCCGCCGGTGAACCTTCCTGGTATGTGTCACGCGACATACAGGGCCCGCTAATATGGCTCGACACAGGAGCGTCAATAGGTGCGCATAAGCACTCATGCACCTCAGTAGGTATCGGTCGTATGTCATAAGTGCAGGCTGGACGTCCCACACCCACAGAAGAGTCAGTGTCACCATCACCGGCTAAGTTACAAAATAACATTGCAAAGGTAAGTACACATCAAGCACAAAAAAGGCTAAGGCAAACTCGATAATAAAAACCAAGCCTTATCAATCAGCAAACTCAAACTAACAGATCAATCAGCCTAACCCTCTGTACCATGTGACGACACCTCCACCGTCTCCCTAAGCGGTTTACCAAAGGCGGCGGATCCCCTGCCAGCTCTCGCCAGGACTCACTCACTATCGTCAATGATCATAAATCTCACAACAGCACCATAAAATATTCACGATTCAGCTTGATAATCTTACATGATAGGAATCACGGTACAAAGTCTTAAACCCACTGTATTCAAAACTATAACAATCCATACAACATGTTCGTTCGAGGAATAGCGCAGTACAGAACCAAAAATTCAAAAGTCAACAAAAGGCTATCACTAGTCCTTTACAATTCGTCGGTCCTACTTGTACCCTTAAGGAAACAAACTAACGGGTGAGCCAAAGTCTCAGGACAGTTCCCTAAATATCAAATTGGTCAGCAGACCAAGTTATAAGCAAATAAAGTGAAATGGCGAGCCTAAAATCAAATCAAGGCAATAGTACTTAAGTAGTCAAGTAGTATTAGAGTGCACATCACATATAAGGATACGGTATCATGTTAACGGCTTCCATTCCAGCTTGGTCAAGTGGTAGTGACACCCGTAACTTCTAAGTAATCAAGTCCAAATAAACCCGCTACACCGCCAATTCCGTCCACCGATCAACCCCTATTCCGGGCCCGCACGCCATAATCCTAAAACATGGTGGTAATACTCCGAAGTATACCGTAGTCGAGAGCATAACACTCCACCCGACATTACAAGTGACCGCAGGGTTTTGTTATCTAATCGCCAGGCCCTTGCCGGCATCGACTCGATTCAACTGCACAGGGTTTCTGGAATCCAGGCATAGAATATAATTCAAGTACATGTACATCAAGTCAAGTATATCAATAGCAAGAACAGGTCATACTTAGGGCAAGTGCGATAAAGTAACCCTGCCCTTTCATTCATTGTACATGTAATACTCAAGTCAAGTAGGGAGTAACATATCAAGTAAATCGGATATTGAACACTCACCAAAAGTGCTTCTAGTGCTCGTTCTGGGTGCATCCGAGTTGGGAGCCAAATCTGCGATAAAAATAACTGAGAACTTTGAAAATCAACTAAGGTATCGAAAGCTTAAGCGTTTCGTTCAATAAGAATCAAGAAAATTGAAATCACTGGCAGAAAGATTGTGAAATAGTTGCTCGCTCTTTAAACTGAAATTTGATAAAATTTTTGCTTTGTGATCAGACTTCTTGAGTCAAAAGTGCAAGTAAACGGTTCTCGTAGTGACTTCATATCGTTTCCTTAAGGGTGACAAGTTCGGTCCAACGTCCTAACATATACCTCATAAAACAGTGAGCAAAGTCCTCGATAGTATCAGCGATAATCACTTAACCTTCACCTCAAGTCCGCAAAGATAGTATCTTCTTAGACCTCGAGTAAAAAATTTGGGCGCATGCCCTTTGTGTTTACCCTAATTTCCAGCCATTTAGGCTCTCAATATTTTCCTTCAACAACATCCATACATCATACGAAATAACCATTTAATGTCAAGAGCCGATTCCATAGCCTCACAATATCATAACAACAAGAACCGCATCAATACAAATGCAGAAACGCATTTAGTTTCAAGAAGATTTGACGTACAATGCGGTAATACCATACCTTGAGGCTACGCTTATTCGGTTAAAAACGAAACCTACTGCCGTTCAAGCTAAAGACACAGAGCTAATACAATTCATGAAGGATCACATATCAGTGTTCTAATGTACTTAGTCCCAAAATCTCCAGATTATAAACCGGCAACAATTCACCGGCATTTAAACGCATTATGCTGTAACGGACCTAACTCAGTGTACACATCCGAATCAGTTTCTTTGAGGCATTTTAAAAGCTACTTCAGAACACTACAACTTTATGTTTTTGGCCCAGAGCTAAACTCAAATGGATCTGTGCTTTACAAATCGTGCATAACTGGACTGAACTGAAGAACGGACTGCTGGAATTCTTAAAACAGTAGGGGTATTTTGGACTTTTCAACGATTCTGTCGTTGCCTCCGATGAACTGAAATTTTTAGGCACCTATAAACATCATTCTCTAAACTTCCTTCTTGACCAAGGCAATTCGGCCTCTTCTATAAATACAATTTCGGAACAGAATGCTTGGGAAATTTCCAAGAAATAATTGGAATTTTAGTCTAAGGTGTAATTCCTCAAAATTCTCGTTCTAATCCCACTAAACAAACCTATATATAAATTTAATTGCCAATCAATCATACTGCATGCAATACATCAACATTGAAGCAGAAAAATCGAAACCCTGAGTTTCATCAAAAATTGGGGAAAAACCTCTACATCATGCTTAGCAATCCATTATGATCTACCACTAAGTCAAGTACCTCACACTACTAACCTCAATTGAAAAAGATAAAAGCAACTTAGAGAGAATGAGTATCCTCTTACCTGACTTAGAAGTCCAAGAGCAGCCCCAAGCTCTTCTCTTCCCAAACTTCCACCATAAATCACTATGATAATCACTCAAGAGTAGGTTTAAGTCGGTTTACTTTGTTGATTTTCTCACTAGATTGTTGATTTGGAAGGTGAAATGAAGAAAATCTCCTGTGTTTCCTTCCCTGATATTCGGCCAGCATCCAGCAAAATGAGTGCAAGAAATGGCTTAAGTCTTAGGTATATGGATTGGTATGGTTGTGGTAGGAAGCCAATCGAGGTGGTGACAACGTGTCACCACACCAAGGAACCCTTTCTTTCTTTCCTCTTTCTTCTTGCCTTTCTGCCACACAATTTTCGGTCAACGGCTGCTACACTTTTAAAGAAGATATTATGCTGCAAAAGTCAACAAACTGTTGGGATAGAAAAATGGTGTCAAGTGGTGCGGTTCAAATGGTCAAATGGCGCGGGACACCGCCGGTCGCGCCGTTTTCCTTAAAACTCACGTACTAGGTATTTTCACTTCCATTCACTAATCCTTATATCAACATTGCTATACTTACATATATATTTCTCACTTAAAAGTCACTTATTAACTCATCAAATTGATCACCTCGCCATTTTTTTGTACCGAAATGGTCACCAGGCGGAGAAAATCGAAAACCCTAATTTCTCAAAACTTGAAACCAAACAGGTAAAAACCCTTATTTTCCTAGGTTAATTTACCTTAAGTGTGATTAATGAGGTGGGGGCCGTAATAATAAATAATTTCAAAAATAAATAAGGCAATTTTGAAGGAAAAATGTAGGAAAATTTGCGGTCCTCACAGACGATCGCCACCCGACGGCAAAGAAAAAAGCCGGCACAACGGGCCCTCAATGCTTGGCGGTGGCCTTTAGGCCGCACTACGCCCGTTGCCTGGCGTTTGGCTATGGCAAGGGCACTGAAGCCATTCCGCACTACGGGCGTTGCTTTGCGTTGCTAAGGCATGGGCACAGATGCCAACAATGCCGACGGTAACACAAATGCTCACGACGTGCCCAATGGCTAGGTGTTTGGCCTTAAGGTCCCGCACATAACGCCATTGCCTTGCGTTGCCTAAGGCAAGGGCACGATCAAGCGCACATAGACGGCCTTTCCTTGCGTTGGCTAAGGCATGGGCACGAAACTCCCACACCGACGGCAAGAAAATGCACGAGCGGTGCCTCCTTATGGCTAGGCGGTGGCCTTAGCCGCACTACGGCGTTGCTGGCTTGGCTAAGCAAGGGGCACGATGCCACAGCACCACGGCCCGTTGCCCTTGCATTGGCTATTGCATGGGCACGATCCCACCACCGACCGGTAAAGAAAATGCACGTCGGTGCCCCTCATGGCTAGGCGGTGGGCCTTAGGCCGCACTGACGCCGTTGCCTGCCGGTGGCTAAGGCAAAGGGCACGATGCCAGCCGCACTACGCCGTTTCCCCTGCGTTGGTTAGGCAGGCACCGATGCACACCGACGGCAAGAAATAAATGCACTAGGTGCCCATCATGGCTGGCTAGTGGGTGTAGGACCGCAAATTTCCTACATTTTTCCTCAAAATCCTTTTATTTGAAAATTTATTATTTATTACGGCCCCCACCTCATTAATATCACACCTAAGGTAAATAAAACTCTAGAAAATAAGGTTTTACGCTTTGGTTTCAAGTTTTGAGCAAAATTAGGGTTTTTGCGAATTTTCCGCCGGTGAATTCGGTAACGCCGGGATCAATTTGATATTAAAAGTGACTTTACAGTGAGAAATAATATGTAAGTATAGCAATGATATAAGGTTAGTGAATGGGAAGTGAAAACCCTATGTACGTGATTTTTAAGAAAAACGCGCGAAACCGGCGGGTCCGCGCGCATTGCCGATTGAACGCACCACTTGAAACCACGACATTTTTCTTACACCAACAAGTTTGTGTGATTTTGCACATAATATCTCTTTAAAGTGTAGCAGCCTTGACCAATAAATTGGTTGGCTAAGAAAGCAAAGAAGAAAAGAGAAAAAGAAGGGTACGTGGTGGTGAACTTGTCACCACCCTCATGGCTCTTACCAAGAAAACCCCACCATATAACCTCAAGACCTAGACATTTCTTTTTTTCCTCATTTTCTGCCTTGGAGTTGGCCGAGAGTATCAAAGGGAAAAACAAGCTAAGGGAGATCTTCATTTCTACCTTCAAATCAAACAAATTAGTGAAAAAATCAACCAAGTAACCGAATAAACCTACTCTTGAGTGATTAACTAGTGATTAGTGTGGAAGTTTTTGGGAAGAGGAAAGCTTGGGGCTGCTCTTTTGTGACTTCTAACTAAGTGTAAGAGAACTCATCTCTCTAATTTGCTTTTGATTTCTGTTAAAATTAAGTTTAGTAGTTTGATTATAGTGGGGACAATGGATATAGCAAGATTGAGAGGTTTTCCCCAATTGTTGATGAACTAAGGTCTGATTTCTGCTCAAGGTGATGTAGATGCAATGAATGTTGCAATAATTATATAAGGTGTTAATGGTGATAGAACCAGAAATTTGGAGAAATAACACCTATGAGCTAAAAATTCCATGATTTCTGGATAATTTCCCAAGCGATTCTGTCCGAAATTGTACCTAATAATGAAAGCCGAATTGGCCTTTGGTCAAAGAAAGGAAAGTGTAGGAAATGACTGTTTTATAGTCCTATAAAATTTCAGCTCAATCGAGCAACAACAGAAGTGAAAAGTCCCAAAGATACCCCTACTGTTTTAAAGAATTTCCCAGCAGTACCGTCATTCAGTTCAAGTCAGTTTATCACGATTTTTGACCAGCGATCCATTCTGATTTAAGCTCGGGCCAAAACATAAAATTGTAGTGTCTCAAAAGTAGCTTTAAAATGCTCAAAGAAAACCTATTCGGACTTGTTACACTGATTAGGTCCGTTACAGAAATGCGTTAGACTGCCGGTGAATTGGTTCCGTTTAGTTAAATCCTGAGGATTTTGACTAAGTTAACATTAGAAAATGGACTAGTGATCTTCATGAATGTTATAGCTCTGTTCTTAGCGTCGAATAACGGCATAGGTTTCGTTAATCCCGATATAGCGTAGCCTCAGTATGGTATTACCCAGCATTTGTACGTCAAATCTGTCTGAAAACTAAAATTGCGTTTCTGCACTTGTACTTGATGCGATTCTTGTTGTTATGATATTGTGAGCCTATGGAACGGCTCTTGACATAAATTGCTTATTTGTATGATGTTGGGATGTTGTTGAAGGAAAATATTGAAGCCTAAATGGCTGGAAATTAGGTAAACACAAAGGGCATGCTGCCCAAATTTTTACTCGAGGTCTAGAAAACTATCTTTGCGACTTGAGTGAAGGTTAAGTGATTATCGCTTGAACTATCGAGGACCTTTGCCACTTGTTTATCGAGGGTTATATGTTAGGACTTGGCCGAACTTGTCCCCTTAGGAAAACGATATGAATCACTACGAAACCGTTTTACTTGCACTTTTGACTCAAGAGTCATATTCAAGCAAAAATGTTATCAAATTTTCCAGTTTAAAGAGCGAGCAACTATTTCACAACTCTTCTCCAGTGAATTTCAATTTCTTGATTCTTATTGAACGAAACGCTTAAGTTTCGAACCTTAGTTGATTTTCAAAGTTCTCAAGTTAAGTTTTATCGCAGATTTGGACTCCCAACTCGGAGTACCACCCAGACACGAGCACTAGAAGCACTATTTTGGTGAGTGCTTCCAAATATCCGATTGTACTTGATATGTGTACTCCCTACTTGACTTGCGTGATTACATGCAATGAATGAAAGGGCAAGGGTGTACTTTATCGCACTTGCCCTAATATGACCTGTTCTTGCTATTGATCATACTTGACTTGTTGTACATGTACTTGAATTATATCTTGCCTGGAATTCCAGAAACCCTGTGGCTAGTTAATCGAAGTCGAGCCGGCAAGGGCCTGGTCGATTAGATAACAAACCCTGGGTCACTTGTAATGTCGGGTGGAGTGTTATCTCCTCGACTAACGGTATACTCGAGTATTACCACCCATGTTATATATGGCGTGCGGGCCCGGAATAGGGGGTTGATCGGTGGACGGAAATTGGCGTGTAGCGGAGTTTATTTGGACTTGGAATTACTTGAAAGTTGACGGAGTGTCAACTACCACTTGACCAAGCTGGAATGGAGCCGTAACATGAATACCGTATCCTTATATGTGAATGTGCATCTAATACTACTTGACTAGCTGAAGTACTATTGCCTTGATTTGACTTGTTTGCTCGCCATTTCACTTTTATTTTTGCTATAACTTGGTTGCTGACCAATTTGATATTTGGGAACTTCACTGAGCTTTGGCTCACCCCGTTAGTTTGTTTTCCTTACAGGGGTACAAGTAACGCGAGAGACTTGTAAAAGACTAGTGTAGCCTTTTGTTTTGACTTTTGAATTTTGGTTTTTGTACTCGCGCTATTCCTCGAATGGAACATTTTGTACCTGGATTGTATACGTTTTGAATTAGTGTGGTGTATTAAGACTTTGTACCCGACTCCTATCATGTAAATTATAAGTCTGAATCGTGAATATTATTCATGGTGCATGGTTGTGTATTTATGATTCGATTGAGATAGTGAGTGAGTCCTGGCGAGAGCTGGGCAGGCGGTCCGCCGAACCCTTTGGTACGCCTTAGGGAGAGGTGGGGCCGTCACAGGTGGTATCAGAGCTTAGGCTTGAATTGATCTGGATAGTTTGAGTGCTTGACTTGATGGGCTAGGGTTTTATTATCGAGTTTAGCCTTAGCCTTGTTTTGTGCTTGATGTGTACTTACCTCTGCAATGTTATTTGCAAACTTAGGTGATGGCAGACACTGACTCTTCTGGGGGTGTTGGACCGTCCCAGCCTGCACCTACTGACATACCGACCGAGATACCTACTGAGGTGCCTGAGGTGCCTGAGGTGCCTACTGACGCACCTACTGACGCTCCTGAGGTTGAGCCATATCTAGCGGGCCCTGTATGCCGTGTGATCACATACCAGGAGGTTCCCGGCGGGCCAGTGCAGCGGTGGTCCCCAGCGCGCAAGATCCGGCGCTGCGATTGCTGGAAGACCTACTCTTACCCTGACCGAGTAGTGCTTGCTATAGATGACGATCGGAGACGATTGGGTAGCACCAATCGTAGGTGCTTTGCGGAGATAGAGCGTCTCCAGGCCACTCTCCGAGATCAGGGAGCTCGGATTCGAGAGTTGGAGGCCGCGGTTCTGGCAGAGCAGCAGCAGTCAGATGCTTACCGTGATCAGGCTCATGCGGTGACTGGACGTTTGATGCACATAGTTGGCCATATACGAGACCGGACTGACCACATCCTGACCGAGTGCGAGGCACTTGTTGGGGACGTGATCCAGGACTTGGCCGAGGAAGGCCAAGCGCCTGTAGCTCCTGCCGCTCCCGGTGCCCCTGAGGAGGATCCAGAGGAGGATCCTGAGGAGGACATGGAGGAGGAGCCGAGCGCGTCCTCGGAGTCAGTTGGGTCGGCGTCTAGCCAGACCACTTGTTAGGATCGGGGTTTTAGGAGGTTTTGTGGGCTAGTTAGGAACATAGTGGGACGACATGTCTTCTTTTGTTTTTGTTTTAGACGTGTCCTGGTGGATGTAAATATCTTTTGTTCTATGTTCCTTGGCTGTTATAGCCTTTGACTACGTGACTTGTTGGCCTGTATATACGACCTGTTTGATATGTAAATAAAGTGCTTGTTTCTTACGTGTTTATTTGCCTCTAGTTATATTGTTGCAACGCGATATGAGTCGTACCTTACCCCGTTTATATGTTTTAGTTGGTTGACTCTCAAACATGGAGGATAAAAGGAGTCGGACCAAGAAAACTAATCGAGAACGCGGTTCTAGGCGAGGCCGTGAGGGTGAACAAGTACAGGAACCGGTGCCTGAACCGATAGAGGAGAGGGAGGCAGCGGTTGAACAGCAACCTGAACCCCAGACTGCCGGGGGAGATCAGGTGGCCACTGCCATCCAACAGATGACCAATATTTTAACTCGGTTGGTGGAGCAACAGGGTCAAGGTTCTGTAAATCAACCTAGAGACCCTGATTCGGGGCAAGATAGAGCCTTGGAGAGATTCCAGAAGTTCTCTCCACCCAAATTCCTAGGAGGACCGGACCCGTATGAGGCTGAGAAATGGCTGGAGGCCATGGTAAATATCTTTGCTGCCCTAAACTACACTGAGGAGAGACAAGTCCAGTTTGCCGTATTCCAATTTGAAGGGCCAGCTAGGGCTTGGTGGAATGTAGTGAGGGCCAAGTGGGAGAGAGAGGAAACTGCCTGGACTTGGCTAAACTTTGTACGGGACTTCAACGAAAAATACCTTCCACCCATCGTCCAGGAGAAGAGAGAGGACGAATTCATTAAACTCCGTCAGGGACTGATGAGTGTAACTGAGTATGAGACTCAGTTTACCAAATTGTCTAAATTCGCTCCCGAATTGATTGCTACGGAACCAAGGAAAGTACGAAGGTTTATACAAGGGTTAAATGTGGAATTGCAAGAAGCCTTAGCAGCGGTCCAAATCAATACTTTCACGGAGGTTCTGGAGAAGGCTTTAAGGATAGAAACTGCTAGGACGCAAGTAAGGAATTTCCACGCTAAGCGGAAAGGGGCACCTAGTGGAGCCCAAGGGTCGGTACGAGGCGAGCGGAGCATGCCACCTGCTAAATCCGGTCGTGGAGCTGGAGGTGGACGATTCTCAAACACGTTTAGGGGCAGTGCTCCGAGAGGGAATGCCCAGAGGGGAGGCCAAGGTGGTAGAGGTCAAGGAAGAGGTTTTACTCAGGGAGGTCAAACCTCCACTCCCCGAGTGACATGTGGGTATTGTGGAAAATTGAACCACACTGAAGACGAGTGCTGGAGAAAGGCTCGGAAGTGCGGATCATCAGATGGTCAACTGTCCGCTAATCAGTGACACTCAGTCGACTGTCAGGTCAAACCCAAAGCCGACTACTGCCGGAGGGGCTAGGTCGAGGGTACCGGCCAGAGTGTACTCGCTAGATCAAACAACTGTGCTTGAACCAACCAAGGTGGTAGAAGGTACAATCCCTGTTTTTCACCGGTTAGCTAGAATTTTAATAGACCCCGGTGCTACTCACTCTTTTGTTAATCCTGCATTTATGCTTGGAATTGACTCGAAAGTTGAAAGGTTACCTTATGACTTAGAGGTAAGAACACCTACAGGTAATCAAACTTTGCTTGCGAATGAGGTGTATAGGAGTTGTGATATTTGGATTGGCGAACGGAAATTGGTAGTGGACCTCATTAGTCTAGCCATTAAGGGGTATGATGTTATCCTAGGTATGGATTGGCTAGCTCACTATCATGCTCGAGTAGATTGTAAGATGAAAGTGGTCGAATTTTGTATACCAGGGGAGGCAACTCTAAAGCTCGATGTGAGGGGTATGATAGCCTCTTCTGCACTTATTTCGGGTATAAGGGCTAGGAAGTTGCTTAGTCGTGGGGCTCGTGGTTACCTAGCTTTTCTAATTAACACTCCGGGAGAAAAGACTAAGTTGGAAGACATGCCAGTAATCAGTGAATACCCGGACGTATTTCCGGAAGAATTGGAGTCCTTGCCACCCGAAAGGGAGATTGAATTTAAGGTTGATTTAGTACCCGGAACCACTCCCATCTCTAAAACTCCTTATCGTATGGCACCCGCTGAGCTCAAGGAGTTGAAGGTGCAACTGCAAGACTTGCTAGAACGAGGGTTTATTCATGAGAGCGAGTCTCCATGGGGAGCTCCAGTTCTATTTGTTAAGAAAAAGGACGGGAGTTTAAGGTTGTGCATTGACTATCGAGGATTGAATGCAGTAACCATTAAGAATAAATATCCTTTGCCCCACATAGATGAGTTATTTGATCAATTACAAGGGGCTGTAGTGTTTTCCAAGTTGGATCTGCGACAAGGGTACTATCAGTTGAGAATTAGAAAGGAGGATGTGCCAAAAACGGCATTTAACACTCGATATGGGCATTTTGAGTTCGCTGTGATGCCTTTTGGTTTAACCAATGCCCCAGCAGCATTCATGGACATGATGCATCGAGTGTTCAAACCTTACTTGGATAGGTTTGTCGTGGTGTTCATTGATGATATCTTGGTGTATTCGAGGTCAAGGGAGGAGCATGAACAACATTTGCGGATAGTATTGCAAACCCTAAGAGAGCACCAACTGTTTGCTAAGCTCAGTAAGTGTGAATTTTGGTTGGAAGAGGTGGCGTTTTTAGGTCATATAATTTCAAAAGATGGCCTTGCTGTAGACCCGGCGAAAGTGGAAGCTGTGGCTAAATGGAAACGGCCAGAAAATCCCACCGAGGTGCGAAGTTTTCTAGGTTTAGCAGGATACTACCGCAGATTTATAAAGAATTTCTCGAGAATTGCAGGACCCTTGACTAACCTGACCAAGAAACAAGGAAAGTATATTTGGGACGTTAAGTGTGAAAATGGTTTCCAAGAGCTTAAGAAACAATTGACTATGGCTCCAGTTTTAGCTTTGCCCAGTGGAAAGGATAGTTATACAGTTTATACCGATGCTTCAAAAGAAGGGCTAGGGTGCGTGTTGATGCAGAATAGGAAAGTGATTGCCTACGCATCCCGAAAGTTAAAAACTCATGAGCAAAATTACCCGACCCATGACTTGGAACTTGCAGCTGTAGTGTTCGCTTTGAAGAAATGGCGACATTATCTCTATGGTGTAACTTTCGAGGTTTATACGGATCATAAGAGCCTTAAGTATCTGTTTTCTCAGAAGGAGTTAAATCTGAGACAACGTCGGTGGGTAGAATTCTTAGAGGATTATGATTGTACAATTAACTATCATCCTGGAAAGGCCAACGTTGTAGCAGATGCTTTAAGCCGGAAGGCTCAACTGGCAAGTTCTATAGTGAGAGAGTGGAGCCTATTGGAAGATGTATGTGAGTGGAAACCTCGTTTGGAACCGGAAAAGGTGGTTTTTGGAAATATTGAGGCGAAATCGGCATTGATGGAACGAATCAAAGAGGGCCAAGTGAAGGATTCAATAGTACAGAAGTGGGTAGAGAGAGTGAAGAAAGGGGAGTTACCTAATTTTAATCTAAGCCCTGATGGAATTTTAAAGTTTCGAAATCGTGTCGTGGTACCTAGGGATGAGGAATTGAAAAGGGAGATTTTAGAGGAATCACATTGCTCTAGGTATACGGTGCACCCAGGGAATAATAAAATGTACCAAGATCTTAGGAATCTGTATTGGTGGGAGAAAATGAAGGCGGAGATTGCCCAGTTTGTGCAAAAATGTCTTACGTGCCAACAGGTGAAAGCTGAGCATCAAAAGCCGTCAGGTTTGTTACAGCCTTTAGAGATCCCTGAGTGGAAGTGGGAGCACATAACGATGGATTTTGTGTCAGGATTGCCACGAACACAAAAGGGGCATGATGCAATTTGGGTGATAGTGGATAGATTAACTAAGACTGCACATTTTCTGCCGGTGAACATGAAATATTCCTTGGAGAAACTTGCTAAACTTTATATGGATGAGGTAGTGAGACTACATGGGGTACCAGTAAGCATTGTATCTGATAGAGACCCTAGGTTTGTATCCCGATTCTAGCAGAAATTACAAGAGGCTCTAGGAACTAAGCTGAGTTATAGCACAGCGTATCACCCGCAAACTGATGGACAATCTGAGAGAACTATTCAAACTCTTGAGGATATGCTGAGAGCCTGTATTGTGGATTTTAAAGGAAGTTGGAGCCAATACTTGACTTTGGTTGAATTCGCGTATAACAATAGTTATCATTCCTCTATTCAAATGGCCCCATATGAGGCCTTGTATGGACGACGGTGTCGATCCCCAATCCATTGGGATGAAGTAGGAGAGAGAAAAGTAATAGATCCAGCTACTATACCATGGGTTGAGGAAGCCTATGAAAAGGTGAAAGTGATCCGCCAGAGACTTCAAACCGCCCAAAGCCGTCAGAAAAGCTATGCCGATCATAGGAGGAAAGACTTGGAGTTTGAAATAGGGGATAAGGTGTTTCTCCGGATTACACCATTAAAGGGAAAGATTAGATCTGGAAAAGGGAAAAAGTTGCAACCACGATATATAGGACCTTTCAATGTGCTACAACGAATAGGAAAGGTGGCTTATCGACTTGAGTTGCCAGCTAGTTTATCTAGGATCCATGACGTTTTCCACGTTTCTTTGCTTAAGAAATACCATCCGGATCCGACTCACATTTTGCCACCCGAAGATGTTGAACTTGACGAGTCTTTAACCTATGAAGAACGACCTATTCAAATACTGGATCGAAAGGTGAAGGACTTGAGAAACAAGCAGATTCCTTTAGTAAAGGTACTATGGAAGCATCACGAAGTGGAAGAAGCAACTTGGGAGCTAGAAACGGATATGCAAGAAAAGTATCCTGGCCTGTTCGCGACAAAAGGTATGAATTTCGAGGTCGAAATTCTTTTAAGGGGGAGAGGATGTGAGGACCCGCAAATTTCCTACATTTTTCCTCAAAAATGCCTTTTATTTGAAAATTATTATTTATTACGGCCCCCTACCTCATTATATCACACTAAGTGTAAATAAACCTAGAAAATAAGGTTTTACGCTTTGGTTTCAAGTTTTGAGCAAAATTAGGGTTGTTGCGATTTTTCCGCCGGGTGAATTTGCGGTACTGGCCGAGGCTCAATTTGATGATTAAAAGTGACTTTTAAGTGAGAAATAATATGTAAGTAGTAGCAATGATATAAGGTTAGTGAATGGGAAGTGAAAACCCTAGTACGTGAGTTTTTAAGAAAAACGGCGCGAACCGGCGGGTCCCGCGCATTGCCGATTGAACGCACCACTTGACCACCATTTTTCTTACCCAACAAGTTTGTTGACTTTTGCACATAATATCTTCTTAAAGTGTAGCAGCCTTGACCAAAAATTGGTGGCTAAGAAAGGCAAGAAAGAAAGAGAAAAAGAAAGGGTAGTGGTGGTGACACTTGTCACCACCTCATGGCTTCTTACCAAGACAAACCCCAACCATATAACCTCAAGACTTAGCCATTTCTTCCTCATTTCTGCTGGAGTTGGCCGAGAGTATCAAGGGGAAAAACAGCAAGGGAGATTTCTTCATTTCACCTTCAAATTCAACAACTTAGTGAGAAAATCAACCAAGTAAACCGATTAAACCTACTCTTGAGTGATTATCTAGTGATTAGTGGTGGAAGTTTGGGAAGAGGAAAGCTTGGGGCTGCTCTTTGTGACTTCTAACTAAGGTAAGAGAACTCATCTCTCTAAGTTTTGCTTTTGATTTTGTTAAATTAAGTTAGTAGTTTGATTATAGTGGTGGAATCATGGATGATTAGCATGATTGAGAGGTTTTCCCCAATTTGTTTGATGAACTAGGGTTTCTGATTTTCTGCTCAAGGTGATGTATGATGCATGAATGTTGCAAATAAAGTTATATAAGGTTGTTTAGTGGTGATTAGAACCAGAAATTTGAGGAAATAACACCTAGAGCTAAAAATTCCAGATTTCTGGAAATTTCCCAAGCATTCTGTCCGAAATTGTACCTATATGATAGAGGCCGAATTGGCCTTTGGTCAAAGAAGGAAAGTTGTAGGAAATGATGTTTTATAGGTGCCTATAAAATTTCAGCTCAATCGGAGCAACACAGAATGTGAAAAGTCCAAAATACCCCTACTGTTTTAAGAATTTCCCAGCAGTCCGTTTCTTCAGTTCAGTCCAGTTTATCACGATTTTTGACCAGGATCCATTCTGATTTAGCTCTGGGCCAAAACATAAAAGTTGTAGTGTTCTCAAGTAGCTTTAAAATGCCTCAAAGAAAACCTGATTCGGACTTGTGTACACTGAGTTAGGTCCGTTACAGCATAATGCGTTTAAACTGCCGGTGAATTGGTTTCCGGTTTAGTAATCTGAGATTTTGACTAAGTTACATTAGGAAATGGACTAGGTGATCTTCATGAATGTTATAGCTCTGTGTCTTAGCATCGAAACGGCATAGGTTTCGTTTTAATCCGATAAGCGTAGCCTCAGGTATGGTATTACCGCATTTGTACGTCAAATCTGTCTTGAACTAAATTGCGTTTCTGCACTTGTACTTGATGCGATTCTTGTTGTTATGATATTGTGAGCCTATGGAACGGCTCTTGACATAAATTGCTTATTTGTATGATGTTGGGATGTTGTTGAAGGAAAATATTGAAGCCTAAATGGCTGGAAATTAGGTAAACACAAAGGGCATGCTGCCCAAATTTTTACTCGAGGTCTAGAAAACTATCTTTGCGACTTGAGTGAAGGTTAAGTGATTATCGCTTGAACTATCGAGGACCTTTGCCACTTGTTTATCGAGGGTTATATGTTAGGACTTGGCCGAACTTGTCCCCTTAGGAAAACGATATGAATCACTACGAAACCGTTTTACTTGCACTTTTGACTCAAGAGTCATATTCAAGCAAAAATGTTATCAAATTTTCCAGTTTAAAGAGCGAGCAACTATTTCACAACTCTTCTCCAGTGAATTTCAATTTCTTGATTCTTATTGAACGAAACGCTTAAGTTTCGAACCTTAGTTGATTTTCAAAGTTCTCAAGTTAAGTTTTATCGCAGATTTGGACTCCCAACTCGGAGTACCACCCAGACACGAGCACTAGAAGCACTATTTTGGTGAGTGCTTCCAAATATCCGATTGTACTTGATATGTGTACTCCCTACTTGACTTGCGTGATTACATGTCAATGAATGAAAGGGCAAGGGTGTACTTTATCGCACTTGCCCTAATATGACCTGTTCTTGCTATTGATCATACTTGACTTGTTGTACATGTACTTGAATTATATCTTGCCTGGAATTCCAGAAACCCTGTGGCTAGTTAATCGAGTCGAGCCGGCAAGGGCCTGGTCGATTAGATAACAAACCCTGGGTCACTTGTAATGTCGGGTGGAGTGTTATCTCCTCGACTAACGGTATACTCGAGTATTACCACCCATGTTTATATGGCGTGCGGGCCCGGAATAGGGGGTTGATCGGTGGACGGAAATTGGCGTGTAGCGGAGTTTATTTGGACTTGGAATTACTTGAAAGTTGACGGAGTGTCAACTACCACTTGACCAAGCTGGAATGGAGCCGTAACATGAATACCGTATCCTTATATGTGAATGTGCATCTAATACTACTTGACTAGCTGAAGTACTATTGCCTTGATTTGACTTGTTTGCTCGCCATTTCACTTTTATTTTGCTATAACTTGGTTGCTGACCAATTTGATATTTGGGAACTTCACTGAGCTTTGGCTCACCCCGTTAGTTTGTTTTCCTTACAGGGGTACAAGTAACGCGAGAGACTTGTAAAAGACTAGTGTAGCCTTTTGTTTTGACTTTTGAATTTTGGTTTTTGTACTCGCGCTATTCCTCGAATGGAACATTTTGTACCTGGATTGTATACGTTTTGAATTAGTGTGGTGTATTAAGACTTTGTACCCGACTCCTATCATGTAAATTATAAGTCTGAATCGTGAATATTATTTATGGTGCATGGTTGTGTATTTATGATTCGATTGAGATAGTGAGTGAGTCCTGGCGAGAGCTGGGCAGGCGGTCCGCCGAACCCTTTCGTACGCCTTAGGGAGAGGTGGGGCCGTCACAGTGGGCCTTAGGATGCACTACGGCCGTTGCCTTGTGGTGGCTAAGGCATGGGGACGATTTCACACCGACGGCAAGAAAAACGCACGACGGTGCCCCTCATGGCTAGGCGGTGGGCCTTACGCCGCACTACGGCCGTTGCCTGGCGTTGGCTAAGGCAAGGGCACGATGCCAGCCGCACTACGGGTGTTGCCTTGCGTTGGCTAAGGCATGGGCACGATGCCACACCGACGGCAACAAAAATGCACGACGGTGCCCCTCATGGCTAGGTGGTTGGCCTTAGGACGCACTACGGCAGTTGCCTTGAGTTGGCTAAGGCAAGGGCACGATGCCAGCCGCACTACGGCCGTTTCCTTGCGTTGGCTAAGGCATGGGCACGATGCCACACCGACGGCAACAAAAATGCACGACGGTGCCCCTCATGGCTAGGCGGTGGGCCTTAGGCCGCACCACAGCCGTTGCCTTGCGTTGGCCAAGGCATGGGCACCATGCCACACCGACGGCAAGAAAAATGCACGACGGTGCCCCTCGTGGCCAGGTGGTGGGCCTTGGGCCGCACAAAGGCCGTTGCCTTGCGTTAGCTAAGGCATGAGCACGTTGCCACACCGACAGCAAGAAAAACGCACGACGGTGCCCTTCATGGCTTGGCGGTTGGCCTTAGGCTGCACGACGGCCGTTGCCTTGCACTGGCTAAGGCATTGGCTCGACAGCCACACCGACGGCAAGAAAAACGGACAACTGCCGGGGGGTTTTGTGGCCAAGGCCACGGGTAAACCTCCATAGCCATGACGGCCATTGCCTTGCGTGGATAAGGCATGGCACGATGCCACACCGACGGCAAGAAAAACGCACGATGGTGTCCCTCGTGGCTAGGCGGTGGGCCTTAGGCCGCACGACGGCCGTTGCCTTGCGTTGGCTAAGGCAAGGAACGATGCCAGCCGCACTACGGGCGTTGCCTTGCGTTGGCTAAGGCATGGGAACGATGCCACACCGACGGCAAAAAAATTGCACGACGTTGCCCCTCATGGCTAGGTGGTGGGCCGTAGGCCGCTCTACGGCCGTTGCCTTGTGTTGGCTAAGGCATGGGCACGATGCCAGCCGCATTACGGCCGTTTCCTCGCGTTGGTTAAGGCATGGGCACGATGCCACACCGACGGCAAGAAAAATGCACGACGGCGCCCCTCATGGCTAGGCGGTGAGCCTTAGGCCGCACCAAGGCCGTTGCCTTGCGTTGGCTAAGGCATGGGCAGGATGCCACACCGACGGCAAGAAAAACGCACGACGGTGCCCATCATGGCTAGGCGGTGGGCCTTAGGCCGCACAACGGCCGTTGCCTTGCGTTGGCTAAGGCAAGGAACGATACCAGCCGCACTACGGGCGTTGCCTTGCGTTGGCTAAGGCATGGGAACGATGCCACAACGACGGCAAGAAAAATGCACGACGGTGCCCCTCATGGCTAGGCGGTGGGCCTTAGGCCGCACTACGGCCGTTGCCTGGCGTTGGCTAAGGCAAGGGCACGATGCCAGCCGTACTACGGGCGATGCCTTGCGTTGGCCAAGGCATGGGCACGATACCACACCGACGGCAACAAAAAAGCACGACGGTGCCCCTCATGGCTAGGTGGTTGGCCTTAGGCCGCACTACGGCAGTTGCATTGCGTTGGCTTAGGCAAGGGCACGATGCCAGCCGCACTACGGCCATTTCCCTGCGTTGGTTTAGGCATGGGCACGATGCCACATCGACGGCAAGAAAAATGCACGACGGTGCCCCTCATGGCTAGGCGGTGGGCCTTAGGCCGGACTACGGCCGTTGCCTGGCGTTGGCTAAGGCAAGGGCACGATGCCAGCCACACCACGGGCATTGCCGTTGCCTTGCGTTAGCTAAGGCATGAGCACGTTGCCACACCGACAGCAAGAAAAACGCACGACGGTGCCCTTCATGGCTTGGCGGTTGGCCTTAGGCTACACGACGGCCGTTGCCCTGCGTTGGCTAAGGCAAGGGCACGATGCCAGCCGCACTACGGCCGTTTCCTTGCGCTGGTTACGGCATGGGCACGATGCCACACCGACGACAAGAAAAATGCACGACAGTGCCCCTCATGGATAGGCGGTGAGCCATAGGTCGCACCACGGCCGTTGCCTTGCGTTGGCTAAGGCATGGGCACGATGCCACACCGACGGCAAGAAAAACGCACAATGGTGTCCCTCGTGGCTAGGCGGTGGGCCTTAGGCCGCACTACGGCCATTGCCCTGCGTTGGCTAAGGCAAGGGCACGATGCCAGCCGCACTACGGCCGTTTCCTTGCGCTGGTTACGGCATGGGCACGATGCCACACCGACGGCAAGAAAAATGCACGACAGTGCCCCTCATGGATAGGCGGTGAGCCATAGGTCGCACCACGGCCGTTGCCTTGCGTTGGCTAAGGCATGGGCACGATGCCACACCGACGGCAAGAAAAACACACAATGGTGTCCCTCGTGGCTAGGCGGTGGGCCTTAGGCCGCACTACGGCCGTTGCCCTGCGTTGGCTAAGGCAAGGGCACGATGCCAGCCGCACTACGGCCGTTTCCTTGCGCTGGTTACGGCATGGGCACGATGCCACACCGACGGCAAGAAAAATGCACGACAGTGCCCCTCAAGGATAGGCGGTGAGCCATAGGCCGCACCACGGCCGTTGCCTTGCGTTGGCTAAGGCATGGGCACGATGCCACACCGACGGTAAGAAAAATGCACGACGGTGCCCCTCTTGACTAGGCGGTTGGCCTTAGGCCGCATGACGGCCGTTGCCAAGCGTTGGCTAAGGCATGAGCACGATGCCACACCGACGGCACGAAAAACGCACGACGGTGCCCCTCATGGCTAGGTGGTTAGCCTTAGGCCACACGACGGCCGTTGCCTTGCGTTGGCTAAGGCATGGGCACGATGCGAGCAGCACTACGGGCGTTGCCTTGCGTTGGCTAAGGCATGGGCACGATGCCACACCGACGGCAACAAAAATGCACGACGTTGCCGCTCATGACTAGGTGGTGGGCCTTAGGCCGCTCTACGGCCGTTGCCTTGTGTTGGCTAAGGCAAGGGCACGATGCCAGCCGCACTACGCCCGCTTCCTTGCGTTGGTTAAGGCATGGGCACGATGCCACACCGACAGCCTGAAAAATGCACGATGGCGCCCCACATGGCTAGACGGTGAGCCTTAGGCCGCACCACGGCCATTGCCTTGCGTTGGCTAAGGCATGGGCACGATGCCACACCGACGGCAAGAAAAACGCACGATGGTGTCCCTCGGGGCTAGGAGGTGGGCCTTAGGCCGCACGACGGCCGTTGCCTTTCGTTGGCTAAGGCATCCGCACGATGCCACACCGACGGCAAGAAAAACGCACGACGGTGCCCCTCATGGCTAGGCGGTGGGCCTTAGGCCGCACAACGGCCGTTGCCTTGCGTTGGCTAAGGCAAGGAACGATGCCAGCCGCACTACGGGCGTTGCCTTGCGTTGGCTAAGGCATGGGCAACATGCCACACCGACGGCAACAAAAATGCACGACGGTGCCCTTCATGGCTAGGTGGTGGGCCTTAGGCCGCACTACGGCCATTGCCTTGCGTTGGCTAAGGCAAGGGCACGATGCCAGCCGCACTACGGCCGTTTCCTTGCGTTGGTTAAGGCATGGGCACGATGCCACACCGACGGCAAGAAAAATGCACGACGGCGCCCCTCATGGCTAGGCGGTGGGCCTCAGGCCGTACGACGGCCGTTGCCTTGCGTTGGCAAAGGCATGGGCACGATGCCACACCGACGGCAAGAAAAACGCACGATGGTGTCCCTCGTGGCTAGGCGGTGGGCCTTAGGCCGCACTACGGCCGTTGCCTTGCGTTGGCTAAGGCAAGGAACGATGCCAGCCGCACTACGGGCGTTGCCTTGCGTTGGCTAAGGCATGGGCACGATGCCACACCGACGGCAACAAAAATGCACGACGTTGCCCCTCATGGCTAGGTGGTGGGCCTTAGGCCGCTCTACGGCCGTTGCCTTGTGTTGGCTAAGGCATGGGCACGATGCCAGCCGCACTACGGCCGTTTCCTCGTGTTGGTTAAGGCATGGGCACGATGCCACACCGACGGCAAGAAAAATGCACGACGGCGCCCCTCATGGCTAGGCGGTGAGCCTTAGGCCGCACCACGGCCGTTGCCTTGCGTTGGCTAAGGCATGGGCACGATGCCACACTGACGGCAAGAAAAACGCACGATGGTGTCCCTCGTGGCTAGGCGGTGGGCCTTAGGCCTCACGATGGCCATTGCCTTGCGTTGGCTAAGGCATGCGCACGATGCCACACCGACGGCCAGAAAAACGCACGACGGTGCCCCTCATGGCTAGGCGGTGGTCCTTAGGCCGCACTACGGCCGTTGCCTTGCGTTGGCTAAGGCAAGGAACGATGCCAGCCGCACTACGGGCGTTGCCTTGCGTTGGCTAAGGCATGGGAACGATGCCACACCGACGGCAACAAAAATGCACGACGTTGCCCCTCATGGCTAGGCGGTGGGCCTCAGGCCGTACGACGGCCGTTGCCTTGCGTTGGCAAAGGCATGGGCACGATGCCACACCGACGGCAAGAAAAACGCACGATGGTGTCCCTCGTGGCTAGGCGGTGGGCCTTAGGCCGCACTACGGCCGTTGCCTTGCGTTGGCTAAGGCAAGGAACGATGCCAGCCGCACTACGGGCGTTGCCTTGCGTTGGCTAAGGCATGGGCACGATGCCACACCGACGGCAACAAAAATGCACGACGTTGCCCCTCATGGCTAGGTGGTGGGCTTTAGGCCGCTCTACGGCCGTTGCCTTGTGTTGGCTAAGGCATGGGCACGATGCCAGCCGCACTACGGCCGTTTCCTCGTGTTGGTTAAGGCATGGGCACGATGCCACACCGACGGCAAGAAAAATGCACGACGGCGCCCCTCATGGCTAGGCGGTGAGCCTTAGGCCGCACCACGGCCATTGCCTTGCGTTGGCTAAGGCAAGGGCACGATGCCAGCCGCACTACGGCCGTTTCCTTGCGTTGGTTAAGGCATGGGCACGATGCCACACCGACGGCAAGAAAAATGCACGACGGCGCCCCTCATGGCTAGGCGGTGGGCCTCAGGCCGTACGACGGCCGTTGCCTTGCGTTGGCAAAGGCATGGGCACGATGCCACACCGACGGCAAGAAAAACGCACGATGGTGTCCCTCGTGGCTAGGCGGTGGGCCTTAGGCCGCACTACGGCCGTTGCCTTGCGTTGGCTAAGGCAAGGAACGATGCCAGCCGCACTACGGGCGTTGCCTTGCGTTGGCTAAGGCATGGGCACGATGCCACACCGACGGCAACAAAAATGCACGACGTTGCCCCTCATGGCTAGGTGGTGGGCCTTAGGCCGCTCTACGGCCGTTGCCTTGTGTTGGCTAAGGCATGGGCACGATGCCAGCCGCACTACGGCCGTTTCCTCGTGTTGGTTAAGGCATGGGCACGATGCCACACCGACGGCAAGAAAAATGCACGACGGCGCCCCTCATGGCTAGGCGGTGAGCCTTAGGCCGCACCACGGCCGTTGCCTTGCGTTGGCTAAGGCATGGGCACGATGCCACACTGACGGCAAGAAAAACGCACGATGGTGTCCCTCGTGGCTAGGCGGTGGGCCTTAGGCCTCACGATGGCCATTGCCTTGCGTTGGCTAAGGCATGCGCACGATGCCACACCGACGGCCAGAAAAACGCACGACGGTGCCCCTCATGGCTAGGCGGTGGGCCTTAGGCCGCACTACGGCCGTTGCCTTGCGTTGGCTAAGGCAAGGAACGATGCCAGCCGCACTACGGGCGTTGCCTTGCGTTTGCTAAGGCATGGGAACGATGCCACACCGACGGCAACAAAAATGCACGACGTTGCCCCTCATGGCTAGGTAGTGGGCCTTAGGCCGCTCTACGGCTGTTGCCTTGTGTTGGCTAAGGCAAGCGCACGATGCCAGCCGCACTACGGCCGTTTCCTGGCGTTGGTTAAGGCATGGGCACGATGCCACACCGACGGCAAGAAAAATGCACGACGGCGCCCCTCAAGGCTAGGCGGTGAGCCTTAGGCCGCACCACGGCCGTTGCCTTGCGTTGTCTAAGGCATGGGCACGATGCCACACCGACGGCAAGAAAAACGCACGATGGTGTCCCTCGTGGCTAGGAGGTGGGCCTTAGGCCGCACGACGGCAGTTGCCTTGCGTTGGCTAAGGCATGCGCACGATGCCACACCGACGGCAAGAAAAACGCACGACGGTGCCCCTCATGGCTAGGCGGTGGGCCTTAGGCCGCACAACGGCCGTTGCCTTGTGTTGGCTAAGGGAAGGAACGATGCCAGCCGCACTACGGGCGTTGCCTTGCGTTGGCTAAGGCATGGGCACGATGCCACACCGACGGCAAGAAAAATGCACGACGGCGCCCCTCATGGCTAGGCGGTGAGCCTTAGGCCGCACCACGGCTGTTGCCTTGCGTTGGCTAAGGCATGGGCACGATGCCACACCGACGGCAAGAAAAACGCACGATGGTGTCCCTCGTGGCTAGGCGTTGGGCCTTAGGCCGCACGACGGCCATTGCCTTGCGATGGATAAGGCATGGGCATGATACCACACCGACGGCAAGAAAAACGCACGATGGTGTCCCTCGTGGCTAGGCGTTGGGCCTTAGGCCGTACGACGGCCATTGCCTTGCGATGGCTAAGGCATGCGCACGATGCCACACCGACGGCAAGAAAAACGCACGACGGTGCCCTTCATTGCTTGGCGGGGGGCCTTAGGCCGCACGACGGCCGTTGGCTTGCGTTGGCAAAGGCATGGGCACGATGCCACACAGACGGCAAGAGAAACGTATGACGGTGCCCCTCATGGCTAGGCGGTGGGCCTTAGGCCGCACCACGGCCGTTGCCTTGCATTGGCTAAGGCAAGGGTACGATGGCACACCGACGGTGCCTCTCATGGCTAGGCGGTTGGCACATGGCTAAGGCATGGGCACGATGCCACACCGACGGTGCCCCTCATGGCTAGGCGGTCGGCACATGGCTAAGGCATGGTCACGATGCCACACCGACGGCAAGAAAAAAGCACGACGGTACCCGTCATGGCTCGGCGGTGGGCCTTAGGTTGTACCTTGGCCGTTGTCTTGCATTGGCTAAGGCGTGGGCACGATGCCACATCGACGGTAAGAAAAATGAACGAAGGTGCTCCTTATGGCTAGGCGGTTGGGCTAAGGCCGCACGACGGCCGTTGCCTTGCGTTGGCTAAGGCATGGGCATGATGCCACACCGACGGCAAGAAAAACGCACGACGGTGCCCCTCATGGCTAAGCGGTGGGCCTTAGGCCGCACGACGGACGTTGCCTTGCGTTGGCTAAGGCATGGGCACGATGCCACACCGGCGGCAAGAAAAACGCATGACGGTGCACCTCGTGGCTAGGCGGTGGGCCTTAGGCCACACGACGGCCATTGCCTTGCGTTGGCTAATGTGACGACCCCACCTCCCCCTAAGGCGTACCAGAGGGTTCGGCGGACCGCCTGCCCAGCTCTCGCCAGAACTCACTCACTCGAATCACGTGCACACACCAAGAACCATTAATAATATCCGCAATTCAAGCTTATAATTTACATTGATAGAAATCAAGGTGCAAAGTCTCGATATACTTAAACTAGTTCAAAATATATACAATCCAAGTACAAAATGTTCCATTCGAGGAATAGCGCGAGTACAAAACCAAAATTCAAAACAAAGTCTAAAGTAACTAGACTACGCTAGCCTTTACACTTCTCACGCTTCACTCGTACCCCTGTAAGGAAAACAAAACTAAAAGGGTGAGCCGAAGCCCAGTGAAGTTCCAAATATCAAATTGGCCAACAAGCAAGGAATAACATAGTAATAGTGAAATAGCGAGCAAACAAGTCATAATCAGGGAAATAGTACTTCAACTAATCAAATAATATCAAGTTTGCAATCACAAATAAGGATACGGTAATCATATCTCGGCTCCATTCCAGCTTGATCAATGGGTAGTTGACACTCCGTCAACTTTCAAGTAATAACAAATCCAAAATAAAACTTCACTACACGCCAATCCCCGTCCACCGATCAACCCCCTTTGTGACGACCCCACCTCTTGTGACGACCCCACCTCCCCCCTAAGGCGTACCAAAGGGTTCGGCGGACCGCCTGCCCAGCTCTCGCCAGGACTCACTCACTATCTCAATCGGGTCACGTACACACATTCATGAACCATAAATAACATTTCCAATTCAAGCTTATAATTTACATTAATAGAAATCGAAGTACGAAGTCTCAATACACCAAACTAGATCAAAACGAATACAATCCAAATACAACATGTTCCATCCGAGGAATAGCGTGAGTACAAGTCAAAAATCAAACAGCTAGTCTATGCTAGACTTTACATATCTCACACCTCGCTCGTACCCCTGAAAGGAAAACAAATGGAGTGGAATGAGCTAAAAGCCCAGTGAGGTTCCAAATAGCAAATTGACCATTATTTATAAGTACAAGTTTTTGATATAGCAAAGTAACGAGCATGAAGAGTTCATAAATGTGAGCAATAACACGTCAAGTAACAATCTTAAAATGAGCGAGTGTAGAAGTTTTTCAAAAGAAACAATAATCCAATAAACAATAATCATCCAAAGTATAAGGATACGGATGGCTCTCAGGAGCCATATTCCCATTCATCATCAGGAGCTTGATCACGTAGTAGTTGACACTCCGTCAACTTTCAAGTAAGTAACCAATCCAGTAGAACACCACTTAAACGACTCTCCGTCCACCGTTCAACCCCCAGCTGGGCCCAAAATCCTCAAGAACACGGGTGGTAATACTCGAGTATACCGATTAGTCGAGGAGATATCACTCCACTCGACAATACAAGAGACCCAGGGTTCGTTACCCAATCGACCAAGCCCTTGCCGGCTCGACTAGAGTAACTCGCCACAGGGTTTCTGGAATTCCAGGAAGTGCGCGCATCATAAACAAGTATATCAAGTCAATTGCAACAATAAACAAGTATATCACGTAAGGGCAAGTGCGATAAAGTACACTCTTGCCCTTACAATTCACGTATATAACATGTAATCAGATTGGTCACGTATCAAGTTCAAGTATCAAGTTCAATTCGGTATTTGAAAGCACTCACCAAAAGATATAGTGCCTTTACTGGTCACTTTCAGGTTATACCCCGAGTTCGGAGTCCAAATCTGCGATAAAACTCAATTTGAGAACTTTGAAACATGACTAGAGTTCGAAACTTAGACGTTTCGTTCAATAAGAATCAAGAAATTGAAATTCACTTGGAGAATACTCGTGAGATACTCGTTCACTTTTTAAATGATAAAACTTTGTAACATTTATACTTGAAATGGTCATGCGAGTCGAAAGTACAAGGGAAAACGTACTTTGAGCAATCATTATTTCATTTCTCAAGGGTACAAGTTCGGCCAAGTCCTAACGTATAACCCTCGATAAACAAGTGGCAAAGGTCCTCGATAGTTCAGGTGATAATCACTTAACCTTCACTCAAGTCGCAAAGATAGTTTTCTAGACTTCGAGTAAAAATTCGGGCAGCATGCCCTTTGTGTTTACCTAATTTCCAGCCATTTAGGCTTCATTATTTTTCTTCAACAACAATCCAACATCACACATAAAAGCAATTCAAGCCAAGAGCCGTTCCCTAGGCTCACAATATCATAACAACAAGAATTGCATCAAGTACAAGTGCAGAAATTCAATGTGGCACAAGACAGATTTGACGTATAAAAGCGGAAATAACTTGTCCGAGGCTACGCTTATCGGATTAAGACGAAACCTATGCCGTTTCGAAGCTAAGACACAAAGCTACAACATTCATGAAGGTCACTTAATCCATTTCCTAATGTAACTTAGTCAAAATCTCAGATTACTAAACCAGAAACCAATTCACCGGCTGTTTAAACGCAGAACACTGTAATGGACATAACTCAGTGTACACAAGTCCGAATCAGGTTTTCTTTGAGGAATTTTAAAGATACTTCAGAACACTACAAGTTTTAGGTTTTGGCCCAGAGCTAAATCAGAATGGATCCTGGTCAAAAATCGTGATACACTGGACTGATCTGAAGAAACGGACTGCTGGGAAATATTTGAAACAGTAAGGGTATTTCGGACTTTTCACGACCTACGTTGCTCCGATTGAGCTGAAATTTTACAGGCACCTATAAAATACCATTCTCTACAACTTTTATTCTTTGACCTAAGGCCAAAACAGCCTCTAACATACAGATAAAATTTCGGACAGAATGTTGAGACAATTTTCCAGATTTTGGAAATTTTGAGTTTCTAGTGAATCTTTCCTCACTTTCTTGGTCCAATCACTACCAAAACACCATATAACACCTCAATTTCAACATATAAACATCATACAATCATTTGGACAGAATTTCCATAAGCCCTAGTTCATCAAATAAATTGGGGAAAACTACTAAAACTTGCTAATCATCCATAATCTCACCACTATAATCAACTACTAAACTTAATTTAACAAGATTAGATGTAAAACTTGGAGAGATAAACTCTCTTACCTTGAATAAAAGTCACCAAGAGTAGCACAAGCTCTCCCCTTCAAGAATCACACCACAACTCACTAGCTAGTCACTAGAAAACAAGTTTAATCGGTTTACTTCACTCGATTCCTCACTTATTTGTTGGATTTTGGAGATGAAATGAAAGATTTTCCCTTGGAGTTTCTCTCCTTGTTGCTCTCGGCCAGCTCCAGCAGAAATGAGGAAGAATTGGCTAAGTGTTGGAGTTAAATGGTTAAGGTTGGTCTTGGGTAAGAAGCCATGAGGTGGTGACAAGTGTCACCACCACCACCCTTTCTTTTTCTCTTTCTTTCTTGCCTTTCTTGGCCACAAATTTTGGTCAAGGCTGCTACAATATAAGAAGATATTATGTACAAAAGTCAACAAACTTGTTGGGTAAGAAAAATGGTGGTCAAGTGGTGCGTTCAATCGGTAATGCGCGGGACCCGCCGGTTCGCGCCGTTTTTCTTAAAAACTCACGTACTAGGGTTTTTACTTCTCATTCACTAACCTTATATCATTGCTACTACTCACATATTATTTCTCACTTAAAAGTCACTTTTAATCATCAAATTGATCCTCGGCCAATACCGAAAATTCATCCGGCGAAAAATCGCGAAAACCCTAATTTTGCTCAAATCTTGAAACCGAAGCGTAAAACTCTACTTTCTAGGTTCATTTGCACTTATCATGGAATAATCGGATAGTAGGGCTTTAATAAATGACAATTTTCGAATAAAAGAAATTTTTCAAGAAAACGTGAGGAATTTTCCAATTCTAGTAATTAAAATTAGGGTTTCAATTAAAATATGAGAGATTTAGGAAAACCGGTTAGTCACAAGTAAACTAGGGTTTTTGGCTACAATATTAGGGTTTCTAGTCTTTTTAAAACAAAATAAGGTTTTAAATCAACCCAAAGAAATACACTTTAATATTTTCTTCACAAACAACCTCCTAATATTCGGGATGTTACACCTCTCCCTAAGGCGTACCAAAGGGTTCGGCGGACCGCCTGCCTAGCTCTCGCCAGGACTCACTCACTAGCTCAATCGAGTCATGTACACACATCCAGGAACCATAAATAATATTCACAATTCAAACTTATAGGTTCATCTTGAAACCGAAGCGGAAAACCCTATTTTCTAGGTTCATATGCATTTATAGTTGAACAATTGGATAGTAGAGCTTTAATAAATATTAATTTTCAAATAAAAGGCATTTTTGAAGAAAAATGTAGGAAATTTGCGGGTCCTCACACCCTTTCTCGGGCCCACACGCCACACGAAACACGGGTGGTAATACTCGAGTATACCGGATTGCCGAGGAGATAACACTCCACTCGACTTAACTAGTAACCCAGGGTTCGTTATCTAATCGACCAGGCCCTTGCCGGTTCGACTCGATTAACTAGCCACAGGGTTTCTGGAATTCCAGGCAAGACATATTTCAAGTACATGTAAAGCAAGTCAAGTATATTCAATAGCAAGAACAAGTCATATTAGAGCAAGTGCGGTAAAGTACACCCTTGCCCTATCATTCATTTTCATGTATTCACACAAGTCAAGTAAGGAACACAGGTATCAAGTACAATCGGATATTTGAAAGCACTCACCACAATAGTGCTTCTAGTTCTCGCGTCGAGGTGGTACTCCGGGTTTGGAGTCCAAATCTGCGAGAAAATTTCAGTTTGAGAACTTTGAAATACGAGTAGGATTCGAAACTTAAACGTTCCGTTCATTAAGAATCGACCAATTGAAATTCATTTGAAAGACACTCGTGAAAACTTGCTCGCTTTTCAAATCTTAAGGTTTTGTAACATAGATGCTTGGAAATAATACTTGAGTTGAAAGTACAAGGAAATTCAAGTTTACATTGGCCATTAGGCTTTTCCTCAAGGGTACAAGTTCGGCCAAGTTCTAACATATAACACTCGAGAAACATAGTAACAAAGGTCCTTGCTAGTTCAAGTAATAAGTACTTAACCTTCACTCAAGTCGCTAATATAGTTTTCTAGACCTCGAGTAAAAATTCGGGCAGCATACCCTTTGTGTTTACCTAATTTTCCAGCCATTTAGGCTTCATTATTTTTCTCAACCACAACCCAACATCACATATATCAACAATTCATGTCAAGAGCCGTTCCATAGGCTCACAATATCATAATAACAAGAATCACAACAATAACAAGTGCAGAAATTCAATTTGGCACAAGACAGATTTGATGTATGAATGCAGAAATAACATATCCGAGGCTACGCTTATCAGATTGAGGCGTAACCTATGCCGTTTCGAAGCTAAGACACAGAGCTATAATGTTCATGAAGGTCAGTTAGTCCAGTTTCTAATGTAACTTATTCAAATCCTCAAATTACTAAACCAGAAACCAATTCGTCGGCTATATAACCGCATTACACTGTAATGGTCATATCTCAGAGTACAAAAGTCCGAATCAGGTGTTTTTAGAGGCATTTGAAAGCTAAGTCAGAATACTACAACTTTCATGTTTTGCCAAAAAGCTAAATCAGTACGACTCCTAGTCAAAAAACGTGATAAACTGGACTTAACTGATGAAACGGACTGCTGGGGAAATATTTAAAATAGTAAGGGTATTTTGGACTTTTCACGACCTACATTACTCCGATTGAGCTGAAATTTTGTAGACACCTATAAAATACCATTCTATACAACTTTTCTTCTTTGACCTAAGGCCAAATCTGCCTCTAACATACAGTTACAAATTCGGACAGAATGTTGGGAAAAATTTCCAGATTCTGGAATTTCTAGTTTTTAGTGGAACTTTCCTTAATTTCTTGGTCTAATCACTACCAAAGCCTCTCTTATAACCTTAATTTCAACATATAAGCACCATACAACAAATTGGGCAGAATTTCCCCAAACCCTAGTTCATCAAATAAAAAGGGAAAAACTTCTAAAACATGATAATATCCATGATTCCACTACAAAATCAAGTTGCTAAGCTTAATTTAACAAAATTGAAAGTGAAACTTAGAGAGATAAGCTTTCTTACCTTAACTAGAGTTCACTAATAGCTAGTTTGTGAGTTGAGGATAGAAAAGAAAAGAAGAGAAAGGGTAAGTTATGTGAGAAAAGAAAGGATTAAAAAAAAATTTGTAAGCTTCCATCAGCTTTCCTTCGCTTTCTGCCCGTTTTGGTCAGAAAAATTTTGCACTGTAGCAGCGCTTGGCTTCTCTTCAAGATCCGTTCGTTTCTTTTCTTTTCCGTCTCACTTAAATCTGCCAAACGTGAAAAGTCCACATTTCCCTTCCTTTCTTTTCTATTCCTTTGAAATCCGAACTCCCAAACTAGCTATAAGGGTAGCCCAAGCTTTCTCCTTCCAAAGTCTCACCACAAATCACTAACTAATCACTCAAGAACAAGTTTAATCGGTTTCTTTTGTTTGATTTCTCACTTAGTTGCTAGATTCAAGATGAAATGAAGAAGTTTTCTCTCTTGTTCTTTCCCCTCTCTCTCTCTCGGCTCTTCAGCAGAAAAATGAAGAGAAAAGGTGCAATTTTGGTAATAAATAAAGAGTCCTTGTCTTTGGTCAAGAAACTCTAAGGTGGCGACACTTGTCGCCACCACCACCTTTCTTTTTTTTTTTCTCTTTCTTTCTTGTTATTTTCTAACCTCAAATTCGGTCAATCTTGCTGCCAAGAGAGAAGATATTTTGCTCAAGTTCAATAAATTTGTTTGGTAAGGAAAAATGGTGGTCAAGCGGTGCGTTCAATCGTTGGTGCGCGGGACCCGCCGGTTCGCGCCGTTTTTCTTAAAAACTCACGTACTAGGGTTTTTACTTCCCATTCACTAACCTTATATCATTGCTACTACTCACATATTATTTCTCACTTAAAAGTCACTTTTAATCCCAAAAATTAATCCTTACTCTGTACCGAAAATTCATCCGGCGAAAAATCGCGAAAACCCTAACTTTGCTCCAAACTTGAAACCGAAGCGTAAAACCCTATTTTCTAGGTTTATTTACACTTAGTGTGAAATATTTGGGTAGTGGGCTTTGATAAATAATAATTTTCAAATAAAGGGTATTTTTGAGAAAAATACAAGAAATTTGCGAGTCCTCACAGCTAAGGCATGGGCAAGATGCCACACCGACGGTGCCCCTCATGGCTAGGCTGTTGCCACATGGCTAAGGAATGGGCACGATGCCACACCGACGGCAAGAAAAACGCACGACGGTGCCCCTCATGGCTAGGCGGTGGGCCTTAGCCGCACGACGGCCTTTGCCTTGCGTTGGCTAAGGCATGAGCACGATGTCACACCGATGGCAAGAAAAATGCACGACGGTGTCCCGGATGGCTAGGCGGTTAGCCTTAGGCCACACGATGGCCGTTGCCTTGCGTTGGCTAAGGCATGGGTACGATGCCACACCGACGGCAAGAAAAACGCACGACGGTGCCCCTCACGGCTAAGCGGTGGGCCTTAGGCCGTATGACGGGCGTTGCCTTGCGTTGGCTAAGGCATGGCCACGATGCTACACTGACGGCAAGAAAAACGCATGACGGTGCCCCTCGTGGCTAGGCGGTGGGCCGTAGGACGTACTACGGCCGTTGCCTTGTGGTGGCTAAGGCATGGGCACGATGGCACACCGACGGCAAGAAAAACGCACGACGGTGCCCCTCATGGCTAGGCGGTGGGCCTTAGGCCGCACTACGGCCGTTGCCTTGCATTGGCTAAGGCAAGGGCACGATGCCAGCCGCACTACGGCCGTTTCCTTGCGTTGGTTAAGGCATGGGCACGATGCCACACCGACGGCAAGAAAAATGCACGACGGTGCCCCTCATGGCTAGCCGGTGAGCCTTAGGCCGCACCACGGCTGTTGCCCTGTGTTGGCTAAGGCATGGGCACGATGCCACACCGACGGCGAGAAAAACGCAGGACATTGCCCCTCATGGCTAAGCGGTGGGCCTTAGGCCGTATGACGGGCGTTGCCTTGCGTTGGCTAAGGCATGGCCACGATGCTACACCGACGGCAAGAAAAACGCATGACGGTGCCCCTCGTGGCTAGGCGGTGGGCCGTATGACGTACTACGGCCGTTGCCTTGTGGTGGCTAAGGCATGGGCACAATGCCACACCGACGGCAAGAAAAACGCCCGATGGTGTCCCTCGTGGCTAGGCGGTGGGCCTTAGGCCGCACGACGGCCGTTGCCTTGCGTTGGCTAAGGCATGCGCACGATGCCACACCGACGGCAACAAAAACGCACGACGGTGCCCCTCATGGCTAGGCGGTGGGCCTTAGGCCGCACAACGGCCGTTGCCTGGCGTTGGCTAAGGCAAGGGCACGATGCCAGCCGCACTACGGGCGATGCCTTGCGTTGGCCAAGGCATGGGCACGATACCACACCGACGGCAACAAAAATGCACGACGGTGCCCCTCATGGCTAGGTGGTTGGCCTTAGGCCGCACTACGGCAGTTGCATTGCGTTGGCTAAGGCAAGGGCACGATGCCAGCCGCACTACGGCCGTTTCCTTGCGTTGGTTTAGGCATGGGCACGATGCCACACCGACGGCAAGAAAAATGCACTAGGGTGCCCCTCATGGCTAGGCAGTGGGCCTTAGGCCGCACTACGGCCGTTGCCTTTCGTTGGCTAAGGCAAGGGCACGATGCCAACCGCACTACGGGCGTTGCCTTGCATTGGCTAAGGCATGGGCACGTTGCCACACCGACGGCAAGAAAAACGCACGACGGTGCCCCTCATGGCTAGGCGGTGGGCCTTAGGCTGCACTACGGCCGTTGCCTAGCGTTGGCTAAGGCAAGGGCACGATGCCACACCGACGGCAAGAAAAACGCACGACGGTGCCCTTCGTGGCTTGGCGGTTGGCCTTAGGCTGCACGACGGCCGTTGCCTTGCATTGGCTAAGGCATTGGCTCGACAGCCACACCGACGGCAAGAAAAACGCACAACTGCCGGGGGGTTTTGTGCCCAAGGCCACGGGTAAACCTCCGTAGCCATGACGGCCGTTGCCTTGCGTTGGATAAGGCATGGGCACCATGCCACACCGACGGCAAGAAAAACGCACGATGGTGTCCCTCGTGGCTAAGCGGTGGGCCGTAGGACGTACTACGGCCGTTGCCTTGTGGTGGCTAAGGCATGGGGACGATACCACACCGACGGCAAGAAAAACGCACGACGGTGCCCCTCATGGCTAGGCGGTGGGCCTTAGGCCGCACTACGGCCGTTGCCTGGCGTTGGCTAAGGCAAGGGCACGATGCCACACCGACGGCAAGAAAAATGCACGACGGTGCCCTTCATGGCTTGGCGGTTGGCCTTAGGCTGCACGACGGCCGTTGCCTTGCATTGGCTAAGGCATTGGCTCGACAGCCACACCGACGGAAAGAAAAACGCACAACTGCCGGGGGGTTTTGTGCCCAAGGCCACGGGTAAACCTCCGTAGCCATGACGGCCGTTGCCTTGCGTTGGATAAGGCATGGGCACCATGCCACACCGACGGCAAGAAAAACGCACGATTGTCTCCCTCGTGGCTAAGCGGTGGGCCTTAGGCCGCACGACGGCCGTTGCCTTGCGTTGGCTAAGGCATGAGCACGATGCCACACCGACGGCAAGAAAAACGCACGACGGTGCCCCTCATGGCTAGGCGGTGGGCCTTAGGCCGCACTACGGCCGTTGCCTTGCGTTGGCTAAGGCAAGGGCACGATGCCAGCTGTACTACGGGCGTTGCCTTGCGTTGGCTAAGGCATGGGCACGATGCCACACCGACGGCAAGAAAAATGCACGACGGTGCCCCTCATGGCTTGGCGGTGGGCCTTAGGCCGCACCACGGCCATTGCCTTGCGTTGGCTAAGGCATGTGCACAATGCCACACCGACGGCAAGAAAAATGCACGACGGTGCCCCCCGTGGCCAGGTGGTGGGGCTTAAGCCGGACGAAGGCCGTTGCCTTGCGTTAGCTAAGGCATGAGCACGATGCCACACCGACGGCAAGAAAAACGCACGACGGTGCCCTTCATAGCTTGGCGGTTGGCCTTAGGCTGCACGACGGCCGTTGCCTTGCATTGGCTAAGGCATTGGCTCGACAGCCACACCGACGGCAAGAAAAACGCACAACTGCCGGGGGGTTTTGTGCCCAAGGCCACGGGTAAACCTCCGTAGCCATGACGGCTGTTGCCTTGCGTTGGATAAGGCATGGGCACGAAGCCACACCGACGGCAAGAAAAACGCACGATGGTGTCCCTCGTGGCTAGGCGGTGGGCCTTAGGCCGCACGACGGCCGTTGCCTTGCGTTGGCTAAGGCATGCGCACGATGCCACACCGCCGGCAAGAAAAACGCACGATGGTGTCCCTCGTGGCTAGGCGGTAGGCCTTAGGCCACACGACGGCCGTTGCCTTGCGATGGCTAAGGCTTGGGCACAATGCCACACCGACGGCAAGAAAAATGCACGACGGTGCCTCTCGTGGCCAGGTGGTGGGCCTTGGGCCGCACAAAGGCCGTTTGTAACGACCCCATTTTCCCCTAAGGCGAACCAGAGGGGTCAACGGGCCGCCTGCCCAACTCTCGCCAGGACTCAGTCATTCCCTACAGTCCTCGAATGAATTACAAGATAAAACTCAACTTTTACATCATATTCTCCAAAATTTACATATCACAATCGAAGCGGAAACTAGTTCTAAGCGAAAAATGTAGATTTACATCCGATTCAATTCCAAATATTTATACAAGCCCAAAAGTACATAAATCAAAACCAAAACTAAACTATACAAGATGTACGCCATCCAGCCACACAAAGATCCAAATACAAGGTCTTCCTTTACCTCGATCCCTGTGGGGAGAAGAAGATAATAGGGGGTGAGCTAGAAGCTCTATGACGCCCCGAAAAAAAAATGAGTTTGAGAACCCGAAAATTTTGTAATTTTCTAGGGTTTATTTTTTTTAACGCCCGCCTTTTCTAAATTTTCTTTATTAGAAAAATTTCCCAAATAAAGTTTATGAGCAAAGATAGTTTTAAAATGATTTTTCTGGTATCGGTTAGTTTTTAAGAAAAACGGCGCGAACCGGCGGGTCCTGCGCACTACCGGTTGAACGCACTACTTGATCACCACTTTCTTGCCATACAAGTTTATCACTAATGGAGCAAAATATCCCCCCCTCATACTTATCCACATGGCTGAAATTTGTGGCCAAAAATGTAAGGGAGAGAGAAAAATTTGTATGGTTTTGGTGGTGACAAGTGTCACCACCCTATGGCTCTTTGATTAATTTTTTTCCTTGTTCTTTTATCCTTCATTTTAGCTCATTTTTCTTCATTTCTTTCTGTTTTGGTCGAGCTCAAGAGAGAGAGAAAGGGAGAGCAAGAAAAACAACCATTTCATCTTGAGTTTGCACCAACCAAGTGAGGAAATCAAATTCTAAACCGATTAAAGAGTGAGTTGTGATCTTGGGAAGCTAGGGGAACTAAAAATTTCCAAAGGAGGTGAAGTATCACTCTTCCAAGCTTTGTCTTTGAGGTATGAAATCTGATCATGGTCTTTGATCTTGTGAATCTTGTGTAAATTAGCTTGGCAACTCAAATTTGGTGGTGAATCATGGATGCAATCATGTTTTGGGGGTTTTTTCCTTGTGGTATTATGAACTAGGGTTTGCTGATTTCTGCCCAAACTTGCTATATGGTTACTATATGTTGAATATAAGATTATACAAGGGTCTTTGGTAGTGATTGGAACAAGGAATTGAAGAAAGTTCAATTGAAACCAAAAGATTTCAGATTTCTGGAAATTTTCATCCTATTCTGTCCGTTTTTGTTGCACCATGTTAGAGGCCGAACTGGCCTTGGCCTAAAACATGAAAGTTGTAGGGAATGACATTTTAGAGGTGCCTGTAAAATTTCAGGTCAATCGGAGCAGTGTATCTTGTGAAAAGACGGAATTACCCTTGCTGTCCTGGTTTACCTAGAATTGGAGAATTGCGACTGTAATTGGTGAATTTGGTCTGGAATGCTTCCGAATTAGTTGTTTAGGTCTTCTGATGAAATGTAACCCTGTTTCTAAGCTTTCGGGTGGCTTTGGAATTTCTGGATTTGGACTTGTGTAGGCTGAGTTATGATGTTTATGCCGGAATGCGTTTTGTAAACCTGTTTTTGTGATTCTGGTGTGGTATCTTGCATTTTTGACCTGGTTACACTCGAAACTGGGTTGAGTGACCTTCTAAAATATTGTAACCCTATCTCTTAGCTTCGAAACGGTGGGTCTTGCACCTTCATCCGACAATCATAGCGCCTTTGGTACCATTACCGCAAAATGACGTCAAAACTGTTTTTCTGGTTTTGAGCTTAAGTTTCATTTCCGGATTTTTTTCCCCCTAGCTTGACTTGCACTAGTACTACTTGGAGCTTGCTGAATGGCTATGGATGAACTTGTTGTTGTGTGTGTACCTTTGGGACTGGCTGAGGAAATAATGAAGCCATGATGGCTGGAAAAGTTAGCAAATGTAGGGAAAGTGCTGTCCGAACTTTTAAAGGATTTGTTTGCATTGAGTTTGTGATCTAAGACTTGGGTTTGAGCAAGGCAATGATACATGATGGATGATTTCTGAGCCATTAAGGTGAGTGACCCTAAACTGTTTCCAAAGTTACTTATGAACCGTTTATTGCACTATTTACTTGATTGCATATCATGAGTGCTTGCATGTGGCCCATGACATGTTTTGGCTTAAATGAGTACTTGGAATTCGTGTGCTGAACACCAACGTCTCCACCTCTGTGTACTGTTCATCTGGAGCAAATGGCTCCCCACTGACTGTTTACTGTTTAATGTTTGTTTGGAGCGTTGGGTGTTTAAGTACAACGGTTTCGCTGGCTCATGAGAGCAATAAATGTACATTTGATCTTGAAATCATGACATCACTGAAATGAACGACTGTGAAACTGAATTGATTACTGATTTTAATGGTTACTCGCTGAGCTTCTAGCTCACCCCAAAAATGTTTTATTCCCCTCCAGGGCTCGTGGCGAAGGAAAGCTTGGAGTACTTGTGCACGTGTTTGGATGGCCTATATCTTGTACAATTTGGATGTTGGAATCATTTTATGTATAGTTGGGAATTGTTTCATTACAGTTTAAGTTTGGATCTATTTTATGTACGAGTTGGTCTTGTATAAATATTTGAAATTGATATGGATGTAAGTATACGTTCCACGATTGGAATCAGTTTTCCGCTGCATTTGTATTATGTAATCATTGGAGAATTTGATGTAATTTTGAGATTTATTCTTGTAATTCATTTGAGGATTGTAGTGAGCGACTGAGTCCCGGCGAGAGCTGGGCAGGCGGCCCGCCGAACCCTCTGGTTCGCCTTAGGGGGAGGTGGGGCCGTCACAGTTGGTATCAGAGCTTAGGCTTCAGATCTTTGTAGTGTATCCTAGGTTTGAAGTTTAGGATGCCGGACTGTGGGTTTGATTTGACTCTTGAGAGATTTGTGCGGGATGTCTTGACTTGATTGGTACAAGCGGGAATGTCGAGGACGACATTCTTTTAAGGAGGGGAGATTATGACGCCCCGAAAAAAAAATGAGTTTGAGAACCCGAAAATTTTGTAATTTTCTAGGGTTTATTTTTTTTAACGCCCGCCTTTTCTAAATTTTCTTTATTAGAAAAATTTCCCAAATAAAGTTTATGAGCAAAGATAGTTTTAAAATGATTTTTCTGGTATCGGTTAGTTTTTAAGAAAAACGGCGCGAACCGGCGGGTCCTGCGCACTACCGGTTGAACGCACTACTTGATCACCACTTTCTTGCCATACAAGTTTATCACTAATGGAGCAAAATATCCCCCCCTCATACTTATCCACATGGCTGAAATTTGTGGCCAAAAATGTAAGGGAGAGAGAAAAATTTGTATGGTTTTGGTGGTGACAAGTGTCACCACCCTATGGCTCTTTGATTAATTTTTTTCCTTGTTCTTTTATCCTTCATTTTAGCTCATTTTTCTTCATTTCTTTCTGTTTTGGTCGAGCTCAAGAGAGAGAGAAAGGGAGAGCAAGAAAAACAACCATTTCATCTTGAGTTTGCACCAACCAAGTGAGGAAATCAAATTCTAAACCGATTAAAGAGTGAGTTGTGATCTTGGGAAGCTAGGGGAACTAAAAATTTCCAAAGGAGGTGAAGTATCACTCTTCCAAGCTTTGTCTTTGAGGTATGAAATCTGATCATGGTCTTTGATCTTGTGAATCTTGTGTAAATTAGCTTAGCAACTCAAATTTGGTGGTGAATCATGGATGCAATCATGTTTTGGGGGTTTTTTCCTTGTGGTATTATGAACTAGGGTTTGCTGATTTCTGCCCAAACTTGCTATATGGTTACTATATGTTGAATATAAGATTATACAAGGGTCTTTGGTAGTGATTGGAACAAGGAATTGAAGAAAGTTCAATTGAAACCAAAAGATTTCAGATTTCTGGAAATTTTCATCCTATTCTGTCCGTTTTTGTTGCACCATGTTAGAGGCCGAACTGGCCTTGGCCTAAAACATGAAAGTTGTAGGGAATGACATTTTAGAGGTGCCTCTAAAATTTCAGGTCAATCGGAGCAGTGTATCTTGTGAAAAGACGGAATTACCCTTGCTGTCCTGGTTTACCTAGAATTGGAGAATTGCGACTGTAATTGGTGAATTTGGTCTGGAATGCTTCCGAATTAGTTGTTTAGGTCTTCTGATGAAATGTAACCCTGTTTCTAAGCTTTCGGGTGGCTTTGGAATTTCTGGATTTGGACTTGTGTAGGCTGAGTTATGATGTTTATGCCGGAATGCGTTTTGTAAACCTGTTTTTGTGATTCTGGTGTGGTATCTTGCATTTTTGACCTGGTTACACTCGAAACTGGGTTGAGTGACCTTCTAAAATATTGTAACCCTATCTCTTAGCTTCGAAACGGTGGGTCTTGCACCTTCATCCGACAATCATAGCGCCTTTGGTACCATTACCGCAAAATGACGTCAAAACTGTTTTTCTGGTTTTGAGCTTAAGTTTCATTTCCGGATTTTTTTCCCCCTAGCTTGACTTGCACTAGTACTACTTGGAGCTTGCTGAATGGCTATGGATGAACTTGTTGTTGTGTGTGTACCTTTGGGACTGGCTGAGGAAATAATGAAGCCATGATGGCTGGAAAAGTTAGCAAATGTAGGGAAAGTGCTGTCCGAACTTTTAAAGGATTTGTTTGCATTGAGTTTGTGATCTAAGACTTGGGTTTGAGCAAGGCAATGATACATGATGGATGATTTCTGAGCCATTAAGGTGAGTGACCCTAAACTGTTTCCAAAGTTACTTATGAACCGTTTATTGCACTATTTACTTGATTGCATATCATGAGTGCTTGCATGTGGCCCATGACATGTTTTGGCTTAAATGAGTACTTGGAATTCGTGTGCTGAACACCAACGTCTCCACCTCTGTGTACTGTTCATCTGGAGCAAATGGCTCCCCACTGACTGTTTACTGTTTAATGTTTGTTTGGAGCGTTGGGTGTTTAAGTACAACGGTTTCGCTGGCTCATGAGAGCAATAAATGTACATTTGATCTTGAAATCATGACATCACTGAAATGAACGACTGTGAAACTGAATTGATTACTGATTTTAATGGTTACTCGCTGAGCTTCTAGCTCACCCCAAAAATGTTTTATTCCCCTCCAGGGCTCGTGGCAAAGGAAAGCTTGGAGTACTTGTGCACGTGTTTGGATGGCCTATATCTTGTACAATTTGGATGTTGGAATCATTTTATGTATAGTTGGGAATTGTTTCATTACAGTTTAAGTTTGGATCTATTTTATGTACGAGTTGGTCTTGTATAAATATTTGAAATTGATATGGATGTAAGTATACGTTCCACGATTGGAATCAGTTTTCCGCTGCATTTGTATTATGTATCATTGGAGAATTTGATGTAATTTTGAGATTTATTCTTGTAATTCATTTGAGGATTGTAGTGAGCGACTGAGTCCCGGCGAGAGCTGGGCAGGCGGCCCGCCGAACCCTCTGGTTCGCCTTAGGGGAGGTGGGGCCGTCACAAGCTCAGCGAGTGACCAGTAAAATCGACAGCCAAGTATATTTCACAATAAAGCATTAATATGATGTCATGATGCAGTAATCAAATGTTCATTTATTGCTCATGTGAGCCAGTGAAGTTCTTGTACTTAAATATCCAATGCTCGTTTAGATCATGTAACCATGAAACAGAAGTAAGGAGCCATCGTGCTCCAAAGAACGTGTAAACAATAGTGGAGACATTGGTTCTAAGCACAAGACTTTTCAGGAACTCATTGGAGCCAAATTATGTCATGGCACACACCCGAACCCCCAAATGATATGCAATGGAGTAATAAATGCAAGAATTAGTTCAAAAGTAACTTTGGGACAGTCGAGGGATCACTCACACAAAATATAGTGCTTCAAGTATTCACGTTCAACTATACTCCAGGTTTGAAGTCCAGCTCTGCGATAAAAATCCAATTTGAGAACTTGAAACACGAGTAAGATTCGAAACTTAAACGTTCCGTTCATTAAGAATCAACCAATTGAAATTCATTTGAAAGGCATTCGTGAAACACTTGCTCGCTTTTCAAATCATAAGGTTTTGTAGTATAGATACTTGGAAATAACACTTGAGTTGAAAGTACAAGGAAATACAAGTTTACATTGGCCATTATGTCTTTTCCTCAAGGGTACAAGTTCGGCCAAATCCTTATGTATAACCCTCGATAAACAAAGTAGCAAAGGTGCTTGCTAGTTCAAGTAATAATCACTTAACTTTACACAAGTTACAAGTCTCGTTTCCTAGTCCTCGAGTATAAATTCGGGCAGCATGCCCTTTGTGTTTACCTAATTTTCCAGCCTTTTAGGCTTCATTATTTTTCTCAAACACAACCCAACATCATACATATCAGCAATTTATGTCAAGAGCCGTTCCATAGGCTCACAATATCATAATAACAAGAATCGCATTAAGTACAAGTGCAGAAATTCAATTTAGTTCAAGACAGATTTGACGTATAAAAGCGGAAATAACTTGTCCGAGGCTACGCTTATCGGATTAAGGCAAAACCTATGCCGTTTCGAAGCTAAGACACAAAGCTACAACATTCATGAAGGTCACTTAGTCCATTTCCTAATGTAACTTAGTCAAAATCTCAGATTACTAAACCAGAAACCAATTCATCGGCTGTTTAAACGCATTATGCTGTAACGGACCTAACTCAGTGTACACAAGTCCGAATCAGGTTTTCTTTGAGGCATTTTAAATCTACTTCAGAACACTACAACTTTTATGTTTTGTCCCAGAGCTAAATCAGAATGGATCCTGGTCAAAAATCGTGATAAACTGGACTGAACTGAAGAAACGGACTGCTGGGAAATTCTTAAAATAGTAGGGGTATTTTGGACTTTTCACGTTCTGCGTTGCTCCGATTGAGCTGAAATTTTATAGGCACCTATAAAATATCATTTCCTACAACTTTTCTTCTTTGACCCAAGGCCAATTCGGCCTCTAACACATAGATACAAATTCGGACAGAAATGATCAAGAATTTTCCAGAAATCTGGAATTTGTAGTTTCTAGTGAAATTTTCCTAATTTCTCACTCCAATCACTCCCAAAACACCTTATAAAACCTCAATGGTAACATACAAGTATCACACATCAAGTTGGGCAGAAATTCCACAGCCCTAGTTCATCAATTAAATTGGGGAAAAACTTCTACACCTGCTAGCATCCATGAATCCACCACCAATCAAGCTACTAAGCTTACTTTAACCATGATTGAAAGAGAAAGTTAGAGAGATATCATCCTCTTACCTTGATTTGAGTTCTCCAAGGGTAGCCCAAGCCTTCTCTTTCCAAAATTTCACCACCAAACACTAGCTAATCACTCAAGGAGAAGATTAATCGGTTTGGTTTGGTTTGATTCTTGCTTTATAGATGAATCCAAGAAGAAATGAAGAGGTTTCTCTCTTATTCTTCCTCTCTCCCTCTCTCGGCTCTTAGCAGCAGAAATAAGGTGGAAGACTTAGCTAATTTGGGATATAAGAAGGTAAGATGGTTAAGTAAGGTCTTGGCCATTCATTTGCCAACACTTGGCACTACCACATCCACTCAATTTATTTCTTTCTTTCCTTGCATAATTAGTCAACATTTTCGGTCAGACTTAGCTGATATTGAGAGGATATTTTGCTCAAAAATCAATGAGCTTGTAGGGTAAGAAAGTGGTGGTCAAATGGTGCGTTCAAACGGTAGTGCGCGGGACCCGCCGGTTCGCGCCGTTTTCCTTAAAAACACCCGCACTAGGGTTTTTACTTCCCATACACTAACTTTATTTCATTTCTCCTAATCACATATTATTTCTCACTTAAAAGTCACTTTTATTCACCAAATTTAATCCTTGCTCCATACCGAAAATTCATCCGGCGAGAAAATCGAGAAAACCTAATTTTTGCTCAATTTGAAACCGAAGTGAAAAATCCTATTTTCTAGGTTCATTGGCACTTATTGTGGGGTGATTGAGTAGTATGGCCATTATAAAGTGGTATTTGTCAAAGAAAAGGGAATTTTAAGAAAAATATAAGGAATTTGCACGGCTTTGGGCCGGATTTTCCCACAAACTCTATTCACCAGAAATTTTTCCCTTTTCTTCTGCCTCGGGGCGTCACACCGTTGCCTTGCGTTAGCTAAGGCATGAGCACGTTGCCACACCGACAGCTAGAAAAACGCACGACGGTGCCCTTCATGGCTTGGCGGTTGGCCTTAGGCTGCACGACGGCCGTTGCCTTGCATTGGCTACGGCATTGGCTCGACAGCCACACCGACGGCAAGAAAAACGGACAACTGCCAGGGGGTTTTGTGGCCAAGGCCACGGGTAAACCTCCATAGCCATGACGGCCATTGCCTTGCGTGGATAAGGCATGGCACGATGCCACACCGACGGCAAGAAAAACGCACGATGGTGTCCCTCGTGGCTAGGCGGTGGGCCTTAGGCCGCACGACGGCCGTTGTCTTGCGTTGGCTAAGGCATGCGCACGATACCACACCGACGGCAAGAAAAATGCACGACGGTGCCCCTCTTGGCTAGGCGGTGGGCCTTAGGCCGCACTACGGCCGTTGCCCTGCGTTGGCTAAGGCAAGGGCACGATGCCAGCCGCACTACGGCCGTTTCCTTGCGCTGGTTACGGCATGGGCACGATGCCACACCGACGGCAAGAAAAATGCACGACAGTGCCCCTCATGGATAGGCGGTGAGCCATAGGCCGCACCACGGCCGTTGCCTTGCGTTGGCTAAGGCATGGGCACGATGCCACACCGACGGTAAGAAAAATGCACGACGGTGCCCCTCTTGATTAGGCGGTTGGCCTTAGGCCGCACGACGGCCGTTGCCAAGCGTTGGCTAAGGCATGAGCACGATGCCACACCGACGGCACGAAAAACGCACGACGGTGCCCCTCATGGCTAGGTGGTTAGCCTTAGGCCACACGACGGCCGTTGCCTTGCGTTGGCTAAGGCATGGGCACGATGCCACACCGATGGCAAGAAAAACGCACAATGGTGTCCCTCGTGGCTAGGCGGTGGGCCTTAGGCAGCACGATGGCCATTGCCTTGCGTTGGCTAAGGCATGCGCACGATGCCACACCGACGGCAAGAAAAACGCACGACGGTGCCCCTCATGGCTAGGCGGTGGGCCTTAGGCCGCACAACGGCCGTTGCCTTGCGTTGGCTAAGGCAAGGAACGATGCCAGCCGCACTACGGGCGTTGCCTTGCGTTGGCTAAGGCAAGGAACGATGCCAGCCGCACTACGGGCGTTGCCTTGCATTGGCTAAGGCATGGGCACGATGCCACACCGACGGCAACAAAAATGCACGACGTTGCCCCTCATGGCTAGGTGGTGGGCCTTAGGCCGCTCTACGGCCGTTGCCTTGTGTTGGCTAAGGCAAGGGCACGATGCCAGCCGCACTACGGCCGCTTCCTTGCGTTGGTTAAGGCATGGGCACGATGCCACACCGACGGCATGAAAAATGCACGATGGCGCCCCTCATGGCTAGGCGGTGAGCCTTAGGCTGCACCACGGCCGTTGCCTTGCATTGGCTAAGGCATGGGCACGATGCCACACCGACGGCAAGAAAAACGCACGATGGTGTCCCTCGTGGCTAGGAGGTGGGCCTTAGGCCGCACGACGGCCGTTGCCTTGCGTTGGCTAAGGCATGCGCACGATGCCACACCGACGGCAAGAAAAACGCACGACGGTGCCCCTCATGGCTAGGCGGTGGGCCTTAGGCCGCACAACGGCCGTTGCCTTGCGTTGGCTAAGGGAAGGAACGATGCCAGCCGCACTACGGGCGTTGCCTTGCGTTGGCTAAGGCATGGGCACGATGCCACACCGACGGCAAGAAAAATGCACGACGGCGCCCCTCATGGCTAGACGGTGAGCCTAAGGCCGCACCACGGCCGTTGCCTTGCGTTGGCTAAGGCATGGGCACGATGCCACACCGACGGCAAGAAAAACGCACGATGGTGTCCCTCGTGGCTAGGCATTGGACCTTAGGCCGCACGACGGCCGTTGCCTTGCGATGGCTCAGGCATGCGCACGATGCCACACCGACGGCAAGAAAAACACACGACGGTGCCCCTCTTGGCTAGGCGGTGGGCCTCAGGCCGTACGACGGCCGTTGCCTTGCGTTGGCTAAGGCATGGGCACGATGCCACACCAACGGCAAGAAAAACGCACGATGGTGTCCCTCGTGGCTAGGCGGTGGGCCTTAGGCCGCACTATGGCCGTTGCCTTGCGTTGGCTAAGGCAAGGAACGATGCCAGCCGCACTACGGGCGTTGCCTTGCGTTGGCTAAGGCATGGGCACGATGCCACACCGACGGCAACAAAAATGCACGACGTTGCCCCTCATGGCTAGGTGGTGGGCCTTAGGCCGCTCTACGGCCGTTGCCTTGTGTTGGCTAAGGCAAGGGCACGATGCCAGCCGCACTACGGCCGTTTCCTCGTGTTGGTTAAGGCATGGGCACGATGCCACACCGACGGCAAGAAAAATGCACGACGGCGCCCTCATGGCTAGGCGGTGAGCCTTAGGCCGCACCACGGCCGTTGCCTTGCGTTGGCTAAGGCATGGGCACAATGCCACACTGACGGCAAGAAAAACGCACGATGGTGTCCCTCGTGGCTAGGCGGTGGGCCTTAGGCCGCACGATGGCCATTGCCTTGCGTTGGCTAAGGCATGCGCACGATGCCACACCGACGGCCAGAAAAACGCACGACGGTGCCCCTCATGGCTAAGCGGTGGGCCTTAGGCCGCACTACGGCCGTTGCCTTGCGTTGGCTAAGGCAAGGAACGATGCCAGCCGCACTACGGGCGTTGCCTTGAGTTGGCTAAGGCATGGGAACGATGCCACACCGACGGCAACAAAAATGCACGACGTTGCCCCTCATGGCTAGGTGGTGGGCCTTAGGCCGCTCTACGGCCGTTGTCTTGTGTTGGCTAAGGCAAGGGCACGATGCCAGCCGCACTACGGCCGTTTCCTTGCGTTGGTTAAGGCATGGGCACGATGCCACACCGACGGCATGAAAAATGCACGATGGCGCCCCTCATGGCTAGGCGGTGAGCCTTAGGCTGCACCACGGCCGTTGCCTTGCATTGGCTAAGGCATGGGCACGATGCCACACCGACGGCAAGAAAAACGCACGATGGTGTCCCTCGTGGCTAGGCGGTGGGCCTTAGGCAGCACGATGGCCATTGCCTTGCGTTGGCTAAGGCATGCGCACGATGCCACACCGACGGCAAGAAAAACGCACGACGGTGCCCCTCATGGCTAGGCGGTGGGCCTTAGGCCGCACAACGGCCGTTGCCTTGCGTTGGCTAAGGCAAGGAACGATGCCAGCCGCACTACGGGCGTTGCCTTGCGTTGGCTAAGGCAAGGAACGATGCCAGCCGCACTACGGGCGTTGCCTTGCATTGGCTAAGGCATGGGCACGATGCCACACCGACGGCAACAAAAATGCACGACGTTGCCCCTCATGGCTAGGTGGTGGGCCTTAGGCCGCTCTACGGCCGTTGCCTTGTGTTGGCTAAGGCAAGGGCACGATGCCAGCCGCACTACGGCCGCTTCCTTGCGTTGGTTAAGGCATGGGCACGATGCCACACCGACGGCATGAAAAATGCACGATGGCGCCCCTCATGGCTAGGCGGTGAGCCTTAGGCTGCACCACGGCCGTTGCCTTGCGTTGGCTAAGGCATGGGCACGATGCCACACCGACGGCAAGAAAAACGCACGATGGTGTCCCTCGTGGCTAGGAGGTGGGCCTTAGGCCGCACGACGGCCGTTGCCTTGCGTTGGCTAAGGCATGCGCACGATGCCACACCGACGGCAAGAAAAACGCACGACGGTGCCCCTCATGGCTAGGCGGTGGGCCTTAGGCCGCACAACGGCCGTTGCCTTGCGTTGGCTAAGGGAAGGAACGATGCCAGCCGCACTACGGGCGTTGCCTTGCGTTGGCTAAGGCATGGGCACGATGCCACACCGACGGCAAGAAAAATGCACGACGGCGCCCCTCATGGCTAGACGGTGAGCCTAAGGCCGCACCACGGCCGTTGCCTTGCGTTGGCTAAGGCATGGGCACGATGCCACACCGACGGCAAGAAAAACGCACGATGGTGTCCCTCGTGGCTAGGCATTGGACCTTAGGCCGCACGACGGCCGTTGCCTTGCGATGGCTCAGGCATGCGCACGATGCCACACCGACGGCAAGAAAAACACACGACGGTGCCCCTCTTGGCTAGGCGGTGGGCCTCAGGCCGTACGACGGCCGTTGCCTTGCGTTGGCTAAGGCATGGGCACGATGCCACACCAACGGCAAGAAAAACGCACGATGGTGTCCCTCGTGGCTAGGCGGTGGGCCTTAGGCCGCACTATGGCCGTTGCCTTGCGTTGGCTAAGGCAAGGAACGATGCCAGCCGCACTACGGGCGTTGCCTTGCGTTGGCTAAGGCATGGGCACGATGCCACACCGACGGCAACAAAAATGCACGACGTTGCCCCTCATGGCTAGGTGGTGGGCCTTAGGCCGCTCTACGGCCGTTGCCTTGTGTTGGCTAAGGCAAGGGCACGATGCCAGCCGCACTACGGCCGTTTCCTCGTGTTGGTTAAGGCATGGGCACGATGCCACACCGACGGCAAGAAAAATGCACGACGGCGCCCTCATGGCTAGGCGGTGAGCCTTAGGCCGCACCACGGCCGTTGCCTTGCGTTGGCTAAGGCATGGGCACAATGCCACACTGACGGCAAGAAAAACGCACGATGGTGTCCCTCGTGGCTAGGCGGTGGGCCTTAGGCCGCACGATGGCCATTGCCTTGCGTTGGCTAAGGCATGCGCACGATGCCACACCGACGGCCAGAAAAACGCACGACGGTGCCCCTCATGGCTAAGCGGTGGGCCTTAGGCCGCACTACGGCCGTTGCCTTGCGTTGGCTAAGGCAAGGAACGATGCCAGCCGCACTACGGGCGTTGCCTTGAGTTGGCTAAGGCATGGGAACGATGCCACACCGACGGCAACAAAAATGCACGACGTTGCCCCTCATGGCTAGGTGGTGGGCCTTAGGCCGCTCTACGGCCGTTGTCTTGTGTTGGCTAAGGCAAGGGCACGATGCCAGCCGCACTACGGCCGTTTCCTTGCGTTGGTTAAGGCATGGGCACGATGCCACACCGACGGCAAGAAAAATGCACGACGGCGCCCCTCATGGCTAGGCGTTGAGCCTTAGGCCGCACCACTGCTGTTGCCTTGCGTTGGCTAAGGCATGGGCACGATGCCACACCGACGGCAAGAAAAACGCACGATGGTGTCCCTCGTGGCTAGGCGTTGGGCCATAGGCCGCACGACTGCCATTGCCTTGCGATGGATAAGGCATGGGCATGATACCACACCGACGGCAAGAAAAACGCACGATGGTGCCCTTCATTGCTTGGCGGGGGGCCTTAGGCCGCACTACGGCCGTTGCCTTGCGTTGGCTAAGGCATGTGCACAATGCCTCACCGACGGCAAGAAAAATGCACGACGGTGCCCCCCGTGGCCAGGTGGTGGGGCTTAAGCCGGACGAAGGCCGTTGCCTTGCGTTAGCTAAGGCATGAGCACGATGCCACACCGACGGCAAGAAAAACGCACGACGGTGCCCTTCATGGCTTGGCGGTTGGCCTTAGGCTGCACGACGGCCGTTGCCTTGCATTGGCTAAGGCATTGGCTCGACAGCCACACCGACGGCAAGAAAAACGCACAACTGCCGGGGGGTTTTGTGCCCAAGGCCACGGGTAAACCTCCGTAGCTATGACGGCCGTTGCCTTGCGTTGGATAAGGCATGGGCACGAAGCCACACCGATGGCAAGAAAAACGCACGATGGTGTCCCTCGTGGCTTTGCGGTGGGTCTTAGGCCGCACGACGGCCGTTGCCTTGCGTTGGCTAAGTCATGCACACGATGCCACACCGACGGCAAGAAAAACGCACGACGGTGCCCCTCATGGCTAGGCGGTGGGCCTTAGGCCGCACTACGGCCGTTGCCTTGCGTTTGGCTAAGGCAAGGGCACGATGCCAACCGCACTACCGGCGTTGCCTTGCATTGGCTAAGGCATGGGCATGTTGCCACACCGACGGCAACAAAAATGCAAGACGGTGCCCCTCATGGCTAGGTGGTGGGCCTTAGGCCGCACTATGGCCGTTGCCTTGCGTTGGCTAAGGCAAGTGTAACATCTCGAATATTAGAAGGTTGTTTGTGAAGAAAATATTAAAGTGTATTTCTTTGGGTTTGATTTAAAACCCAATTTTGTTTAAAAAAAAAAAAAAAAGGGATTTGAAACCCTAAAATTTTAGCCAAAAACCCTAGTTTACCTGTGACTAACCGGTTTTCCTAAATCTCTCATATTTTTATTGAAACCCTAGTTTTAATTACTGGAATTGGAAAATTCCTCACGTTTTCTTAAAAATCTCCTTTTATTTGCAAATTATCATTTATTAAAGCCCTACTATCCAATTATTCCATAATAAGTGCAAATGAACCTAGAAAATAAGGTTTTACACTTCGGTTTCAAGATTTGAGCAAAATTAGGGTTTTGCGATTTTTCCGCCGGACGAATTTTCGGTACTGGCCAAGGATCAATTTGATGATTAAAAGTGACTTTTAAGTGAGAAATAATATGTGAGTAGTAGCAATGATATAAGGTTAGTGAATAGGAAGAAAAAAACCCTAGTACGTGAGTTTTAAGAAAAAACGGCGCGAACCGGCGGGTCCCGCGCACTACCGTTTGAACGCACCACTTGACCACCATTTTCTTACCGTACAAGCTCATTACTAAATGAGCAAAATATCTTCTCCCTCATGATGTTAGCTTGACCGAAAATGTGGCCCTAATGCAAGCCAAGAAAGAGAAAAAATTAGTGGACAAGATTTGTCCAAGTGTTAGTTAAAATTGTGGTCATAATTAACTCTAGTCTTCTTACTTCTTATAAGACAAAAATCAGCTTCATCTCTCTTCATTTTGCTGCTGCTGGCCGAGAGGAAGAACAAGAAAAACTCCAAGGGAAAATCTTTCATTTCATCTCCAAATCCAACAAATAAGTGAGGAATCTAGCAAAGTAAACCGATTAAACTAGTTCTTGAGTGACTAGCTAGTGAGTTGTGGTGTGATTCTTGAAGGGGAGAGCTTGTGCTACTCTTGGTGACTTTTATTCAAGGTAAGAGAGTTTATCTCTCCAAGTTTTACTTCTAATCTTGTTAAATTAAGCTTAGTAACTTGATTTTATGGTGAGATTATGGATGATGAGCATGTTTTAGTAGTTTTCCCCAATTTATTTGATGAACTAGGGTTCCTGATTTTCTGCTCAAGTTGATGTATGACGCATGAATGTTGCAATTAAAGTTATATAAGGTTGTTTAGTGGTGATTGGAACCAGAAATTTGAGGAAACTACACTTAGAGCTAAAAATTCCAAATTTCTGGAAAATTTCCCAAGCATTCTGTCCGAAATTGTATCTGTATGTTAGAAGCCGAATTGGCCTTTGGTCAAAGAAGGAAAGTTGTAGAGAATGGTGTTTTATAGGTGCCTACAAAATTTCAGCTCAATCGGAGCAACGTAGGTCATGAAAAGTCCGAAATACCCTTACTGTTTCAAGTATTTCCCAGCAGTCCGTTTCAGCAGTTGAGTCCAGTTTATCACGATATTTGACCAGGATCCATTCTGATTCAGCTCTGGACCAAAACATGAAAGTTGTAGTTCTCTGAAGTAGCTTTGAAATGCCTCTAAGAACACCTGATTCGGACTTGTGTACACTGAGTTAGGTTCATTACAGTGTTCTGCGTTTAAACAACCGACGAATTGGTTTCTGGTTTAGTAATTCGAGAATTTGACTAAGTTACATTAGAAACTGGACTACGTGATCTTCATGAATGTTGTAGCTCTGTGTCTTAGCTTCGAAACGGCGTAGGTTTCGTTTTAATCCGATAAGCGTAGCCTCGGATATGGTATTACCGCATTTGTACGTCAAATCTGTCTTGAACTAAATTGCGCTTCTGCACTTGTACTTAATACGATTCTTGTTATTAGGATATTGTGAGCCTATGGAACGGCTCTTGACATAAATTTCTGATTTGTATGATGTTGGGATGCTGTTGAAGGAAAATAATGAAGCCTAAATGGCTGGAAATTAGGTAAACACAAAGGGCATGCTGCCCGAATTTTTACTCGAGGACTTTGCGACTTGAGTGAAGGTTAAGTGATTATCACTTGAACTATCGAGGACCTTTGCCTCTTGTTTATCGAGGGGTATACGTTAGAACTTGGCCGAACTTGTACCCTTGAGAAATGAAATAATGATTGCTCGGAATATGTTTTCCTTGTACTTTCGACTCGCATGGCAATTTCAAGTATAAATGACACAAAGTTTTATCGTTTAAAAAGCGAGCAAGTGTTTCACGACTACTCTCCAAGTGAATTTCAATTTCTTGATTCTTATTGAACGAAACGTCTAAGTTTCGAACTCTAGTCATGTTTCAAAGTTCTCAAACTGAGTTTTATCGCAGATTTGGACTCCGAACCCGGAGTATAACCTGAAAGTGACCAGTAAAGGCACTATATCTTTTGGTGAGTGCTTTCAAATACCGAATTGCACTAGATACTTGAACTTGATACGTGACCAATATGATTACATGTTATATACGTGAATTGTTAGGGCAAGAGTGTACTTTATCGCACTTGCCCTTACGTGATATACTTGTTTATTGTTGCAATTGACTTGATATACTTGGTTATGATGCGCGCACTTCCTGGAATTCCAGAAACCCTATGGCAAGTTACTCTAGTCGAGCCGGCAAGGGCTTGGTCGATTGGGTAACGAGCACTGGGTCTCTTGTATTGTCGAGTGGAGTGATATCTCCTCGACTAATCGGTATACTCGAGTATTACCACCCATATTTATTGAGGATTTTGGGCCCAGCTGGGGGTTGAACGGTGGACGGAGAGTCGTTTAAGTGGTGTTCTACTGGATGGGTTACTTACTTGAAAGTTGACGGAGTGTCAACTACTACGTGATCAAGCCTCTGGAGATGCGATTGGGAATTTGGCTCCTGAGAGCCTTCCGTATCCTTATACTTGAAAATGATTATTGCTTATCGGATTGTTGTTTCTTTTGAAAACCAAAAGCATTTTACACTAGTTCATTTGGAAATTTGCTACTTGAAGTGTTGGTGTTCACCTTCCTGAACTTGTTAAGCTCGCTATCTTTTGCTACTTTTAATATGGTCAATTTGTTATTTGAGACCTCACTGGGCTTTTAGCTCATTCCACTCCATTTGTTTTCCTTTCAGGGGTACGAGCGAGATAAGAGATATGTAAAGTCTAGCATAGACTAGTTGTTTGATTTTTGACTTGTACTCGCGTTATTTCTCGGATGGAACATGTTGTACTTGGATTGTATACGTTTTGAACTAGTTTGGTGTATTAAGACTTTGTACCTTGATTTTCATCAACGTAAATTATAAGCTTGAATTGCGATGTTAATTATGGTCCATGGATGTATGCACGTGATTCGAGTATCAAGTGAGTGAGTCCTGGCGAGAGCTGGGCAGGCGGTCCGCCGAACCCTTTGGTACGCCTTAGGGGGAGGTAGGGTCGTCACAAATGGTATCAGAGCTCCTATCGAGCTCATGCCGGGAGAAGGTTCTTGGACTGTGGGGATTGACTTGTTAAGTATGGAACAATTGTCTATTGTTGGGGACCTTAGATATGTATGTTGGGTAGGAATCTCTAATACGGGTGATTTGCTCTTGAGCCTGGCCAGCTTGAGTGGTGAATTATCATATTTTCGGATTCTTGTCCCCGAATACCAAAGAGTGACATCTTTATGATCAGTTGAGATCTCGTGTAATATTCGGATAAGTTTGGATGGTGAAAGCAAAGGCACAGGGGATGCGAATAGTATGGACTTGAAATATATTGAGGATATTCATGGGATTTGGGATCCTTCTTATTCACGTGTTTCGAGCCTTGATTAAGTGTAGTGCCTGAACGATACCTAGGGTTAATGCTCTATAAGCTATGTGACTTGTTTTGATCGAATGTGTTGTATTGCCTTGTTTTATGATTTAGAGGGGTTTATGATTTGCAATATTCTGTTTTATGTTGTTTATATTGAGATAGTTACTTAGTGGTTATATTCTCCCATTAATTAGTTGGTTATATTGCTATAGTTGGTTAGCTGCGAAACATGGAGGATAAAAGAAGTCGGACCAAGAAAACTAACCGAGAACGCGGTTCTAGGCGAGGCCGTGAGGGTGAACAAGCACAGGAACCAGTGCCAGAACCGAGAGAGGAGAGGGAGGCAGCGGTTGAGCAGCAACCTGAACCCCAGACTGTCGGGGGAGATCAGGTGGCCACTGCCATCCAACAGATGACTAATATTTTGACTCGGTTGGTGGAGCAACAGGGTCAAGGTTCTGTAAATCAACCTAGAGACCTTGATTCAGGGCAAGATAGAGCCTTGGAGAGATTCCAAAAATTCTCTCCACCCAAGTTTTTAGGAGGGCCAGACCCGTATGAGGCTGAGAAATGGCTGGAGGCCATGGTAAATATTTTTGCTGCCCTAAACTATACGGAAGAGAGACAAGTCCAATTTGCTGTATTTCAGTTCGAGGGGCCAGCTAGGGCCTGGTGGAATGTAGTAAGGGCCAAATGGGAGAGAGAAGGAACTGCATGGACTTGGCTAAATTTTGTGCAGGATTTTAATGAGAAATATCTTCCTCCCATCGTCCAGGAGAAGCGAGAGGACGATTTCATTAAACTTCGTCAGGGAATGATGAGTGTAACTGAGTATGAGACTCAGTTTACCAAATTGTCTAAATTCGCTCCCGAATTGATTGCTACGGAACCAAGGAAAGTACGAAGGTTTATACAAGGGCTAAATGTGGAGTTACAAGAAGCCTTAGCGGCGGTCCAAATTAATACATTCACAGAGGTTCTGGAGAAAGCCTTGAGGATAGAGACTGCTAGGGCACAAGTGAGAGCTTTTCACGCAAAAAGGAGAGGTGCGCCTGGTGGAAGTCAAAGGCAAGGACAAAGTGCTATAGATATGCCACCTCCTAAGATAGGTCGAGAAGATGGTAGTGAGAAAATTTCAAGGACGTCTAAGGAAAGTACTCCAAGGGGAGCTTCGCGTGGCTGGGGTCAAGCAAGAGGTGCCTCACAAGGAGGTCAGACCTCAACCCCTCAAGTACCTTGCGGGTACTGTGGGAAGGCCAATCACGTGGAGAGTGATTGTTGGCGAAAGGCGGGAAAATGTTTATGGTGTGGTAGCACCGAACACCAGCTTGCAACCTGTCCCCGTAGATCACGCCTAAACCCTGACCAAGCAAGTGTAGGAGGGACTAAGCCAAGAATGCCAGCTAGAGCGTATGCCTTGAACCAACAGACAGTACCTGAACCAACAGAGATAGTAGAAGGTACGATTCGTGATTTCTATTGTTTCCCTAAGTTTTGGCTATAGTGAGACCTGGGAGCCGGAAATGAATATATAAGGGAAATATCCTACGTTATTCGAAGTGCATGTCTGAATTTCGAGGACGAAATTCTTTTAAGGAGGGGAGATTGTAACATCTCGAATATTAGAAGGTTGTTTGTGAAGAAAATATTAAAGTGTATTTCTTTGGGTTTGATTTAAAACCCAATTTTGTTTAAAAAAAAAAAAAAAAGGGATTTGAAACCCTAAAATTTTAGCCAAAAACCCTAGTTTACCTGTGACTAACCGGTTTTCCTAAATCTCTCATATTTTTATTGAAACCCTAGTTTTAATTACTGGAATTGGAAAATTCCTCACGTTTTCTTAAAAATCTCCTTTTATTTGCAAATTATCATTTATTAAAGCCCTACTATCCAATTATTCCATAATAAGTGCAAATGAACCTAGAAAATAAGGTTTTACACTTCGGTTTCAAGATTTGAGCAAAATTAGGGTTTTGTGATTTTTCCGCCGGACGAATTTTCGGTACTGGCCAAGGATCAATTTGATGATTAAAAGTGACTTTTAAGTGAGAAATAATATGTGAGTAGTAGCAATGATATAAGGTTAGTGAATAGGAAGAAAAAAACCCTAGTACGTGAGTTTTAAGAAAAAACGGCGCGAACCGGCGGGTCCCGCGCACTACCGTTTGAACGCACCACTTGACCACCATTTTCTTACCGTACAAGCTCATTACTAAATGAGCAAAATATCTTCTCCCTCATGATGTTAGCTTGACCGAAAATGTGGCCCTAATGCAAGCCAAGAAAGAGAAAAAATTAGTGGACAAGATTTGTCCAAGTGTTAGTTAAAATTGTGGTCATAATTAACTCTAGTCTTCTTACTTCTTATAAGACAAAAATCAGCTTCATCTCTCTTCATTTTGCTGCTGCTGGCCGAGAGGAAGAACAAGAAAAACTCCAAGGGAAAATCTTTCATTTCATCTCCAAATCCAACAAATAAGTGAGGAATCTAGCAAAGTAAACCGATTAAACTAGTTCTTGAGTGACTAGCTAGTGAGTTGTGGTGTGATTCTTGAAGGGGAGAGCTTGTGCTACTCTTGGTGACTTTTATTCAAGGTAAGAGAGTTTATCTCTCCAAGTTTTACTTCTAATCTTGTTAAATTAAGCTTAGTAACTTGATTTTATGGTGAGATTATGGATGATGAGCATGTTTTAGTAGTTTTCCCCAATTTATTTGATGAACTAGGGTTCCTGATTTTCTGCTCAAGTTGATGTATGATGCATGAATGTTGCAATTAAAGTTATATAAGGTTGTTTAGTGGTGATTGGAACCAGAAATTTGAGGAAACTACACTTAGAGCTAAAAATTCCAAATTTCTGGAAAATTTCCCAAGCATTCTGTCCGAAATTGTATCTGTATGTTAGAGGCCGAATTGGCCTTTGGTCAAAGAAGGAAAGTTGTAGAGAATGGTGTTTTATAGGTGCCTACAAAATTTCAGCTCAATCGGAGCAACGTAGGTCATGAAAAGTCCGAAATACCCTTACTGTTTCAAGTATTTCCCAGCAGTCCGTTTCAGCAGTTGAGTCCAGTTTATCACGATATTTGACCAGGATCCATTCTGATTCAGCTCTAGACCAAAACATGAAAGTTGTAGTTCTCTGAAGTAGCTTTGAAATGCCTCTAAGAACACCTGATTCGGACTTGTGTACACTGAGTTAGGTTCATTACAGTGTTCTGCGTTTAAACAACCGACGAATTGGTTTCTGGTTTAGTAATTCGAGAATTTGACTAAGTTACATTAGAAACTGGACTACGTGATCTTCATGAATGTTGTAGCTCTGTGTCTTAGCTTCGAAACGGCGTAGGTTTCGTTTTAATCCGATAAGCGTAGCCTCGGATATGGTATTACCGCATTTGTACGTCAAATCTGTCTTGAACTAAATTGCGCTTCTGCACTTGTACTTAATACGATTCTTGTTATTAGGATATTGTGAGCCTATGGAACGGCTCTTGACATAAATTTCTGATTTGTATGATGTTGGGATGCTGTTGAAGGAAAATAATGAAGCCTAAATGGCTGGAAATTAGGTAAACACAAAGGGCATGCTGCCCGAATTTTTACTCGAGGACTTTGCGACTTGAGTGAAGGTTAAGTGATTATCACTTGAACTATCGAGGACCTTTGCCTCTTGTTTATCGAGGGGTATACGTTAGAACTTGGCCGAACTTGTACCCTTGAGAAATGAAATAATGATTGCTCGGAATATGTTTTCCTTGTACTTTCGACTCGCATGGCAATTTCAAGTATAAATGACACAAAGTTTTATCGTTTAAAAAGCGAGCAAGTGTTTCACGACTACTCTCCAAGTGAATTTCAATTTCTTGATTCTTATTGAACGAAACGTCTAAGTTTCGAACTCTAGTCATGTTTCAAAGTTCTCAAACTGAGTTTTATCGCAGATTTGGACTCCGAACCCGGAGTATAACCTGAAAGTGACCAGTAAAGGCACTATATCTTTTGGTGAGTGCTTTCAAATACCGAATTGCACTAGATACTTGAACTTGATACGTGACCAATATGATTACATGTTATATACGTGAATTGTTAGGGCAAGAGTGTACTTTATCGCACTTGCCCTTACGTGATATACTTGTTTATTGTTGCAATTGACTTGATATACTTGGTTATGATGCGCGCACTTCCTGGAATTCCAGAAACCCTATGGCAAGTTACTCTAGTCGAGCCGGCAAGGGCTTGGTCGATTGGGTAACGAGCACTGGGTCTCTTGTATTGTCGAGTGGAGTGATATCTCCTCGACTAATCGGTATACTCGAGTATTACCACCCATATTTATTGAGGATTTTGGGCCCAGCTGGGGGTTGAACGGTGGACGGAGAGTCGTTTAAGTGGTGTTCTACTGGATGGGTTACTTACTTGAAAGTTGACGGAGTGTCAACTACTACGTGATCAAGCCTCTGGAGATGCGATTGGGAATTTGGCTCCTGAGAGCCTTCCGTATCCTTATACTTGAAAATGATTATTGCTTATCGGATTGTTGTTTCTTTTGAAAACCAAAAGCATTTTACACTAGTTCATTTGGAAATTTGCTACTTGAAGTGTTGGTGTTCACCTTCCTGAACTTGTTAAGCTCGCTATCTTTTGCTACTTTTAATATGGTCAATTTGTTATTTGAGACCTCACTGGGCTTTTAGCTCATTCCACTCCATTTGTTTTCCTTTCAGGGGTACGAGCGAGATAAGAGATATGTAAAGTCTAGCATAGACTAGTTGTTTGATTTTTGACTTGTACTCGCGTTATTTCTCGGATGGAACATGTTGTACTTGGATTGTATACGTTTTGAACTAGTTTGGTGTATTAAGACTTTGTACCTTGATTTTCATCAACGTAAATTATAAGCTTGAATTGCGATGTTAATTATGGTCCATGGATGTATGCACGTGATTCGAGTATCAAGTGAGTGAGTCCTGGCGAGAGCTGGGCAGGCGGTCCGCCGAACCCTTTGGTACGCCTTAGGGGGAGGTAGGGTCGTCACAGCAAGGGCACGATGCCAGCAGCACTACGGCCGTTTCCTTGTGTTGGTTATGGCGTGGGCACGATGCCACACCGACGGCAAGAAAAATGCACGACGGCGCCCCTCATGGCTAGGCGGTGAGCCTTAGGCCGCACCACGGCCGTTGCCTTACGTTGGCTAAGGCATGGGCACAATGCCACACCGCCGGCAAGAAAAACGCACGATGGTGTCCCTCGTGGCTAGGCGGTGGGCCTTAGGCCACACGACGGCCGTTGCCTTGCGATGGCTAAGGCATGCGCACGATGCCACACCGACGGCAAGAAAACGCACGACGGTGCCCCTCTTGGCTAGGCGGTGGGCCTCAGGCCGTACGATGGCCGTTGCCTTGCGTTGGCTAAGGCATGAGCACGATGCCGCGCCGACGGCAAGAAAAACGCACGACGGTACCCCTTGTGACGCCCCGAGGCAGAAGAAAAGGGGAAAATTTCTGGCGAATAGTGTTTTGTGGAGAATCCGGCCAGAAGCCGTGCAAATTCCTTATATTTTTCTTAAAAATTCCCTTTTCTTTGACAAATACCACTTTATAATGGCCCTACTACTCAATCACCCCACAATAAGTGCCAATGAACCTAGAAAGTAGGGTTTTACTTTTGGTTTCAAGTTTGGAGCAAAATTAGGGTTTTCTTGATTTTTTTCGGTGGATGAATTTTCGGTACTGACCAAGGATCAATTTGGTGATTAAAAGTGACTTTGAAGTGAGAAATAATATGTGAATAGGAGCAATGATATAAGGTTAGTGAATGGAAAGAAAAAACCCTAGTACGTGTGTTTTTAAGAAAAACGGCGCGAACCGGCTGGTCCCGCGCACTACCGATTGAACGCACCACTTGACCACCACTTTCTTACCATACAAGCTCATTGATATTTGAGCAAAATATCTTCTTAATTTCCAGCTAAGTCTCACCGAAATTAGAGGCTAGAATAACAAGGAAAAGAAAGAGAAAAAAAAGAAAGGTGGTGGTGGCGACACTTGTCGCCACCTAAAGTCTTCTTGACCAAGACAAGGACTTTCTATTTATCTCCAAATTTTGCATCTTCTTCCCCTTATTTCTGCTGCTTGGCCGACCCAAAGAGTGAGAGAGAGAGAGAGAAGAAAACACCATCCTACCTCTTGATCTCGAGCTACAAAGTAAGAAATCAAAGGAAATAAACCGATTAAACTCACCTTTGAGTGTTTAGTTAGTGAATTGTTGGTGAGATTGTGAAGGGCAAAGCTAAGGCTACACTCGGTGGACTCTAATCAAGGTAAGGATGATGAGTTTCCTAAATTTTACTTTCAATCTTGTTTAAATTAAGCTTAGTAACTCAATTTTGTGGTGAATCATGGATGCTATCATGTTTTGGAGGTTTTCCCCTTTTGATATTATGAACTAGGGTTTGAGGACTTGCTGCCAACTTGATGTATGATGCATATATGTTGTAATTAAGGTTACATAAGGGCCTTTGGTAGTGATTAGGAAAAGAAATTTTAGAAAATTCCATTAGAAACAAAAAATTCCAGAATCTGGAAAATTTTCCCCAACTTTCTGTCCGGTTTTGTAGCCCTATGTTAGAGGCCAAATTGGCCTTATCTAAAAACATGAAAGTTGTAGAGAATGGTATTTTATAGGTGCCTATAAAATTTCAGCTCAATCGGAGCAACGTAGCTCATGAAAAGACCAAAATACCCTTACTATTTTAAGGTTTTTCCCAGCAGTCCGTTTGGTCAGTTTATCCAGTTTATCACATTTATTCACTAGGATCCGTACTGATTTAGCTTTTTACAAAAACATGAAAGTTTTAGTATTCTGACTTAGCTTTTAAACGCCTCCAAGAACACCTTAATTGGATCTTTGTAACCTGAGATATGACCATTACAGTGCAATGCGGTTAAATAGCCAACTAGTTAGATTTTGGTTCTGTAAATTGAGGATTTGGCTAAGTTGCATCCGAAACTGGACTAAGTGATCTTCATGAACATTGTAGCCCTGTATCTTAGCTTCGAAATGGCATAGGTTGTGCCTCAGTCCGATAAGTGTAGCCTCAGATGTGTTATTTTCGCAACCACACGTCGAATCTGTCTTTTGCTAGATTGTATTTCTGCACTTGTTATTACCTTGATTCTTATTCTTATAATGTTATGAGCCTATGGAATGGCTATTGACTTGAATTTATGATATGTGTGACTTTGGGATTTGGCTGTAGAAAAATAATGAAGCCTAAATGGCTGGAAAATTAGGTAAACACAAAGGGCATGCTGCCCGAATTTATACACGAGGACTAGGAAACTATACTTGTAACGTGAGTAAGGGTTAAGTGATTATCACTTGAACTAGCGAGGACCTTGCTGCTTTGTTATTAGGGGTTATATGTTAGGACTTGGCCGAACTTGTACCTTGAGCAAAAAAATATAATGACCAATGTAAACTCGCTTTCCTTGTACTATCGACTCAAATGATATGTCCAGGTAGTGTCCAAGAGCTTAAGAAGCAATTGACTATGGCTCCAGTTATGGTCAAAAATCGTGTAACCCAAGTTGTACCATTTGCATTTCCGTGCACACGCACGTGCATTTCTCAACCGTTTTAGCCATTTTGGACCGTTTAGGATTATTTTTGTTATTTTGTTACCATTCCAGCCGTTTCGGCCAATTTCGACTGTATTCGATCGTTTAAGTTATAAATTGCTACTGTCTAGCTGTTTCACTTATGTGTGCATATAATATGTCCTATTTTTGCACCGTATGTTTGACCTTGAAAGAGACTGAATCGGCCCTTGCTCAAAACATGGAACTTGTAGATACATGAGTTAGCTGGTTACCTGCAAAATTTTCAGATTGACTGAGATACCCTTGACTGGCCTTAAGCCCTGTTTCACAGACAGTTTCTACTTTCCTCTAAGAATTCGGGTTTTGACCCTGAAAATGTATGATTTGGCTTTGGAGGTCTGCATAGGAAATGTTGGGATATGTCTTAGCTTGTAACGCCATAAGGTTCGTTTCAAGTGGATAAGTGTAACTTTACTTGTGATTAAAATGCTAAAAAGGTGATAGGAACTTGCTGGTTTTAGATTTTCTTTTGCTTGACCTGGTCATTGTACTTTAGGGCTTGGACTTGAGCATGGCAATGAGGTATGATGGATAGTTCCTGCGCTGTAGTTGGTGAGTGATCCCTCCACTACTTCTCAAAGGTTACTTTTGAAATGATTCTTGCATTGATTGCACAATTGCATATCATTGTGTTTGTGTGTGTGCCATGACATCATATCAATGCTCTATTGTGAAATATACTTGGTTGTTGATATTACTGGTCACTCGCTGAGCTTCTAGCTCACCCCCTATTATCTTCTTCTCCCCACAGGGATCGAAGTAAAGGAAGAACTTGTAATTGGACCTTTGTGTGGCTGGATGGCGTACATCTTGTATAGTTTAGATTTGGTTTTGGTTTATGTACCTTTGGGCCTGTATAAATATTTGAAATTGAATCGGATGTATATCTACATTCTACGTTTAGAACTAGTTTCCGCTTCGCTTATGATATGTAAATTTTGGAAAATTGGATGTATTATTCGAGTTGTACCTTGTAATTTACTTGAGGAATGTAGTAAGTAAGTGAGTCCCGGCGAGGGCTGGGCAGGCGGTCCGCCAAACCCCTCATGGCTAGGTGGTTAGCCTTAGGCCACACGACGGCCATTGCCTTGCGTTGGCTAAGGCATGGGCACGATGCCACACCGACGGCAAGAAAAATGCACGACGGTGCCCCTCATGGCTAGGCGGTGGGCCTTAGGCCGCACCACGGCCGTTGCCTTGCGTTAGCTATGGCATGAGCACGATGCCACACCGACGGCAAGAAAAACGCACGACGGTGCCCTTCATGGCTTGGCGGGGGGCCTTAGGCCGCACAACGGCCGTTGCCTTCCGTTGGCAAAGGCATGGGCACGATGCCACACAGACGGCAAGAGAAACGTATGACGGTGCCCCTCATGGCTAGGCGGTGGGCCTTAGGCCGCACCACGGCCGTTGCCTTGCACTGGCTAAGGCATGGGCACGATGGCACACCGACGGTGCCTCTCATGGCTAGGCGGTTGGCACATGGCTAAGGCATGGGCACGATGCCACACCGATGGTGCCCCTCATGGCTAGGCGGTTGGCACATGGCTAAGGCATGGTCACGATGCCACACCGACGGCAAGAAAAATGCACGACGGTACCCGTCATGGCTAGGTGGTGGGCCTTACGTTGCACCTTGGCCGTTACCTTGCATTGGCTAAGGCGTGGGCACGATGCCACACCGACGGTAAGAAAAACGCACGACGGTGCCCCTCATGGCTAGGCGGTCGGGCTAAGGCCGCACGACGGCCGTTGCCTTGCGTTGGCTAAGGCATGGGCACGATGCCACACCGACGGCAAGAAAAACGCATGACGGTGCCCCTCATGGCTAAGCGGTGGGCCTTAGGCCGCACGACGGCCGTTGCCTTGCGTTGGCTAAGGCATGGGCACGATGCCACACCGAAGGCAAGAAAAACGCATGACAGTGCACCTCGTGGCTTGGCGGTGGGCCTTAGGCCACACGACGGCCGTTGCCTTGCGTTGGCTAAGGCATGGGCAAGATGACACACCGACGGTGCCCCTCATGGCTAGGCTGTTGCCACATGGCTAAGGAATGGGCACGATGCCACACCGACGGCAAGAAAAACGCACGACGGTGCCCCTCATGGCTAGGCGGTGGGCCTTAGGCCGCACGACGGCCTTTGCCTTGCGTTGGCTAAGGCATGAGCACGATGCCACACCGATGACAAGAAAAATGCATGACGGTGTCCCGCATGGCTAGGCGGTTAGCCTTAGGCCACACGATGCCCGTTGCCTTGCGTTGGCAAAGGCATGGGCACGATGCCACACCGACGGCAAGAAAAACGCACGATGGTGCCCCTCATGGCTAAGCGGTGGGCCTTAGGCCGTATGACGGGCGTTGCCTTGCGTTGGCTAAGGCAAGGGCACGATGCTACACCGACGGCAAGAAAAACACATGACGGTGCCCCTCGTGGCTAGGCGGTGGGCCGTAGGACGTACTACGGCCGTTGCCTTGTGGTAACTAAGGCATGGGGACGATGCCACACCGACGGCAAGAAAAACGCACAACGGTGCCCCTCATGGCTTGGCGGTGGGCCTTAGGCCGCACTACGGCCGTTGCCTGGCGTTGGCTATGGCAAGGGCACGATGCCAGCCGCACTACGGGCGTTGCTTTGCGTTGGCTAAGGCATGGGCACGATGCCACACCGACGGCAACACAAATGCACGACGGTGCCCCTCATGGCTAGGTGGTTGGCCTTAGGCCGCACTACGGCAGTTGCCTTGCGTTGCCTAAGGCAAGGGCACGATGCCAGGCGCACTACGGCTATTTCCTTGCGTTGGCTAAGGCATGGGCACGATGCCACACCGACGGCAAGAAAAATGCACGACGGTGCCCCTCATGGCTAGGCGGTGGGCCTTAGGCCGCACTACGGCCGTTGCCTGGCGTTGGCTAAGGCAAGGGCACGATGCCAGCAGCACCACGGCCGTTGCCTTGCATTGGCTATTGCATGGGCACGATGCCACACCGACGGCAAGAAAAATGCACGTCGGTGCCCCTCATGGCTAGGCGATGGGCCTTAGGCCGCACTACGGCAGTTGCATTGCGTTGGCTTAGGCAAGGGCACGATGCCAGCTGCACTACGGCCGTTTCCCTGCGTTGGTTTAGGCATGGGCACGATGCCACACCGACGGCAAGAAAAATGCACGACGGTACCCCTCATGGCTAGGCGGTGGGCCTTAGGCCGCACTACGGCCGTTGCCTGGCGTTGGCTAAGGCAAGGGCACGATGCCAGCCGCACCACGGGCGTTGCCTTGCATTGGCTATTGCATGGCACGATGCCACACCGACGACAAGAAAAATGCACGTCGGTGCCCCTCATGGCTAGGCGGTGGGCCTTAGGCCGCACTACGGCCGTTGCCTGGCGTTGGCTAAGGCAAGGGCACGATGCCAGCCGCACTACGGGCGATGCCTTACGTTGGCCAAGGCATGGGCACGATACCACACCGACGGCAACAAAAATGCACGATGATGCCCCTCACGGCTAGGTGGTTGGCCTTAGGCCGCACTACGGCAGTTGCATTGCGTTGGCTTAGGCAAGGGCACGATGCCAGCCGCACTACGGCCGTTTCCCTGCGTTGGTTTCGGCATGGGCACGATGCCACACCGACGGCAAGAAAAATGCACTAGGGTGCCCCTCATGGCTAGGCAGTGGGCCTTAGGATGCACTACGGCCGTTGCCTTGTGGTGGCTAAGGCATGGGGACGATTTCACACCGACGGCAAGAAAAATGCACGACGGTGCCCCTCATGGCTAGGTGGTTGGCCTTAGGACGCACTACGGCTGTTGCCTTGAGTTTGCTAAGGCAAGGGCACGATGCCAGCCGCACTACGGCCGTTTCCTTGCTTTGGCTAAGGCATGGGCACGATGCCACACCGACGGCAAGAAAAATGCACGACGGTGCCCCTCGTGGCCAGGTGGTGGGCCTTGGGCCGTACAAAGGCCGTTGCCTTGCGTTAGCTAAGGCATGAGCACGTTGCCACACCGACAGCAAGAAAAACGCACGACGGTGCCCTTCATGTTTTGGCGGTTGGCCTTAGGCTGCACGACGGGCGTTGCCTTGCATTGGCTAAGTGTTAGCCCCTTAGGGCGCGGTCCAGACGGAACGCGCGCGGCCGTGGCCAAGTTCGGCCAAGCCATGGCCTAGGTGGAAGGCCGAAGGTGAAGCTTGTTGGAAACGGGTGGAACCATGTGTGATGATGTTTTCCTAGCCTAAGTATGGGCTGGGGAAAGTTCCAGGGGCATCAGGTGCCTCTGGGTTAGTTGGGGACAGAGGGGTGCCTCTACTAACGGTTGGAAGTTTTCCCTTAAGACACATATATGGAAGGGATAACGGTAACTTAGCCAGTCATGGCCATGGGCTAGGGGCCAAAGCCACGGATGGACTATGGCTCGGTGGGATGTTTTGGGTGGTTCCAAGGGCTTTGGGACCACTGTGCCTAAGGTTGCTAAGTGTTGGGGCAAGCTGGGCGCGGAACGGTGCGATGACGGGAAACGGGGCGAGCGGAACTGCTGGGCGGTTGCTGGTGCTCGCCAAAGATGTTGGGCGGTTGCCAACCGTTGAGGGCGGTTGCTGGGAGTTGCGGGCGGTTACCAGCAACTCAGCCTTGTTCCTAGCCGATTCCTAGATTTGTGGACGTTTAGTTAAAGACCAGCGGTTGGGTCTTTTGTCAACCGTAACATGCCTATAAATATTAGGCTAGGCAGAGACTAAAGGGGATGAGAATCACCTTTAGATGTTCTGCACGCCAAGTGTTTGTAGAAATTCCTTGTAAATGTTATCGTGAAATACAGGGTTGGCCTTGTTGGCTGTAACTTGTGCGTGAGATCCTTTACTTTTGCTTAAGTGTTTTGTGTTCGAAAATACTAAGGAAGAGTGTGTTGCATAGGCTGAATGGTAGAGGGACTTACCAGTGCCGTCGCTTGGTTGGTTTAATTGAGTGGGTTAAACACCTTGTGACATGAAGGCATTGGCTCGACAGCGAAACAGACGGCAAGAAAAACGGACAACTGCCGGGGGGTTTTGTGGCCAAGGCCACAGGTAAACCTCCATTGTAACATCCCGAATATTAGGAGGTTGGTTATGAAGAAAATATTAAAGTGTATTTCTTTGGGTTTGATTTAAAACCTAATTTTGTTTTAAAAAGACTCGAAACCCTAATTTTAATTACTGGAATTGGAAAATTTCTCACGTTTTCTTAAAAATTTCCTTTTATTTGAAACTTATTATTTATTAAAGCCCTACTATCCAATTATTCCATAATAAGTGTAAATAAACCTAGAAAATAGGGTTTTACGCTTTGGCTTCAAGTTTTGAGCAAAATTAGGGTTTTGCGGTTTTTCCGCCGGATAAATTCCCGGTACTGGCCAAGGATCAATTTGATGATTAAAAGTGACTTTTAAGTGAGAAATAATATGTGAGTAGTAGCAATGATATAAGGTTAGTGAATGAGAAGTAAAAACCCTAGTACGTGAGTTTTTAAGAAAAACGGCGCGAACCGGCGGGTCCCGCGCATTACCAATTGAACGCACCACTTGACCCCCACTTTCTTGCACCACAAGCTCATTGATATTTGAGCCAAAATATCTTCCTAAATTACAGCTGAGGTGGACGAAATTTGTGGTTTATAAGCAAGGGAAGAAAGAGAAAAAATTAGTGGCTAGGATTAGTCCAAGTGTTTAGCCAAATTTGTGGTCACAATAAGCCTTAACCTTCTTACTTCCTTATAAGATAAAATTAGCTAAGTCTTCTTCTTATTTCTGCTGGAAAAACCGAGAGAGAGAGGGAAGAAAACACCAAGGGAGAAAAACTTCATCTCTTCTCCAATCCAACAACTAAGTGAGGAATCCAACAAAATAAACCGATTAAACTTGTTCTTGAGTGATTAGTTAGTGGTTTGTGGTGAGACTTTGGAAGGAGGAAGCTTGGATTGCTCTTAGTGATCTCTTGTCAAGGTAAGCAAGCTTATGTCTCCAAGTTTTACTTTTAATCTAGTTAAATTAAGCTAGCAACTTGATTTTTGTGGTGAATAATGGATGCAGTCATGATTTAGGGGTTTTTCCCTTTTGGTATTATGAACTAGGGCTTGCTGATTTTCTGCCCAAAATTGATGTATGATATATATGTTGCAATTAAGGTTATATAAGGTTGTTTGGTGGTGATTGGAACCAGAAATTTGAGGAAATTACACTTAGAGCTAAAAATTCCAGATTTCTGGAAAATTTCCCAAACATTCTGTCCGAAATTTTATCTATGTGTTAGAGGCCGAATTGGCCTTGGGTCAAAGAAGTAAAGTTGTAGAGAATGGTATTTTATAGGTGCCTGTAAAATTTCAGCTCAATCGGAGCACCGTAGGACGTGAAAAGTCCAAAATACCCTCACTGTTCTAAGTATTTCCCAGCAGTCCGTTTCAGCAGTTGAGTCCAGTTTATCACGATTTTTGACCAGGATCCATTCTGATTTAGCTCTGGACCAAAACATGAAAGTTGTAGTGCTATGAAGTAGCTTTAAAATACCTCTAAGAACACCTGATTCAGACTTGTGTACACTGAGTTATGTCCATTACAGTGTTCTGCATTTAAACAGCCGACGAATTGGTTTCTGGGTTAGTAATTCGAGAATTTGACTAAGTTACATTAGGAACTGGACTAAGTGACCTTCATGAATGTTTTAGCTCTGTGTCTTAGCTTCGAAACGGCGTAGGTTTCGTTTTAATCCGATAAGCGTAGCCTCGGGTATGGTATTACCGCATTTGTACGCCAAATCTGTCTTGAACTAAATTGCGTTTCTGCACTTGTACTTAATACGATTCTTGTTATTATGATATTGTGAGCCTATGGAACGGCTCTTGACATAAATTGCTGATTGTATGATGTTGGGATGTTGTTGAAGAAAATAATGAAGCCTAAATGGCTGGAAATTAGGTAAACACAAAGGGCATGCTGTCCGAATTTTTACTCGAAGTCTAGAAAACTATCTTTGCGACTTGAGTGAAGGTTAAATGATTATCACTTGATCTATCGAGGACCTTTGTCACTTGTTTATCGAGGGTTATACGTTAAGACTTGGCCGAACTTGTACCCTTAGGAAAACGACATGAATCACTACGAAACCATTTTACTTGCACTTTTGACTCAAGAGTCATCTTCAAGCAAAAATGTTATCAAAGTTTTCAGTTTGAAGAGCGAGCAACTATTACACGATTCTTCTCAAGTGAATTTCAATTTCTTGATTTTATTGAACGAAACGTCTAAGTTTCGAATCTTAGTCATGTTTCAAAGTTCTCAAACTGAGTTTTATCGCAGATTTGGACTCCGAACCCGGAGTATACCCTGAAAGTGATCAATAAAGGCACTATATCTTTTGGTGAGTGCTTTCAAATACCGAATTGTACTAGACACTTGAACTTGATACGTGACCAATATGATTACATGTTATATACGTGAATTGTTAGGGCAAGAGTGTACTTTATCGCACTTGCCCTTACGTGATATACTTGTTTATTGTTGCAATTGACTTGATATACTTGTTATGATGCGCGCACTTCCTGGAATTCCAGAAACCCTGTGGCGAGTTACTCTAGTCGAGCCGGCAAGGGCTTGGTCGATTGGGTAACGAACCCTGGGTCTCTTGTATTGTCGAGTGGAGTGATATCTCCTCGACTAATCGGTATACTCGAGTATTACCACCCGTGTTCTTGAGGATTTTGGGCCCAGCTGGGGGTTGAACGGTGGACGGAGAGTCGTTTAAGTGGTGTTCTACTGGATCGGTTTCTTTACTTGAAAGTTGACGGAGTGTCAACTACTACGTGATCAAGCTCCTGATGATGAATGGAAGTTGGCTCCTGAGAGCTATCCGTATCCTTATGCTTGAAATGATTATTGTTTATTGGATGATTGTTTCTTATGAAAATTTTTATACTCGCTCATTTTGAGATTGCTACTTGAAGTGTTATTGCTCACTTTTATGAACTCTTCATGCTCGTTACCTTGCTAAATCGAAAACTTATATTTATAAATAATGGTCAATTTGCTATTTGGAACCTCACTGGGCTTTTAGCTCATACCACGTTATTTGTTCTCCTTACAGGGGGTACGAGCGAGGCATAAGAGATGTAAAGGCTAGCGTAGTCTAGTTACTTTAGACTGTGTTTTGAATTTTGGTTTTGTACTCGCGCTATTCCTCGAATGGAACATTTGTACTTGGATTGTATATATTTTGAACTAGTTTAAGTATATCAAGACTTTGTACTTTGGTTTCTATCAATGTAAATTATAAGCTGGGATTGCGGATATTATTAATGGTGCTTGGGGTGTGTGCACATGATTTTAGTGAGTGAGTCCTGGCGAGAGCTGGGCAGGCGGTCCGCCAAACCCTCTGGTACGCCTTAGGGGGAGGTGGGGTCGTCACATCCATAGCCATGACGGCCATTGCCTTGCGTCGATAAGGCATGGCACGATGCCACACCGACGGCAAGAAAAACGCACGATGGTGTCCCTCGTGGCTAGGCGGTGGGCCTTAGGCCGCACGACGGCCGTTGGCTAAGGCATGCGCACGATACCACACCGACGGCAAGAATAACGCACGACGGTGCCCCTCATGGCTAGGCGGTGGGCCTTAGGCCGCACAACGGCCGTTGCCCTGCGTTGGCTAAGGCAAGGGCACGATGCCAGCTGCACTACGGGCGTTGCCTTGCGTTGGCTAAGGCATGGGCACGATGCCACACCAACGGCAACAAAAATGCACGACGGTGCCCTTCATGGCTAGGTGGTGGGCCTTAGGCCGCACTACGGCCATTGCCTTGCGTTGGCTAAGGCAAGGGCACGATGCCAGCCGCACTACGGCCGTTTCCTTGTGTTGGTTAAGGCATGGGCACGATGCCACACTGACGGCAAGAAAAATGCACGACGGCGCCCCTCATGGCTAGGCGGTGAGCCTTAGGCCGCACCACGGCCGTTGTCTTGCGTTGGCTAAGGCATGGGCACGATGCCACACCGACGGCAAGAAAAACGCACGATGGTGTCCCTCGTGGCTAGGCATTGGGCCTTAGGCCGCACGACGGCCGTTGCCTTGCGATGGCTAAGCCATGCGCACGATGCCACACCGACGGCAAGAAAAACGCACGATGGTGCCCCTCTTGGCTAGGCGGTGGGCCTCAGGTCGTACGACGGCCGTTGCCTTGCGTTGGCTAAGGCATGGGCACGATGCCACACCGACGGCAAGAAAAACGCACGATGGTGTCCCTCGTGGCTAGGCGGTGGGCCTTAGGCCGCACTACGGGCGTTGCCTTGCGTTGGCTAAGGCAAGGAACGATGCCAGCCGCACTACGGGCGTTGCCTTGCGTTGGCCAAGGCATGGGCACGATGCCACACCGACGGCAACAAAAACGCACGACGGTGCCCCTCATGGCTAGGCGGTGGGCCTTAGCCGCACGACGGCCTTTGCCTTGCGTTGGCTAAGGCATGAGCACGATGCCACACCGATGGCAAGAAAAATGCATGACGGTGTCCCGCATGGCTAGGCGCTTAGCCTTAGGCCACACGATGGCCGTTGCCTTGCGTTAGCTAAGGCATGGGCACGATGCCACACCGACGGCAAGAAAAACCCACGACGGTGCCCCTCACGGCTAAGCGGTGGGCCTTAGGCCGTATGACGGGCGTTGCCTTGCGTTGGCTAAGGCATGGGCACGATGCCACACCGACGGCAAGAAAAACGCACGATGGTGCCTCTCATGGCTAGGCGGTGGGCCTTAGGCCGCACTACGGCCGTTGCCTGGCGTTGGCAAAGGCAAGGGCACGATACCACACAGACGGCAAGAGAAACGTATGACGGTGCCCCTCATGGCTAGGCGGTGGGCCTTAGGCCGCACCACGGACGTTGCCTTGCATTGGCTAAGGCATGGGCACGATGGCACACCGACGGTGCCTCTCATGGCTAGGCGGTTGGCACATGGCTAAGGCATGGGCACGATGCCACACCGACGGCAAGAAAAATGCACAACGGTGCCCCTCATGGCTAGGCGGTGGGCCTTAGGCCGCACAACGGCAGTTGCCTTGCATTGGCTAAGGCAAGGGCACGATGCCAGCCGCACTACGGCCATTTCCTTGCGTTGGCTAAGGCATGGGCACGATGCCACACCGACGGCAAGAAAAATGCACGACAGTGCCCCTCATGGCTAGGCGGTGGGCTGTAGGACGTACTACGGCCGTTGCCGTGTGGTGGCTAAGGCATGGGGACGATGCCAAATCGACGGCAGGAAAAACGCACGACGATGCCTCTCATGGCTAGGCGGTTGGCCTTAGGCCGCACTACGGCAGTTGCCTTGCATTGGCTAAAGCAAGGGCACGATGCCAGCCGCACTACAGCCGTTTCCTTGCGTTGGTTAAGGCATGGGCACGATGCCACACCGACGGCAAGAAAAATGCACGACGGTGCCCCTCATGGCTAGCCGGTGAGCCTTAGGCCGCACCACGGCTGTTGCCTTGTGGTGGCTAAGGCATGGGCACGATGCCACACCGACGGCAAGAAAAACGCACGGCGGTGCCCCTCATGGCTAGGCGGTAGGCCTTAGGCCGCACTACGGCCGTTGCCTGGCGTTGGCTAAGGCAAGGGCACTATGCCAGCCGCACTACGGGCGTTGCTTTGCGTTGGCTAAGACATGGGCACGATGCCACACCGACGGCAACAAAAATGCACGACGGTGCCCCTCAAGGCTAGGCGGTGGGCCTTAGGCCGCACCACGGCCGTTGCCTTGCGTTAGCTATGCCATGAGCACGATGCCACACCGACGGCAAGAAAAACGCACGACGGTGCCCTTCATGGCTTGGCGGGGGGCCTTAGGCCGCACGACGGCCGTTGCCTTCCGTTGGCAAAGGCATGGGCACGATGCCAAACAGACGGCAAGAGAAACGTATGACGGTGCCCCTCATGTCTAGGCGGTGGGCCTTAGGCCGCACGACGGCCGTTGCCTTGCATTGGCTAAGGCATGGGCACGATGGCACACCGACGGTGCCTCTCATGGCTAGGCGGTTGGCACATGGCTAAGGCATGGGCATGATGCAACACCGATGGTGCCCCTCATGGCTAGGCGGTTGGCACATGGCTAAGGCATGGTCACGATGCCACACCGACGGCAAGAAAAACGCACGACGGGACCCGTCATGGCTAGGCGGTGGGCCTTAGGTTGAACCTTGGCCGTTACCTTGCATTGGCTAGGGCGTGGGCACGATGCCACACCGACGGTAAGAAAAACGCACGACGGTGCCCCTCGGGACATGGGCATGGGCACGGGCATTACGGCCGTTAGGACGCATTACGGCCGTTGCCTTGTGGTGGCTAAGGCATGGGCACGATGCCACACCGACGGCAAGAAAAACGCACGACGGTGCCCCTCATGGGTAAGCGGTGGGCCTTAGGCCACACGACGGCCGTTGCCTTGCGTTGGCTAAGGCATGAGCACGATGCCAGCCGCACTACGGGTATTGCCTTGCGTTGGCTAAGGCATGGGTCCAATGCCACACCGACGGCAAGAAAAATGCACGACGGTGCCCCTCGTGGCCAGGTGGTGGGGCTTAGGCCGGACGAAGGCCGTTGCCTTGCGTTAGCTAAGGCATGAGCACGATGCCACACCGACGGCAAGAAAAACGCACGACGGTGCCCTTCATGGCTTGGCGGTTGGCCTTAGGCTGCCGACGGCCGTTGCCTTGCATTGGCTAAGGCATTGGCTCGACAGCCACACCGACGGCAAGAAAAACGCACAACTGCCGGGGGGTTTTGCGCCTAAGGCCACGGGTAAACCTCCGTAGGTATGACGGCCGTTGCCTTGCGTTGGATAAGGCATGGGCACGATGCCACACCGACGGCAAGAAAAACGCACGACGGTGGCCCTCATGACTAGGCGGTGGGCCTTAGGCCGCACTACGGCCATTGCCTTGCGCTGGCTAAGGTAAGGGCACGATGCCAACCGCACTATGGGCGTTGCCTTGCATTGGCTATTGCATGGGCACGATGCCACACCGACGGCAAGAAAAATGCACGTCGGTGCCCCTCATGGCTAGGCGGTGGGCCTTAGGCCGCACTACGGCCGTTGCCTGGCGTTGGCTAAGGCAAGGGCACGATGCCAGCCGCACTACGGGCGATGCCTTGCGTTGGCCAAGGCATGGGCACGATACCACACCGACGGCAACAAAAATGCACGACGGTGCTGTGACGGCCCCACCTCCCCCTAAGGCGTACCAAAGGGTTTGGCGGACCGCCTGCCCAGCTCTCGCCAGGACTCACTCACTCTCTACTCGAATCATGTGCATACATCCATGGACCATAATTAACATCGCAATTCAAGCTTAGAATTTACACTGATGAAAATCAAGGTACAAAGTCTTAATACACCAAACTAGTTCAAAACGTATACAATCCAAGTACAACATGTTCCATCCGAGAAATAGCGCGAGTACAAGTCAAAAGTCAAAAGTCAAACAACTAGTCTATGCTAGACTTTACATATCTCTTATCTCGCTCGTACCCCTGAAAGGAAAACAAATGGAGTGGAATGAGCTAAAAGCCCAGTGAGGTTCCAAATAGCAAATTGACCATTATTTAGAAGTAGCAAAAGATAGCGAGCTTAACAAGTTCAGGAAGGTGAACACCAACACTTCAAGTAGCAAATTTCCAAATGAACTAATGTAAAATGCTTTTGGTTTTCAAAAGAAACAACAATCCGATAAGCAATAATCATTTTCAAGTATAAGGATACGGAAGGCTCTCAGGAGCCAAATTCCCAATTGCATCTCCAGAGGCTTGATCACGTAGTAGTTGACACTCCGCCAACTTTCAAGTAAGTAACCAATCCAGTAGAACACCACTTACACGACTCTCCGTCCACCGTTCAACCCCCAGCTGGGCCCAAAATCCTCAAGAACACGGGTGGTAATACTCGAGTATACCGATTAGTCGAGGAGATATCACTCCACTCGACAATACAAGAGACCCAGGGTTCGTTACCCAATCGACCAAGCCCTTGCCGGCTCGACTAGAGTAACTCGCCACAGGGTTTCTGGAATTCCAGGGAGTGCGCGCATCATAACAAGTATGTCAAGTCAATTGCAACCATAAACAAGTGTATATCATGTAAGGGCAAGTGCGATAAAGTACACTCTTGCCCTAACAATTCACGTATATAACAGGTAATCATATTGGTCACATATCAAGTTCAAGTATCAAGTTCAATTCGGTATTTGAAAGCACTCACCAAAAGATATAGTGCCTTCACTGGTCACTTTCAGGTTATACTCCGGGTTCGGAGTTCAAAATCTGCGATAAAACTTAGTTTGAGAACTTTGAAACATGACTAGAATTCGAAACTTATACGTTTCGTTCAATAAGAATCAAGAAATGGAAATTCACTTGGAGAATACTCGTGAAATACTCGCTCACTTTTTAAATGATAAAACTTTGTAACATTTATACTTGAAATGGTCATGCGAGTCGAAAGTACAAGGAAAACGTACTTTGAGCAATCATTATTTCATTTCTCAAGGGTACAAGTTCGGCCAAGTCCTTATTTATATATCTTGGGACAAGAAGACTTAAGTACCCTAGACGGTTCAAGCAATAATCACTCTTAACCCTTACTCAAGTTGCAAGTAGTTCTCTAGTCTTCGAGCGTAAATTTGGGCAGCATGCCCTTTGTGTTTACCTAATTTTCCAGCCTTTTAGGCTTCATTGTTTTCTCAACAACAACCCAACATCACACATAAAACAATTCAAGCCAAGAGCCGTTCCCTAGGCTCACAATATCATAACAACAAGAATTGCATCAAGTACAAGTGCAGAAATTCAATGTGGCACAAGACAGATTTGACGTATAAAAGCGGAAATAACTTGTCTGAGGCTACGCTTATCGGATTAAGGCGAAACCTATGCCGTTTCGAAGCTAAGACACAAAGCTACAATATTCATGAAGGTCACTTAGTCCATTTCCTAATGTAACTTAGTCAAAATCTCAGATTACTAAACCAGAAACCAATTCACCGGCTGTTTAAATGCAGAACACTGTAATGGACATAACTCAGTGCACACAAGTCCGAATCAGGTTTTCTTTGAGGCATTTTAAAGCTACTTCAGAACACTACAACTTTTATGTTTTGGCCCAGAGCTAAATCAGAATGGATCCTGGTCAAAAATCGTGATAAACTGGACTCAACTGCTGAAACGGACTGCTGGGAAATACTTAGAACAGTGAGGGTATTTTGGACTTTTCACGTCCTACGGTGCTCCGATTGAGTTGAAATTTTACAGGCACCTATAAAATACCATTCTCTACAACTTTACTTCTTTGACCCAAGGCCAATTCGGCCTCTAACACATAGATAAAATTTCGGACAGAATGTTTGGGAAATTTTCCAGAAATCTGGAATTTTTAGCTCTAAGTGTAATTTCCTCAAATTTCTGGTTCCAATCACCACCAAACAACCTTATATAACCTTAATTGCAACATATATATCATACATCAATTTTGGGCAGAAAATCAGCAAGCCCTAGTTCATAATACCAAAAGGGAAAAACCCCTAAATCATGATTGCATCCATTATTCACCACAAAAATCAAGTTGCTAGCTTAATTTAACTAGATTAAAAGTAAAACTTGGAGACATAAGCTTGCTTACCTTAACAAGAGATCACTAAGAGCAATCCAAGCTTCCTCCTTCCAAAGTCTCACCACAAACCACTAACTAATCACTCAAGAACAAGTTTAATCGGTTTATTTTGTTGGATTCCTCACTTAGTTGTTGGATTGGAGAAGAGATGAAGTTTTTTTCTCCCTTGGTGTTTTCTTCCCTCTCTCTCTCGGTTTTTCCAGCAGAAATAAGAAGAAGACTTAGCTAATTTTATCTTATAAGGAAGTAAGAAGGTTAAGGCTTATTGTGACCACAAATTTGGCTAAACACTTGGACTAATCCTAGCCACTAATTTTTTTTCTCTTTCTTCCCTTGCTTATAAACCACAAATTTCGTCCACCTCAGCTGTAATTTAGGAAGATATTTTGGCTCAAATATCAATGAGCTTGTGGTGCAAGAAAGTGGGGGTCAAGTGGTGCGTTCAATTGGTAATGCGCGGGACCCGCCGGTTCGCGCCGTTTTTCTTAAAAACTCACGTACTAGGGTTTTTACTTCTCATTCACTAACCTTATATCATTGCTACTACTCACATATTATTTCTCACTTAAGAGTCACTTTTAATCATCAAATTGATCCTTGGCCAGTACCGAAAATTCATCCGGCGGAAAAATCGCAAAACCCTAATTTTGCTCAAAACGTGAAACCAAAGCGTAAAACCTTATTTTCTAGGTTTATTTACACTTAGTGTGAAATAATGAGGTAGGGGGCCTTAATAAATAATAATCTTCAAATAAAAGGCATTTTTGAGGAAAAAGAAAAAAAATGTAGGAAATTTGCGGGTCCTCACATCCTCTCCCCCTTAAAAGAATTTCGACCTCGAAATTCATACATGCACTTCGAATAACGTAGGGTATTTTCCTTATATATTCATTTCCGACTCCCAGGTCTCACTATAGCCAAAACTTAGGGAAACAATAGAAATCACGAATCGTACCTTCTACTATCTCTGTTGGTTCAGGTACTGCCTGTTGGTTCAAGGCATACGCTCTAGCTGGCACTCTTGGCTTAGTCCCTCTTACACTTGCTTGTTCAGGGTTTAGACGTGATCTACGGGGACAGGTTGCAAGCTGGTGCTCGGTGCTACCACACCATAAACATTTTCCCGCCTTTCGCCAACAATCACTCTCCACGTGATTGGCCTTCCCACAGTACCCGCAAGGTACTTGAGGGGTTGAGGTCTGACCTCCTTGTGAGGCACCTCTTGCTTGGCCCCAGCCACGCGAAGCTCCTCTTGGAGTACTTTCTTTAGATATCCCTGAAATTTTCTCACTACCATCTCCTCGGCTTATCTTAGAAGGTGGCATATCTAAATCACTTTGTCCTTGCCTTTGACTTCCACCAGGCCCACCTCTCCTTTTTGTATGGAAAGCTCTCACTTGTGCCCTAGCAGTCTCTATCCTCAAGGCTTTCTCCAGAACCTCGGTGAATGTATTAATTTGGACCGCCGCTAAGGCTTCTTGTAACTCCACGTTCAGTCCTTGTATGAACCTCCGTACTTTTCTTTGTTCCGTAGCTATCAGTTCGGGAGCAAATTTGGACAATTTTGTAAACTGAGTCTCATACTCAGTTACACTCAACATCCCCTGACGAAGTTTAATGAATTCGTCCTCTCTCTTCTCCTGGACGATGGGTGGAAGGTATTTTTCGTTGAAGTCCCGTACAAAGTTTAGCCAAGTCCATGCAGTTCTTTCTCTCTCCCACTTGGCCCTCACTACATTCCACCAGGCCCTAGCTGGCCCCTCAAACTGAAATACAGCAAATTGGACTTGTCTCTCCTCCGTATAGTTTAGGGCAGCAAAAATATTTATCATGGCCTCCAGCCATTTCTCAGCCTCATACGGGTCTGGCCCTCCTAAAAACTTGGGTGGGGAGAACTTTTGGAATCTCTCCAAAGCTCTATCCTGCCCCATATCGGGGTCCCGAGGTTGGTTTACAGGGGCTTGACCCTGTTGTTCCACTAAACGGGCCAGAATATTGGTCATTTGCTGGATGGCAGTTGCCACTTGATCTCCCCCTGTAGCTTGGGGTTCAGGTTGTGGCTCAACCGTTGCCTCTCTTTCCTCTCTCGATTCTCGTACCGGTTCCTGGGCTTGTCTACCCCCACGGCTATGACTAGGACCGCGTCCTCGATTAGTTCCCTTAGCTTGACTTCTTCTACCCTCCATGGTTCGTAGCGAATCAACTATAACAATATAACCAACTAATCAATAATAGAATATAGCCACTAAGTAACTATATAAATATCAACAGCACAAAACAGACTAATGCAAATCATAAACCCCTCTAAATCATAAAACAAGGCAATACAACACATTCGATCAAAACAAGTCACATAGCTTATAGAGCATTAACCCTAGGTATCGCTCAGGCACTACACTTAATCAAGGCTCGAAACACGTGAATAAGAAGGATCCCAAATCCCATGAATATCTTCAATATTTTTCAAGTCCAGACTACTCGCATTCCCTGTGCCTTTGTTTTCACCATCCAAACTTATCCGAATATTACACGAGATCTCAACTGATCGTAAAGATGTCACTCTTTGGTATTCGGGGACAAGAATCCGAAAATATGATAATTCACCACTCAAGCTGGCCAGGCTCAAGAGCAAATCACCCGTATTAGAGATTCCTACCCAACATACATATCTAAGGTCCCCAACAATAGACAATTGTTCCATACTTAACAAGTCAATTCCCACAGTCCAAGAACCTTCTCCCGGCACGAGCTCGATAGGAGCTCTGATACCATCTGTGACGGCCCCACCTCCCCCTAAGGCGTACCAAAGGGTTTGGCGGACCGCCTGCCCAGCTCTCGCCAGGACTCACTCACTCTCTACTCGAATCATGTGCATACATCCATGGACCATAATTAACATCGCAATTCAAGCTTAGAATTTACACTGATGAAAATCAAGGTACAAAGTCTTAATACACCAAACTAGTTCAAAACGTATACAATCCAAGTACAACATGTTCCATCCGAGAAATAGCGCGAGTACAAGTCAAAAGTCAAAAGTCAAACAACTAGTCTATGCTAGACTTTACATATCTCTTATCTCGCTCGTACCCCTGAAAGGAAAACAAATGGAGTGGAATGAGCTAAAAGCCCAGTGAGGTTCCAAATAGCAAATTGACCATTATTTAGAAGTAGCAAAAGATAGCGAGCTTAACAAGTTCAGGAAGGTGAACACCAACACTTCAAGTAGCAAATTTCCAAATGAACTAATGTAAAATGCTTTTGGTTTTCAAAAGAAACAACAATCCGATAAGCAATAATCATTTTCAAGTATAAGGATACGGAAGGCTCTCAGGAGCCAAATTCCCAATTGCATCTCCAGAGGCTTGATCACGTAGTAGTTGACACTCCGCCAACTTTCAAGTAAGTAACCAATCCAGTAGAACACCACTTACACGACTCTCCGTCCACCGTTCAACCCCCAGCTGGGCCCAAAATCCTCAAGAACACGGGTGGTAATACTCGAGTATACCGATTAGTCGAGGAGATATCACTCCACTCGACAATACAAGAGACCCAGGGTTCGTTACCCAATCGACCAAGCCCTTGCCGGCTCGACTAGAGTAACTCGCCACAGGGTTTCTGGAATTCCAGGGAGTGCGCGCATCATAACAAGTATGTCAAGTCAATTGCAACCATAAACAAGTGTATATCATGTAAGGGCAAGTGCGATAAAGTACACTCTTGCCCTAACAATTCACGTATATAACAGGTAATCATATTGGTCACATATCAAGTTCAAGTATCAAGTTCAATTCGGTATTTGAAAGCACTCACCAAAAGATATAGTGCCTTCACTGGTCACTTTCAGGTTATACTCCGGGTTCGGAGTTCAAAATCTGCGATAAAACTTAGTTTGAGAACTTTGAAACATGACTAGAATTCGAAACTTATACGTTTCGTTCAATAAGAATCAAGAAATGGAAATTCACTTGGAGAATACTCGTGAAATACTCGCTCACTTTTTAAATGATAAAACTTTGTAACATTTATACTTGAAATGGTCATGCGAGTCGAAAGTACAAGGAAAACGTACTTTGAGCAATCATTATTTCATTTCTCAAGGGTACAAGTTCGGCCAAGTCCTTATTTATATATCTTGGGACAAGAAGACTTAAGTACCCTAGACGGTTCAAGCAATAATCACTCTTAACCCTTACTCAAGTTGCAAGTAGTTCTCTAGTCTTCGAGCGTAAATTTGGGCAGCATGCCCTTTGTGTTTACCTAATTTTCTAGCCTTTTAGGCTTCATTGTTTTCTCAACAACAACCCAACATCACACATAAAACAATTCAAGCCAAGAGCCGTTCCCTAGGCTCACAATATCATAACAACAAGAATTGCATCAAGTACAAGTGCAGAAATTCAATGTGGCACAAGACAGATTTGACGTATAAAAGCGGAAATAACTTGTCTGAGGCTACGCTTATCGGATTAAGGCGAAACCTATGCCGTTTCGAAGCTAAGACACAAAGCTACAATATTCATGAAGGTCACTTAGTCCATTTCCTAATGTAACTTAGTCAAAATCTCAGATTACTAAACCAGAAACCAATTCACCGGCTGTTTAAATGCAGAACACTGTAATGGACATAACTCAGTGCACACAAGTCCGAATCAGGTTTTCTTTGAGGCATTTTAAAGCTACTTCAGAACACTACAACTTTTATGTTTTGGCCCAGAGCTAAATCAGAATGGATCCTGGTCAAAAATCGTGATAAACTGGACTCAACTGCTGAAACGGACTGCTGGGAAATACTTAGAACAGTGAGGGTATTTTGGACTTTTCACGTCCTACGGTGCTCCGATTGAGTTGAAATTTTACAGGCACCTATAAAATACCATTCTCTACAACTTTACTTCTTTGACCCAAGGCCAATTCGGCCTCTAACACATAGATAAAATTTCGGACAGAATGTTTGGGAAATTTTCCAGAAATCTGGAATTTTTAGCTCTAAGTGTAATTTCCTCAAATTTCTGGTTCCAATCACCACCAAACAACCTTATATAACCTTAATTGCAACATATATATCATACATCAATTTTGGGCAGAAAATCAGCAAGCCCTAGTTCATAATACCAAAAGGGAAAAACCCCTAAATCATGATTGCATCCATTATTCACCACAAAAATCAAGTTGCTAGCTTAATTTAACTAGATTAAAAGTAAAACTTGGAGACATAAGCTTGCTTACCTTAACAAGAGATCACTAAGAGCAATCCAAGCTTCCTCCTTCCAAAGTCTCACCACAAACCACTAACTAATCACTCAAGAACAAGTTTAATCGGTTTATTTTGTTGGATTCCTCACTTAGTTGTTGGATTGGAGAAGAGATGAAGTTTTTTTCTCCCTTGGTGTTTTCTTCCCTCTCTCTCTCGGTTTTTCCAGCAGAAATAAGAAGAAGACTTAGCTAATTTTATCTTATAAGGAAGTAAGAAGGTTAAGGCTTATTGTGACCACAAATTTGGCTAAACACTTGGACTAATCCTAGCCACTAATTTTTTTTCTCTTTCTTCCCTTGCTTATAAACCACAAATTTCGTCCACCTCAGCTGTAATTTAGGAAGATATTTTGGCTCAAATATCAATGAGCTTGTGGTGCAAGAAAGTGGGGGTCAAGTGGTGCGTTCAATTGGTAATGCGCGGGACCCGCCGGTTCGCGCCGTTTTTCTTAAAAACTCACGTACTAGGGTTTTTACTTCTCATTCACTAACCTTATATCATTGCTACTACTCACATATTATTTCTCACTTAAGAGTCACTTTTAATCATCAAATTGATCCTTGGCCAGTACCGAAAATTCATCCGGCGGAAAAATCGCAAAACCCTAATTTTGCTCAAAACGTGAAACCAAAGCGTAAAACCTTATTTTCTAGGTTTATTTACACTTAGTGTGAAATAATGAGGTAGGGGGCCTTAATAAATAATAATCTTCAAATAAAAGGCATTTTTGAGGAAAAAGAAAAAAAAAATGTAGGAAATTTGCGGGTCCTCACAGGTGCCCCTCATGGCTAGGTGGTTGGCCTTAGGCCGCACTACGGCAGTTGCATTGCGTTGGCTAAGGCAAGGGCACGATGCCAGCAGCACTACGGCCGTTTCCTTGCGTTGGTTTAGGCATGGGCACGATGCCACACCGACGGCAAGAAAAATGCAGTAGGGTGCCCCTCATGGCTAGGCAGTGGGCCTTAGGATGCACTACGGCCGTTGCCTTGTGGTGGCAAAGGCATGGGGGCGATTTCACACCGACGGCAAGAAAAACGCACGACGGTGCCCCTCATGGCTAGGCGGTGGGCCTTAGGCCGCACTACGGCCATTGCCTGGCGTTAGCTAAGGCAAGGGCACGATGCCAGCCGCACTACGGGTGTTGCCTTGCGTTGGCTAAGGCATGGGCACGATGCCACACCGACGGCAACAAAAATGGACGACGGTGCCCCTCATGGCTAGGTGGTTGGCCTTAGGACGCACTACGGCAGTTGCCTTGAGTTGGCTAAGGCAAGGGCACGATGCCAGCCGCACTACGGCCGTTTCCTTGCGTTGGCTAAGGCATGGGCACGATGCCACACCGATGGCAAAAAAAATGCACGACGGTGCCCCTCATGGCTAGGTGGTTGGCCTTAGGCCTCACTACGGCAGTTGCCTTGCGTTGGCTAAGGCAAGGGCACGATGCCAGCCGCACTACGGCCGTTTCCTTGCGTTGGTTTAGGCATGGGCACGATGCCACACCGACGGCAAGAAAAATGCAGTAGGGTGCCCCTCATGGCTAGGCAGTGGGCCTTAGGATGCACTACGGCCGTTGCCTTGTGGTGGCTAAGGCATGGGGGCGATTTCACACCGACGGCAAGAAAAACGCACGACGGTGCCCCTCATGGCTAGGCGGTGGGCCTTAGGCCGCACTACGGCCATTGCCTGGCGTTAGCTAAGGCAAGGGCACGATGCCAGCCGCACTACGGGTGTTGCCTTGCGTTGGCTAAGGCATGGGCACGATGCCACACCGACGGCAACAAAAATGCACGACGGTGCCCCTCATGGCTAGGTGGTTGGCCTTAGGCCTCACTACGGCAGTTGCCTTGTGTTGGCTAAGGCAAGGGCACGATGCCAGCCGCACTACGGCCGTTTCCTTGCGTTGCTTAAGACATGGGCACGAGCCACACCGACGGCAAGAAAAATGCATGACGGTTCCCCTCATGGCTAGGAAGTGGGCCTTAGGACGCCTTACGGCCGTTGCCTTGTGGTGGCTAAGGCATGGGCACGATTCCACACCGACGGCAAGAAAAACGCACGACGGTGCCCCTCATGGCTAAGCGGTTGGCCTTAGGCCGTATGACGGGCGTTGCCTGGCGTTGGCTAAGGCATGGGCACGATGCTACACCGATGGCAAGATAAACGCATGACGGTGCCCCTCGTGGCTAGGCGGTGGGCCTTAGGCCGTACTACGGCCGTTGCCTTGTGGTGGCTAAGGCATGGGGACGATGCCACACCGACGGCAAGAAAAACGCTCGACGGTGCCCCTCATGGCTAGACGGTGGGCCTTAGGCCGCACTACGGCCGTTGCCTGGCGTTGGCTAAGGCAAGGGCACGATGCCACACCGACGGCAAGAAAAACGCACGACGGTGCCCCTCATGGCTAGGCGGTGGGCCTTAGGCCGCACTACGGCCGTTGCCTGGCGTTGGCAAAGGCAAGGGCACTATGCCAGCCGCACTAAGGGCGTTGCTTTGCGTTGGCTAAGGCATGGGCACGATGCCACACCGACGGCAACAAAAATGCACGACGGTGCCCCTCATGGCTAGGTGGTTGGCCTTAGGCCGCACTACGGCAGTTGCCTTGCGTTGGCCAAGGCAAGGGCATGATGCCAGCCGCACTACGGCCGTTTCCTTGCGTTGGTTATGGCATAGGCACGATGCCACACCGACGGCAAGAAAAATGCATGACGGTGCCCCTCATGGCTAGGCAGTGGGCCTTAGGACGCACTACGGCCGTTGCCTTGTGGTGGCTAAGGCATGGGCACGATGCCACACCGACGGTAAGAAAAACGCACGACGGTGCCCCTCATGGCTAAGCCGTTGGCCTTAGGCCGTATGACGGGCGTTGCCTTGCGTTCGCTAAGGCATGGGCACGATGCTACACCGACGGCAAGAAAAACGCATGACGGTGCCCCTCGTGGCTAGGCGGTGGGCCGTATGACGTACTACGGCCGTTGCCTTGTGGTGGCTAAGGCATGGGCACGATGCCACACCGACGGCAAGAAAAATGCACGACGGTGCCCCTCATGGCTAGGCGGTGGGCCTTAGGCCGCACCACGGCCATTGCCTTGCGCGTTGGCTAAGGCATGGGTCCAATGCCACACCGACGGCAAGAAAAATGCACGACGGTGCCCCTCGTGGCCAGGTGGTGGGGCTTAGGCCGGACGAAGGCCGTTGCCTTGCGTTAGCTAAGGCATGAGCACGATGCCACACCGACGGCAAGAAAAACGCACGACGGTGCCCTTCATGGCTTGGCGGTTGGCCTTAGGCTGCCGACGGCCGTTGCCTTGCATTGGCTAAGGCATTGGCTCGACAGCCACACCGACGGCAAGAAAAACGCACAACTGCCGGGGGGTTTTGCGCCTAAGGCCACGGGTAAACCTCCGTAGCCATGACGGCCGTTGCCTTGCGTTGGATAAGGCATGGGCACGATGCCACACCGACGGCAAGAAAAACGCACGACGGTGGCCCTCATGACTAGGCGGTGGGCCTTAGGCCGCACTACGGCCATTGCCTTGCGCTGGCTAAGGTAAGGGCACGATGCCAACCGCACTATGGGCGTTGCCTTGCATTGGCTATTGCATGGGCACGATGCCACACCGACGGCAAGAAAAATGCACGTCGGTGCCCCTCATGGCTAGGCGGTGGGCCTTAGGCCGCACTACGGCCGTTGCCTGGCGTTGGCTAAGGCAAGGGCACGATGCCAGCCGCACTACGGGCGATGCCTTGCGTTGGCCAAGGCATGGGCACGATACCACACCGACGGCAACAAAAATGCACGACGGTGCCCCTCATGGCTAGGTGGTTGGCCTTAGGCTGCACTACGGCAGTTGCATTGCGTTGGCTAAGGCAAGGGCACGATGCCAGCAGCACTACGGCCGTTTCCTTGCGTTGGTTTAGGCATGGGCACGATGCCACACCGACGGCAAGAAAAATGCAGTAGGGTGCCCCTCATGGCTAGGCAGTGGGCCTTAGGATGCACTACGGCCGTTGCCTTGTGGTGGCTAAGGCATGGGGGAGATTTCACACCGACGGCAAGAAAAACGCACGACGGTGCCCCTCATGGCTAGGCGGTGGGCCTTAGGCCGCACTACGGCCATTGCCTGGCGTTAGCTAAGGCAAGGGCACGATGCCAGCCGCACTACGGGTGTTGCCTTGCGTTGGCTAAGGCATGGGCACGATGCCACACCGACGGCAACAAAAATGGACGACGGTGCCCCTCATGGCTAGGTGGTTGGCCTTAGGACGCACTACGGCAGTTGCCTTGAGTTGGCTAAGGCAAGGGCACGATGCCAGCCGCACTACGGCCGTTTCCTTGCGTTGGCTAAGGCATGGGCACGATGCCACACCGATGGCAAAAAAAATGCACGACGGTGCCCCTCATGGCTAGGCGGTGGGCCTTAGGCCGCACCACGGCCGTTGCCTTGCGTTGGCTAAGGCATGGGCACAATGCCACACCGACGGCAAGAAAAATGCACGACGGTGCCCCTCGTGGCCAGGTGGTGGGCCTTGGGCCGCACAAAGGCCGTTGCCTTGCGTTAGCTAAGGCATGAGCACGTTGCCACACCGACAGCAAGAAAAACGCACGACGGTGCCCTTCATGGCTTGGCGGTTGGCCTTAGGCTGCACGACGGCCGTTGCCTTGCATTGGCTAAGGCATTGGCTAAGGCATTGGCTAGACAGCCACACCGACGGCAAGAAAAACGGACAACTGCCAGGGGGTTTTGTGGCCAAGGCCACGGGTAAACCTCCACAGCCATGACGGCCATTGCCTTGCGTGGATAAGGCATGGCACGATGCCACACCGACGGCAAGAAAAACGCACGATGGTGTCCCTCGTGGCTAGGCGGTGGGCCTTAGGCCGCAGGACGGCCGTTGCCTTGCGTTGGCTAAGGCATGCGCACGATACCACACCGACGGCAAGAAAAACGCACGACGGTGCCCCTCATGGCTAGGCGGTGGGCCTTAGGCCGCACTACGGCCGTTGCCCTGCGTTGGCTAAGGCAAGGGGACGATGCCAGCCGCACTACGGCCGTTTCCTTGCGCTGGTTACGGCATGGGCACGATGCCACACCGACGGCAAGAAAAATGCACGACAGTGCCCCTCATGGATAGGCGGTGAGCCATAGGCCGCACCACGGCCGTTGCCTTGCGTTGGCTAAGGCATGGGCACGATGCCACACCGACGGTAAGAAAAATACACGACGGTGCCCCTCTTGACTAGGCGGTTGGCCTTAGGCCGCACGACGGCCGTTGCCTTGCGTTGGCTAAGGCATGGGCACGATGCCAAACCGACGGCAAGAAAAACGCACAATGGTGTCCCTCGTGGCTAGGCAGTGGGCCTTAGGCCGCACGATGGCCATTGCCTTGCGTTGGCTAAGAGGCATGCGCACGATGCTACACCGACGGCAAGAAAAACGCACGACGGTGCCCCTCATGGCTAGGCGGTGGGCCTTAGGCCGCACAACGGCCGTTGCCTTGCGTTGGCTAAGGCAAGGAACGATGCCAGCCGCACTACGGGCGTTGCCTTGCGTTGGCTAAGGCATGGGCACGATGCCACACCGATGGCAACAAAAATGCACGGCGTTGCCCCTCATGGCTAGGTGGTGGGCCTTAGGCCGCTCTACGGCCGTTGCCTTGCGTTGGCTAAGGCAAGGGCACGATGCCAGCCGCACTACGGCCGCTTCCTTGACTCACTCACTAAAATCATGTGCACACACCCCAAGCACCATTAATAATATCCGCAATCCCAGCTTATAATTTACATTGATAGAAACCAAAGTACAAAGTCTTGATATACTTAAACTAGTTCAAAATATATACAATCCAAGTACAAATGTTCCATTCGAGGAATAGCGCGAGTACAAAACCAAAATTCAAAACACAGTCTAAAGTAACTAGACTACGCTAGCCTTTACATCTCTTATGCCTCGCTCTTTAAACTGAAAAATTTGATAACATTTTTGCTTGAAGATGACTCTTGAGTCAAAAGTGCAAGTAAAACGGTTTCATAGTGATTCATATCGTTTTCCTAAGGGTACAAGTTAAGGGTACAAGTTCGGCCAAATCCTAACGTATAACCCTTGATAAACAAGTGGCAAAGGTCCTCGATAGTTCAAGTGATAATCACTTAACATTCACTCAAGTCGCAAAGATAGTTTTCTAGACCTCGAGTAAAAATTCGGGCAGCATGCCCTTTGTGTTTACCTAATTTCCAGCCATTTAGGCTTCATTATTTTTCTTCAACAACATCCCAACATCATACAAATCAGCAATTTATGTCAAGAGCCGTTCCATAGGCTCACAATATCATAATAACAAGAATCGTATTAAGTACAAGTGCAGAAGTTCAATGTGGCACCAGACAGATTTGACGTACCAATGCGGAAATAACATATTCAAGGCTACACCTATCGGATTAAAACGAAACCTAAGCCGTTTCGAATCTATGACACAGAGCTACAACATTCATGAAGGTCACGTAGTCCAGTTTCTAATGTAACTTAGTCAAATTCTCGAATTACTAAACCAGAAACCAATTCGTCGGTTGTTTAAACGCAGAACACTGTAATGCACCTAACTCAGTGTACACAAGTCCAAATCAGGTGTTTTTAGAGGCATTTTAAAGCTACTTCAGAACACTACAACTTTCATGTTTTGGGTCAGAGCTAAATCAGAATGGATCCTGGTCAAAAATCGTGATAAACTGGACTCAACTGCTGAAACGGACTGCTGGGAAATACTTAGAACAGTAAGGGTATTTTGGACTTTTCACGACCTACGTTACTCCGATTGAGCTGAAATTTTACAGGCACCTATAAAATGCCATTCTCTACAACTTTTATTCTTTGACCTAAGGCCAAAACAGCCTCTAACATATAGATAAAAATTCGGACAGAATGCTTGGGAAATTTTCCAGAAATCTGGAATTTTTAGTTCTAAGTGTAATTTCCTCAAATTTCTGGTTCCAATCACCACTAAACAACCTTATATAACTTTAATTGCAACATTCATGCATCATACATCAACTTGAGCAGAAAATCAGAAACCCTAGTTCATCAAATAAGAAAGGGAAAAACTCCTAAAACATGCTAATCATCCATGATTTCACCGTAAAATCAAGTTACCAAGCTAATTTACTCAAGATTGAAGGTAAGAATCAGGAAAATCAGCATCCTCACCTCAAAACCAAGCTTGAAAGGCTGAACCTTCACCCCCTTTGCACTTCCTTAGTTCCTCAAGCTTCCCAACACTCACTAAGTACTTTAATCGGTTTAGATTTTTGATTTCTAACTTGGATTGAAGCAAATCAAGAAGAAAATTTGTTGCTCTTGCTCCTCTTTTCTCTCTCTCTCTCTCGGCACTTAGCAGCAGAAATGAAGGAAGATGGAGCTTGATTTGTCTTATAAGGAAGTAAGAAGATTAGGACTAATGGTGTCCACAATTTTGACCAACACTTGGACAATTCTTGGCCACAAAATTTTCTCTTTCTTTTCTTGCCTTTGAGCCCCAATTTTCGGTCAGACTTAGCTGGTAGTGAGAGGATATTTTGCTCAATTAGTAATGAGCTTATACAGTAAGAAAGTGGTGGTCAAGTGGTGCGTTCAAACGGTAGTGCGCGGGACCCGCCGGTTCGCGCCGTTTTTTTCTTAAAAACTCACGTACTAGGATTTTTACTTCCCATTCACTAACCTTATATCATTGTTACTAGTCACATATTATTTCTCACTTAAAAGTCACTTTTAATCATCAAATTGATCCTCGACCAGTACCGGAAATTCATCCGGCGGAAAAATCGAAAAACCCTAATTTTGCTCAAATCTTGAAACCGAAGTGTAAAACCTTATTTCCAGGTTCATCTCCACTTATTGTTGAACAATTGGGTAGTAGGGCCTTAATAAATAATAATTTCCAAATAAAAGGAAATTTTTAAGAAAACGTGAGGAATTTACAATTTCAATAATTAACATTAGAATCTCTAGTAAAATATGAAAGATTTAAGAAACCGTTTAGTCACAAGTAAACTAGGGTTTTTGATTAAAACATTAGGGTTTCTAGTCGTTTAAAACAAAATAAGGTTTTAAATCAAACCCGAAGAAATATACTTTAATATTTTCTTCACAAACAACCTCCTAATATTCGGGATGTTACACAAGCGCCTGTGGTCCCTGAGGTCCCTGGTACTCCTGAGGAGGATCCGGATGAGGATCCTGAGGAGGACCTAGGGGAGGAGCCGAGCGCGTCCTCGGAGTCGGTTGGGTCGGCGTCTAGCCAGACCACTTGTTAGGATCGTGGTTCTAGGAGTTTTTGTGGGATAGTTAGGAACATAGTGGGACGACACGTCTTCTTTTGTTTTTGTTTTAGACGTGTCCTGGCGGATGTAAATATTTTTGTTCTATGTTCCTTGGCTGTCATAGCCTCTGACTACATGACTTGTTGGCCTGTATATACGACTTGTTTGATATGTAAATAAAGTGCTTGTTTCTTATGTGTTTAATTGCCTCTAGTTATATTGTTGCAACGCGATATATGAGTCGTACCTTACCCCGTTTACATGTTTCTAGTTGGGTAACTCTCAACATGGAAGATAAAAGGAGTCGGACCAAGAAAACTAATCGAGAACGTGGTTCTAGGCGAGGCCGTGAGGGTGAGCAAGTACAGGAACCGGTGCCTGAACCGATAGAGGAGAGGGAGGCAGCGGTTGAACAGCAACCTGAACCCCAGACTGCCGGGGGAGATCAGGTGGCCACTGCCATCCAACAGATGACCAATATTTTGGCTCGGTTGGTGGAACAACAGGGTCAAGGATCTGTAAATCAACCTAGAGACCCTGATTCGGGGCAAGATAGAGCCTTGGAGAGATTCCAGAAATTCTCTCCACCCAAATTCTTAGGAGGACCAGACCCATATGAGGCTAAGAAATGGCTGGAGGCCATGATAAATATCTTTGCTGCCCTAAACTATGCTGAGGAGAGACAAGTTCAATTTGCTGTATTCCAGTTCGAGGGGCCAGCTAGGGCCTGGTGGAATGTGGTAAGGGCCAAGTGGGAGAGAGAGGGAACTGCATGGACTTGGCTAAACTTTGTACGGGACTTCAACGAAAAATACCTTCCACCCATCGTCCAGGAGAAGAGAGAGGATGAATTCATTAAACTCCGTCAGGGGTTGATGAGTGTAACTGAGTATGAGACTCAGTTTACCAAGTTGTCCAAATTTGCTCCCGAACTGATAGCTACGGAGCCGAGAAAAGTACGGAGGTTTATACAAGGATTAAATGTGGAATTACAAGAAGCCTTAGCAGCGGTCCAAATCAATACTTTTACGGAGGTTTTGGAGAAGGCCATGAGGATAGAAACTGCTAGGACGCAAGTAAGGAATTTCCACGCTAAGCGGAAAGGGGCACCTAGTGGAGCCCAAGGGTCGGTACGAAGCGAGCGGAGCATGCCACCTGCTAAATCCGGTCGTGGAGCTGGAGGTGGACGATTCTCAAGCACGTTTAGGGGCAGTGCTCCGAGAGGGAATGCCCAGAGGGGAGGCCAAGGTGGTAGAGGTCAAGGTAGAGGTTTTACTCAGGGAGGTCAAACCTCCACTCCCCGAGTGACATGTGGGTATTGTGGAAAATCGAACCACACTGAGGACGAGTGCTGGAGAAAGGCTCGGAAGTGCTTGAGGTGCGGAAGTGCGGATCATCAGATGGTCAATTGTCCGCTAATCAATGACACTCAGTCGACTGCCAGGTCAAACCCAAAGCCGACTACTGCTGGAGGGGCCAGGTCGAGGGTACCGGCCAGAGTGTACTCGCTAGATCAAACAACTGTGCCTGAACCAACCAGGGTGGTAGAAGGTACAATCCCTGTTTTTCACCGGTTAGCTAGAATTTTGATAGACCCCGGTGCTACTCACTCTTTTGTTAATCCTGCATTTATGCTTGGAATTGACTTGAAAGTTGAAAGGTTACCTTGTGACTTAGAGGTAAGAACACCTACAGGTAATCAAATTTTGCTTGCGAATGAGGTGTATAGGAATTGTGATATTTGGATTGGCGAACGAAAATTGGTAGTGGACCTCATTAGTCTAGCCATTAAGGGGTACGATGTTATCCTAGGTATGGATTGGCTAGCTCATTATCATGCTCGGGTAGATTGTAAGTTGAAGGTGGTTGAATTTTGTATACCGGGGGAGGCAACACTAAAGCTTGATGTGAGGGGTATGATAGCCTCTTCTGCACTTATTTCCGGTATAAGGGCTAGGAAATTGCTTAGTCGTGGGGCTCGTGGTTATCTAGCTTTTCTAATTAATACTCCGAGAGAGAAGATTAAGTTGGAAGACATGCCAGTAATCAGTGAATACCCGGACGTATTTCCGGAAGAGTTGGAGTCTTTGCCGCCCGAAAGGGAGATTGAATTTAAGGTTGATCTAGTACCCGGAACCACTCCTATTTCTAAAACTCCTTATCGTATGGCACCTGCTGAGCTTAAAGAGTTGAAGATGCAATTGCAGGACTTGCTAGAACGAGGGTTTATTCATGAGAGCGAGTCTCCGTGGGGAGCTCCAGTGTTATTTGTTAAGAAAAAGGATGGGAGTTTAAGGTTGTGCATTGACTATCGAGGATTGAATGCAGTAACCATTAAGAATAAATATCCTTTGCCCCACATCGATGAGTTGTTTGATCAGTTACAAGGGGCTGTAGTGTTTTCCAAATTGGACCTGCGACAAGGGTACTATCAATTGAGAATTAGAAAAGAGGATGTGCCAAAAACGGCATTTAACACTCGATATGGGCATTTTGAGTTCGCTGTGATGCCTTTTGGTTTAACTAATGTCCCAGCAGCATTCATGGACATGATGCATCGAGTGTTCAAACCTTACTTGGACAGGTTTGTAGTGGTGTTCATTGATGATATCTTGGTATATTCGAGGTCAAGGGAGGAGCATGAACAACATTTGCGGATAGTATTGCAAACCCTAAGAGAGCACCAACTATTCGCTAAGTTTAGTAAGTGTGAATTTTGGTTAGAAGAGGTGGCGTTTTTAGGTCATATAATTTCAAAAGATGGCCTTGCTGTAGACCCGGCGAAAGTGGAAGCTGTGGCTAAGTGGAAGCGGCCAGAAAATCCCACCGAGGTGCGAAGTTTTCTAGGCTTAGCAGGATACTACCGCAGATTTATAAAGAATTTCTCGAGAATTGCAGGACCCTTGACTAACCTGACCAAGAAACAAGGAAAGTATATTTGGGATGTTAAGTGTGAAAGTAGTTTCCAAGAGCTTAAGAAACAATTGACTGTGGCTCCAGTTTTAGCCTTGCCCAGTGGAAAGGATAGTTATATGGTTTATACCGATGCTTCAAAGGAAGGGCTAGGGTGCGTGTTGATGCAGAATAGGAATGTGATTGCCTACGCATCCCGAAAGTTAAAAACTCATGAGCAAAATTACCCGACCCATGATTTGGAGCTTGCAGCTGTAGTGTTCACTTTGAAGAAATGGCGACATTATCTTTATGGTGTAACTTTTGAGGTTTTTATGGATCATAAAAGTCTTAAGTATCTGTTTTCCCAGAAGGAGTTGAATCTAAGACAACGTCGGTGGGTAGAGTTCTTAGAGGATTATGATTGTACGATTAACTATCATCCTGGAAAGGCCAACGTTGTAGCAGATGCTTTAAGCCGGAAGGCTCAACTAGCAAGTTCTATAGTGAGAGAGTGGAGCCTATTGGAAGATGTATGTGAGTGGAAACCTCGTTTGGAACCGGAAAAGGTGGTTTTTGGAAATATTGAGGCGAAATCGGCATTGACGGAACGAATCAAAGAGGGCCAAGTGAAGGATCCAATAGTGCAGAAGTGGGTAGAGAGAGTGAAGAAAGGGGAGTTACCTAATTTTAATCTAAACCCTGATGGAATTTTAAAGTTTCGAAATCGTGTCGTGGTACCTAGGGATGAGGAATTGAAAAGGGAGATTTTAGAGGAATCACATTGCTCTAGGTATACGGTGCACCCAGGGAATAATAAAATGTACCAAGATCTTAGGAATCTGTATTGGTGGGAGAAAATGAAGGCGGAGATTGCCCAGTTTGTGCAAAAATGTCTTACGTGCCAACAGGTAAAAGCTGAGCATCAAAAGCCGTCAGGTTTGTTACAGCCTTTAGAGATCCCTGAGTGGAAGTGGGAGCACATAACGATGGATTTTGTGTCAGGATTGCCACGAACACAAAAGGGGCATGATGCGATTTGGGTAATAGTGGATCGGTTGACTAAGACTGCACATTTCTTGCCAGTAAATATGAAATATCCTTTGGAGAAACTTGCTAAAATTTATATGGATGAGGTAGTGAGACTACATGGGGTACCAGTAAGCATTGTATCTGATAGAGACCCTAGGTTTGTATCCCGATTCTGGCAGAAAGTACAAGAGGCTCTAGGAACTAAGCTGAGTTATAGCACAGCGTATCACCTGCAAACTGATGGACAATCTGAGAGAACTATTCAAACTCTTGAGGATATGTTGAGAGCCTGTATTGTGGATTTTAAAGGAAGTTGGAGCCAATACTTGACTTTGGTTGAATTCGCGTATAACAATAGTTACCATTCCTCTATTCAAATGGCTCCATATGAAGCTTTGTATGGACGACGGTGTCGATCTCCAATTCATTGGGATGAAGTAGGGGAGAGAAAAGTCATAGATCCGGCTACTATACCATGGGTTGAGGAAGCCTATGAAAAGGTGAAAGTGATTCGCCAGAGACTTCAAACCGCCCAAAGCCGTCAGAAAAGCTATGCCGATCATAGGAGGAAAGACTTGGAGTTTGAAATAGGAGATAAGGTGTTTCTTCGGATCACACCATTGAAAGGAAAGATTAGATCCGGAAAAGGGAAAAAGTTGCAACCACGATATATAGGACCTTTCAATGTGCTACAACGAATAGGAAAGGTAGCTTATCGACTTGAGTTACCAGCTAGCTTATCTAGGATCCATGACGTTTTCCACGTTTCTTTGCTTAAGAAATACCATCCGGATCCGACTCACATTTTGCCACCCGAAGATGTTGAACTTGACGAGTCTTTAACCTATGAAGAACGACCTATTCAAATACTGGATAGGAAGGTGAAGGACTTGAGAAACAAGCAGATTCCTTTAGTAAAGGTACTATGGAAGCATCATGAAGTGGAAGAAGTGACTTGGGAGCTGGAAACGGAGATGCAAGAAAAGTATCCTGGCCTGTTCGCGACAAAAGGTATGAATTTCGAGGTCGAAATTCTTTTAAGGGGGAGAGGATGTGAGGACCCGCAAATTTCCTACATTTTTCCTCAAAAATGCCTTTATTTGAAAATTATTATTTATTAAGGCCCCTACCTCATTATATCACACTAAGTGTAAATAAACCTAGAAATTAAGGTTTTACGCTTTGGTTTCAAGTTTTGAGCAAAATTAGGGTTTTTGCGATTTTTCCGCCGGATGAATTTTCGGTACTGGCCAAGGATCAATTTGATGATTAAAAATGACTCTTAAGTGAGAAATAATATGTGAGTAGTAGCAATGATATAAGGTTAGTGAATGGGAGGTAAAAACCCTAGTACGTGAGTTTTTAAGAAAAACGGCGCGAACCGGTGGGTCCCGCGCATTACCGATTGAACGCACCGCTTGACCACCATTTTTTCTTACCCAACAAGTTGTTGACTTTTGCACATAATACCTTCTCTCTTGGCAGCATGTTGACCGAAAATTGGTGGCTAAGAAAGGCAAGAAAGAAAGAGAAAAAGAAAGGGGTGGTGGTGGTGACACTTGTCACCACCTCATGGCTTCTTACCAAGACAAACCCCAACCATATAACCTCAACACTTAGCCAATTCTTCCTCATTTCTGCTGCTAAGAGCCGAGAGAGAGAGAGAGTAAGAACAAGAGAGGAAAAACAAAACTCTTCTCCATTTCTTCTTCAATCCACCAACAAAGTGCGAAATCAAACAAAAGAAACCGATTAATCTTGTCTTTGAGTGATTATCTAGTGATTGGTGGTGGAAGTTTGGAAAAGGAAAGCTTGGGGCTGCTCTTAGTGACTTCTAACTAAGGTAAGAGAACTCATCTCTCTAAGTTTTGCTTTTGATTTTGTTAAATTAAGTTAGTAGTTTGATTATAGTGGTGGAATCCTGGATGATTAGCATGAGTTAGAGGTTTTCCCCAATTTATTTGATGAACTAGGGTTTCTGATTTTCTGCTCAAGTTGGTATATGATGCATGAATGTTGCAACTAAAGTTATATAAGGTTGTTTAGTGGTGATTAGAACCAGAAATTTGTGGAAATTATACTTAGAGCTAAAAATTCCAGATTTCTGGAAAATTTCCCAAGCATTCTGTCCGAAATTTTATCTGTATGTTAGAGGCCGAATTGGCCTTTGTTCAAAGAAGGAAAGTTGTAGAGAATGGTGTTTTATAGGTGCCTATAAAATTTCAGCTCAATCGGAGCAACGTAGGATGTGAAAAGTCCAAAATACCCTTACTGTTCTAAGTATTTCCCAGCAGTCCGTTTCTTCAGTTCAGTCCAGTTTATCACGATTTTTGACCAGGATCCATTCTGATTTAGCTCTGGGCCAAAACATAAAAGTTGTAGTGTTCTGAAGTAGCTTTAAAATGCCTCAAAGAAAACCTGATTGGGACTTGTGTACACTGAGTTAGGTTCATTACAGTGTTCTGCATTTAAACAACCGACGAATTGGTTTCTGGTTTAGTAATTCGAGAATTTGACTAAGTTACATTAGAAACTGGACTACGTGACCTTCATGAATGTTGTAGCTCTGTGTCTTAGCTTCGAAACGGCGTAGGTTTCGTTTTAATCCGATAAGCGTAGCCTCGGGTATGGTATTACCGCATTTGTACGTCAAATCTGTCTTGAACTAAATTGCGTTTCTGCACTTGTACTTAATACGATTCTTGTTATTGTGATATTGTGAGCCTATGGAATGGCTCTTGGCTGGAATTGTTTTATGTGTAATGTTGGGTGGTTGTTGAAGAAAAATAATGAAGCCTAAATGGCTGGAAATTAGGTAAACACAAAGGGCATGCTGCCCGAATTTTTACTCGAAGTCTAGAAAACTATCTTTGCGACTTGAGTGAAGGTTAGGTGATTATCCCTTGAACTATCGAGGACCTTTGCCACTTGTTTATCGAGGGTTATATGTTAGGACTTGGCCGAACTTGTACCCTTAGGAAAATGATATGAATCACTACGAAACCGTTTTACTTGCACTTTTGACTCAAGAGTCATCTTCAAGCAAAAATGTTATTAAATTTTTCAGTTAAAAGGCGAGCAACTATTTCACGATTCTTCTCAAGTGAATTTCAATTTCTTGATTCTTATTGAACGAAACACTTAAGTTTCAAACCTTGGTTGATTTCAAAGTTCTCAAGTAAAGTTTTATCGCAGATTTGGACTCCCAACCCGGAGTACCACCTCGACGCGAAAACTAGAAGCACTATTGTGGTGAGTGCTTCCAAATATCCGATTGTACTTGATATGTGTACTCTCTACTTGACTTGCGTGATTACATGACAATGAATGAAAGGGCAAGGGTGTACTTTATCGCACTTGCCCTAATATGATCTGTTCTTGCTATTAATCATACTTGACTTGTTGTACATGTACTTGAATTATATCTTGCCTGGAATTCCAGAAACCCTGTGGCTAGTTAGTCGAGTCGAGCCGGCAAGGGCCTGGTCGATTAGATAACAAACCCTGGGTCACTTGTAATGTCGAGTGGAGTGTTATCTCCTCGACTAACGGTATACTCGAGTATTACCACCCATGTTTTGTATGGCGTGCGGGCCCGGAATAGGGGGTTGATCGGTGGACGGAAATTGGCGTGTAGTGGAGTTTATTTGGATTTGATATTACTTGAAAGTTGACGGAGTGTCAACTACCACTTGACCAAGCTGGAATGGAGCTGAAAATGAGTACTGTATCCTTATATGTGAATGTGAATTTGACTACTTGGCTAGCTGAAGTACTATTTCCCTGATTTGAATTGTTTGCTCGCTATTGCACTTTTATTTTGCTATAACTTGGTTGCTGACCAATTTGATATTTGGGAACTTCACTGAGCTTTGGCTCACCCCGTTAGTTTGTTTTCCTTACAGGGGTACGAGTAACGCGAGAGACTTGTAAAAGACTAGTGTAGCCTTTTGTTTTGACTTTTGAATTTTGGTTTTGTACTCGCGCTATTCCTCGAATGGAACATTTTGTACCTGGATTGTATACGTTTTGAATTAGTTTGGTGTATTAAGACTTTGTACCCGACTCCTATCATGTAAATCATAAGTTTGAATTATGAATGTTATTTATGGTTCATGGATGTATGTATATGATTCGATTGAGATAGTGAGTGAGTCCTGGCGAGAGCTGGGCAGGCGGTCCGCCGAACCCTCTGGTACGCCTTAGGGAGAAGTGGGGTCGTCACATTAGGCCGCACTACGGCCGTTGCCTTGCGTTGGCTAAGGCAAGGAACGATGCCAGCCGCACTACGGGCGTTGCCTTGCGTTGGCTAAGGCATGGGAACGATGCCACACCGACGGCAAGAAAAATGCACGACGTTGCCCCTCATGGCTAGGTGGTGGGCCATAGGCCGCTCTACGGCCGTTGCCTTGTGTTGCCTAAGGCAAGGGCACGATGCCAGCCGCACTACAGCCGTTTCCTTGCGTTGGTTAAGGCATGGGCACGATGCCACACCGACGGCAAGAAAAATGCACGACGGCGCCCCTCATGGCTAGGCGGTGAGCCTTAGGCCGCACCACGGCTGTTGCCTTGCGTTGGCTAAGGCATGGGCACGATGCCACACCGACGGCAAGAAAAACGCACGATGGTGTCCCTCGTGGCTAGGCGTTGGGCCTTAGGCCGCACGACGGCCATTGCCTTGCGATGGATAAGGCATGGGCATGATACCACACCGACGGCAAGAAAAACGCACGATGGTGTCCCTCGTGGCTAGGCGTTGGGCCTTAGGCCGTACGATGGCCATTGGCTTGCGATGGCTAAGGCATGCGCACGATGCCACACCGACGGCAAGAAAAACGCATGACCGTGCCCTTCATTGCTTGGCGGGGGGCCTTAGGCCGCACGACGGCCGTTGCCTTGCGTTGGCAAAGGCATGGGCACGATGCCACACAGACGGCAAGAGAAACGTATGACGGTGCCCCTCATGGCTAGGCGGTGGGCCTTAGGCTGCACCACGGCCGTTGCCTTGCATTGGCTAAGGCAAGGGTACGATGGCACACCGACGGTGCCTCTCATGGCTAGGCGGTTGGCACATGGCTAAGGCATGGGCACGATGCCACACCGACGGTAGCCCTCATGGCTAGGCGGTCGGCACATGGCTAAGGCATGGTCACGATGCCACACCGACGGCAAGAAAAAAGCACGACGGTACCCGTCATGGCTAGGCGGTGGGCCTTAGGTTGCACCTTGGCCGTTGTCTTGCATTGTGGCTAAGGCGTGGGCACGATGCCACACCGACGGTAAGAAAAACGAACGAAGGTGCTCCTCATGGCTAGGCAGTTGGGCTAAGGCCGCACGACGGCCGTTGCCTTGCGTTGGCTAAGGCATGGGCACGATGCCACACCGACGGCAAGAAAAACGCACGACGGTGCCCCTCATGGCTAAGCGGTGGGCCTTAGGCCGCACGACGACGTTGCCTTGCGTTGGCTAAGGCATGGGCACGATGCCACACCGGCGGCAAGAAAAACGCATGACGGTGCACCTCGTGGCTAGGCGGTGGGCCTTAGGCCACACGACGGCCATTGCCTTGCGTTGGCTAATGTGACGACCCCACCTCCCCCTAAGGCGTACCAGAGGGTTCGGCGGACCGCCTGCCCAACTCTCGTCAGGACTCACTCACTCGAATCACGTGCACACACCAAGAACCATTAATAATATCCGCAATTCAAGCTTATAATTTACATTGATAGAAATTAAGGTACAAAGTCTCGATATACTTAAACTAGTTCAAAATATATATAATCCAAGTACAAAATGTTCCATTCGAGGAATAGCGCGAGTACAAAACCAAAATTCAAAACAAAGTCTAAAGTAACTAGACTACGCTAGCCTTTACACTTCTCACGCTTCACTCGTACCACTGTAAGGAAAACAAAACTAAAAGGGTGAGCCGAAGCCCAGTGAAGTTCCAAATATCAAATTGGCCAACAAGCAAGGAATAACATAGTAATAGTGAAATAGCGAGCAAACAAGTCATAATCAGGGAAATAGTACTTCAACTAATCAAAAAATATCAAGTTTACAATCACAAATAAGGATACGGTAATCATATCTCGGCTCCATTCCAGCTTGATCAATGGGTAGTTGTGTAACATCCCGAATATTAGGAGGTTGTTTGTGAAGAAAATATTAAAGAGTATTTCTTTGGGTTTGATTTAAAACCTAATTTTGTTTTAAAAAGACTAGAAACCCTAATATTGTAGCCAAAAACCCTAGTTTACTTGTGACTAATCGGTTTACCTAAATCTCTCATATTTTAATCGAAACTCTAATTTTAATTACTGGAATTGGAAAATTCCTCACGTTTTCTTAAAAATTTCCTTTTATTTGAAAATTATCATTTATTAAAGCCCTACTATCCAATTATTCCATAATAAGTGCAAATGAATCTAGAAAATAGGTTTTACACTTCGGTTTCAAGATTTGAGCAAAATTAGGGTTTCGCGATTTTTCCGCCGGATGAATTTTCGGTACTGGCCGAGGATCAATTTGATGAGTAAAAGTGACTTTTACGTGAGAAATAATATGTAAGTAGTAGCAATGAGATAAGGTTAGTGAATGGGAAGTAAAAACCCTAGTACGTGAGTTTTTAAGAAAAACGGCGCGAACCGGTGGGTCCCGCGCATTACCGGTTGAACGCACCACTTGACCACCACTTTCTTACCCTACAAGCTCATTGATAATTGAGCAAAATATCCTCTCACTACCAGCTAAGGCTGACCGAAAATTGTGGCTAGAAAGGAAGGAAAAGAAAGAAAAACAAAGAAAGGTGGTGGTGGTGACACTTGTCACCACCTCATGGTTTCTTACTCAAGACTACCACCAACCATATAACTCCAACACTTAGCAATTTTCTCTTCATATTTCTGCCTAAGAGCCGAGAGGGAGAGGGAAGAAAACACCAAGGGAAATTTCTTCATTTCATCTCCAATCCAACAATTTAGGAAGAAATCAAACAAACTAAACCGTTTAATCTTGTTCCTAAGTGACTAGCTAGTGTTTTGTGGTAAGTTTTTGGAAGGAGGAAGCTTGGGCTACTCTTGTGACCTCTATTCAAGGTAAGAGAGCTTATCTCTCTAAGCTTTGCTTTCAATTTTGTTAAATTAAGTTTAGTAGTTGATTATAGTGGTGAAATCATGGATGATTAGCATGTTTTACAGGTTTTTCCCCAATTTATTTGATGAACTAGGGCTTGTGGAAATTCTGCCCAAATTGTTGTATTATGCTTATATGTTGCAATTGAGGTTTCATAAGGTGTTGTAGTAGTGATTAGACCAAGAAATTAAGGAAAGTTCCATTAAAAACTAAAGATTTCAGATTTCTGGAAAATCTGCCAACATTCTGTCCGGTTTTGTATCTGTGTGTTAGAGGCCGAATTAGCCTTGGGTCAAAGAAGGAAAGTTGCAGAGAATGGTATTTTGTAGGTGCCTGTAAAATTTCAGCTCAATCGGACCAACGTTGGTCATGAAAAGTCCGAAATACCCTTACTGTTTCAAAAATTTCCCAGCAGTCCGTTTCATCAGTTAAGTCCAATTTATCACGTTTTTTGACTAGGAGCCGTACTGATTTAGCTCTGGGCCAAAACATGAAAGTTGTAGTGTTCTGAAGTAGCTTTAAAATGCCTCTAAGAACACCTGAATTGGGCTTTTGTACACTGAGTTATGTCCGTTACAGCGTAATGCATTTAAACAGCCGACGAATTGGTTTCTGGTTTAGTAATTTGAGAATTTGACCAAGTTACATTAGAAACTGGACAAAGTGACCTTCATGAACATTGTAGCTCTGTGTCTTAGCTTCGAAACGGCATAGGTTACGCCTCAATCCGATAAGCGTAGTTTCGAATATGTTATTTCCGCATTTGTACGTCAAATCTGTCTTGTGCTAAATTTAATTTCTGCACTTGTCCTTAATGCGATTCTTGTTATTATAATATTGTGAGCCTATGGAACGGCTCTTGACATAAATTGCTGATATGTATGATGTTGGGTTGTTGTTGAAGAAAAATAATGAAGCCTAAATGGCTGGAAATTAGGTAAACACAAAGGGCATGCTGCCCAAATTTTTACTCGAGGTCTAGAAAACTATCTTTGCGACTAGAGTGAAGGTTAAGTGATTATCACTTGAAATATCGAGGACCTTTGCCATTTGTTTATCGAGGGTTATACGTTAGGACTTGGCCGAACTTGTACCCTTAGGAAAACGATATGAATCACTATGAAACCGTTTTACTTGCACTTTTGACTCAAGAGTCATCTTCAAGAAAAAAATGTTGTCAAATTATTCAGTTTGAAGAGCGAGCAACTATTACACGACTCTTCTCAAGTGAATTTCAATTTCTTGATTTTATTGAACGAAACGTCTAAGTTTCGAATCTTAGTCATGTTTCAAAGTTCTCAAACTGAGTTTTATCGCAGATTTGGACTCCGAACCCGGAGTATACCCTGAAAGTGATCAATAAAGGCACTATATCTTTTGGTGAGTGCTTTCAAATACCGAAATGCACTAGATACTTGAACTTGATGCGTGACCAATATGAGTACATGTTATATACGTGAATTGATAGGGCAAGAGTGTACTTTATCGCACTTGCCCTTACGTGATATACTTGTTTATTGATTGCAATTGACTTGATATACTTGTTCATGATGTGCGCACTTCCTGGAATTCCGGAAACCCTGTGGCGAGTTACTCGAGTCGAGTCGGCAAGGGCCTGGTCGATTAGATAACAAACCCTGGGTCATTTGTAATGTCGAGTGGAGTGTTATCTCCTTGACTAACGGTATACTCGAGTATTACCACCCGTGTTTATTGAGGATTTTGGGCCCAGTAGGGGGTGTGAATGGTGGATGGAGAGTCGTGTAAGTGGTGTTCTACTGGATTGGTTACTTACTTGAAAGTTGACGGAGTGTCAACTACTACGTGATCAAGCTTTTGGTAATGCAATGGGAATTTGGCTCCTGAGAGTCATCCGTATCCTTATACTTTGGAGTGATTATTGCTTATTGGATTATTGTTACTTGTGAAAAACTTCTACACTCGCTCATTTTTAAGATTGCTACTTGACGTGTTATTGCTCACATTTATGAACTCTTCATGCTCGTTACTTTGCTATTTGGAACCTCACTGGGCTTTTAGCTCATACCACGCTATTTGTTTTCCTTACAGGGGTACGAGTGACGCGCGAGACTTGTAAAAGCTAGCGTAGCCTTTTGTTTTGACTTTTGACTTTTTGGTCTTGTACTCGCGCTATTCCTCGAATGGAACATGATGTACTTGGATTGTATACGTTTTGAGCTAGTTTGGTGTATTAAGACTTTGTACCTCGTTTTCTATCAATGTAAATTATAAGCTTGAATTGTGAATGTTATTTATGGTTCATGGATGTGTGTACAAGACTCGATTGAGTTAGTGAGTGAGTCCTGGCGAGAGGTGGGCAGGCGGTCCGCCGAACCCTTTGGTACGCCTTAGGGGGAGGTGGGGTCGTCACAAGTTGACACTCCGTCAACTTTCAAGTAATAACAAATCCAAAATAAAACTTCACTACACGCCAATCCCCGTCCACCGATCAACCCCCTTTGTGACGACCCCACCTCTCCCTAAGGCGTACCAAAGGGTTCGGCGGACCGCCTGCCTAGCTCTCGCCAGGACTCACTCACTAGCTCAATCGAGTCATGTACGCACATCCAGGAACCATAAATAATATTCACAATTCAAACTTATAATTTACATTGATAGGAATCGAGGTACAAGGTCTTAATACATCAAACTAGTTCAAAACGTATACAATCCAAGTACAACATGTTCCGTTCGAGGAAAAATGCGAGTACAAGACCAAAAGTCAAAAGTCAAAACAAAAGGGCTATACTAGTCTTTTACAAGTCCCTCGCGTCACTCGTACCCCTGTAAGGAAAACAAACTAACGGGGTGAGCCAAAGCTCAGTGAAGTTCCCAAATATCAAATTGGTCAGCAACCAAGTTATAGCAAAATAAAAGTGAAATAGCGAGCAAACAAGTCAAATCAGGGAAATAGTACTTCAGCTAGCCAAGTAGTCAGATTCATATTCACATATAAGGATACAGTACTCATTTTCAGCTCCATTCCAGCTTGGTTAAGTGGTAGTTGACACTCCGTCAACTTTCAAGTAATATCAAATCCAAATAAACTCCACTACACGCCAATTTCCGTCCACCGATCAACCCCCTATTCCGGGCCCGCACGCCATACAAAACATGGGTGGTAATACTCGAGTATACCGTTTAGTCGAGGAGATAACACTCCACCCGACATTACAAGTGACCCAGGGTTTGTTATCTAATCGACCAGGCCCTTGCCGGCTCGACTCGATTAACTAGCCACAGGGTTTCTGGAATTCCAGACAAGATATAATTCAAGTACATGTACAACAAGTCAAGTATGATCAATAGCAAGAACAGGTCATATTAGGGCAAGTGCGATAAAGTACACCCTTGCCCTTTCATTCATTGTCATGTAATCACGCAAGTCAAGTAAGAAGCACACATATCAAGTACAATTGGATATTTGGAAGCACTCACCAAAATAGTGCTTCTAGTGCTCGTGTCTGGGTGGTACTCCGAGTTAGGAGTCCAAATCTGCGATAAAACTTAACTTGAGAACTTTGAAAATCAACTAAGGTTCGAAACTTAAGCGTTTCGTTCAATAAGAATCAAGAAATTGAAGTTCACTTGAGAAGAGTCGTGAAATAATTGCTCGCTCTTCAAACTGAAAAATTTGATAAGATTTTTGCTTGAAGATGACCCTTGAGTCAAAAGTGCAAGTAAAACGGTTTCGTAGTGATTCAAATCGTTTTCCTAAGGTACAAGTTCGGCCAAGTCCTAACGTATAACCCTCGATAAACAAGTGGCAAAGGTCCTCGATAGTTCAAGTGATAATCACTTAACCTTCACTCAAGTCGCAAAGATAGTTTTCTAGACTTCGAGTAAAAATTCGGGCAGCATGCCCTTTGTGTTTACCTAATTTCCAGCCATTTAGGCTTCATTATTTTTCTTCAACAACAACCCAACATCACACATAAAAACAATTCAAGCCAAGAGCCGTTCCCTAGGCTCACAATATCATAACAACAAGAATTGCATCAAGTACAAGTGCAGAAATTCAATGTGGCACAAGACAGATTTGACGTATAAAAGCGGAAATAACTTGTCCGAGGCTACGCTTATCAGATTAAGGCGAAACCTATGCCGTTTCGAAGCTAAGACACAAAGCTACAACATTCATGAAGGTCACTTAGTCCATTTCCTAATGTAACTTAGTCAAAATCTCAGATTACTAAACCAGAAACCAATTCACCGGCTGTTTAAACGCAGAACACTGTAATGGACATAACTCAGTGTACACAAGTCCGAATCAGGTTTTCTTTGAGGCATTTTAAAGCTACTTCAGAACACTACAACTTTTATGTTTTGGCCCAAAGCTAAATCAGAATGGATCCTGGTAAAAAATCGTGATAAACTGGACTGAACTGAAGAAACGGACTGCTGGGAAATTCTTAAAACAGTAGGGGTATTTTGGACTTTTCACATTCTGCGTTGCTATGATTGAGCTGAAATTTTGTAGGCACCTATAAAATACCATTCTCTACAAATTTTATTCTTTGACCTAATGCCAAAACAGCCTCTAACATATAGATAAAAATTCGGACAGAATGTTAAGACCATTTTCCAGATTTTGGAAATTTTGAGTTTCTAGTGAATCTTTCCTTAATTTCTTGGTCCAATCACTACCACAACACCATATGAAACCTCAATTGCATCATATAAACATCATACAACCATTTGGGCAGAATTTCCATAAGCCCTAGTGCATCAAATAAATTGGGGAAAACTACTAAAACATGCTCATCATCCATAATCTCACCATAAAATCAAGTTACTAGGCTTAATATAACAAGATTAGAAGTAAAACTTGGAGAGATAAACTCTCTTACCTTGAATAAAAGTCACCAAGAGTAGCACAAGCTCTCCCCCCTCAAGAATCACTCCACAACTCACTAGCTAGTCACTAGAAAACAAGTTTAATCGGTTTACTTTGCTCGATTCCTCACTTATTTGTTGGATTTGGAGATGAAATGAAAGATTTTCCCTTGGAGTTTCTCTCCTTGTTGTTCTCGGCCAGCCCAGCAGAAATGAAGAAGAAATTGCTAAGTGTTGGAGTTAAATGGTTACTAATTTTTGGTCAAGGCTGCTACAATATAAGAAGATATTATGTACAAAAGTCAACAAACTTGTTGGATAAGAAAAAATGGTGGTCAAGCGGTGCGTTCAATCGGTAATGCGTGGGACCCGCCGGTTTGCGCCGTTTTTCTTAAAAACTCACGTACTAGGGTTTTTTACTTCTCATTCACTAACCTTATACCATTGCCACTAGTCACATCTTATTCCTCACTTAAAAGTCACTTTTACTCATCAAATTGATCCTCGGCCAGTACCGAAAATTCATCCGGCGGAAAATCGCACAAACCCTAATTTTGCTCAAATCTTGAAACCGAAGCGGAAAACCCTATTTTCTAGGTTCATATGCATTTATAGTTGAACAATTGGATAGTAGAGCTTTAATAAATATTAATTTTCAAATAAAAGGCATTTTTGAAGAAAAATGTAGGAAATTTGCGGGTCCTCACACCCTTTCTCGGGCCCGCACGCCACACGAAACACGGGTGGTAATACTCGAGTATACCGGATTGCCGAGGAGATAACACTCCACTCGACTTAACTAGTAACCCAGGGTTCATTATCTAATCGACCAGGCCCTTGCCGGTTCGACTCGATTAACTAGCCACAGGGTTTCTGGAATTCCAGGCAAGACATATTTCAAGTACATGTAAAGCAAGTCAAGTATATTCAATAGCAAGAACAAGTCATATTAGAGCAAGTGCGGTAAAGTACACCCTTGCCCTATCATTCATTTTCATGTATTCACACAAGTCAAGTAAGGAACACAGGTATCAAGTACAATCGGATATTTGAAAGCACTCACCACAATAGTGCTTCTAGTTCTCGCGTCGAGGTGGTACTCCGGGTTTGGAGTCCAAATCTGCGAGAAAATTTCAGTTTGAGAACTTTGAAATACGAGTAGGATTCGAAACTTAAACGTTCCGTTCATTAAGAATCGACCAATTGAAATTCATTTGAAAGACACTCGTGAAAACTTGCTCGCTTTTCAAATCTTAAGGTTTTGTAACATAGATGCTTGGAAATAATACTTGAGTTGAAAGTACAAGGAAATTCAAGTTTACATTGGCCATTAGGCTTTTCCTCAAGGGTACAAGTTCGGCCAAGTTCTAACATATAACACTCGAGAAACATAGTAACAAAGGTCCTTGCTAGTTCAAGTAATAAGTACTTAACCTTCACTCAAGTCGCTAATATAGTTTTCTAGACCTCGAGTAAAAATTCGGGCAGCATGCCCTTTGTGTTTACCTAATTTTCCAGCCATTTAGGCTTCATTATTTTTCTCAACCACAACCCAACATCACATATATCAACAATTCATGTCAAGAGCCGTTCCATAGGCTCACAATATCATAATAACAAGAATCACAACAATAACAAGTGCAGAAATTCAATTTGGCACAAGACAGATTTGATGTATGAATGCAGAAATAACATATCCGAGGCTACGCTTATCGGATTGAGGCGTAACCTATGCCGTTTCGAAGCTAAGACACAGAGCTATAATGTTCATGAAGGTCACTTAGTCCAGTTTCTAATGTAACTTATTCAAATCCTCAAATTACTAAACCAGAAACCAATTCGTCGGCTATATAACCGCATTACCCTGTAATGGTCATATCTCAGAGTACAAAAGTCCGAATCAGGTGTTTTTAGAGGCATTTGAAAGCTAAGTCAGAATACTACAACTTTCATGTTTTGGAAAAAAGCTAAATCAGTACGACTCCTAGTCAAAAAACGTGATAAACTGGACTTAACTGATGAAACGGACTGCTGGGGAAATATTTAAAACAGTAAGGGTATTTTGGACTTTTCATGACCTACATTGCTCCGATTGAGCTGAAATTTTGTAGACACCTATAAAATACCATTCTCTACAACTTTCCTTCTTTGACCTAAGGCCAAATCGGCCTCTAACATACAGTTACAAATTCGGACAGAATGTTGGGAAAAATTTCCAGATTCTGGAATTTCTAGTTTTTAGTGGAACTTTCCTTAATTTCTTGGTCTAATCACTACCAAAGCCTCTCTTATAACCTTAATTTCAACATATAAGCACCATACAACAAATTGGGCAGAATTTCCCCAAACCCTAGTTCATCAAATAAAAAGGGAAAAACTTCTAAAACATGATAATATCCATGATTCCACTACAAAATCAAGTTGCTAAGCTTAATTTAACAAAATTGAAAGTAAAACTTAGAGAGATAAGCTTTCTTACCTTAACTAGAGTTCACTAATAGCTAGTTTGTGAGTTGAGGATAGAAAAGAAAAGAAGAGAAAGGGTAAGTTATGTGAGAAAAGAAAGGATTAAAAAAAAATTTGTAAGCTTCCATCAGCTTTCCTTCGCTTTCTGCCCGTTTTGGTCAGAAAAATTTTGCACTGTAGCAGCGCTTGGCTTCTCTTCAAGATCCGTTCGTTTCTTTTCTTTTCCGTCTCACTTAAATCTGCCAAACGTGAAAAGTCCACATTTCCCTTCCTTTCTTTTCTATTCCTTTGAAATCCGAACTCCCAAACTAGCTATAAGGGTAGCCCAAGCTTTCTCCTTCCAAAGTCTCACCACAAATCACTAACTAATCACTCAAGAACAAGTTTAATCGGTTTCTTTTGTTTGATTTCTCACTTAGTTGCTAGATTCAAGATGAAATGAAGAAGTTTTCTCTCTTGTTCTTTCCCCTCTCTCTCTCTCGGCTCTTCAGCAGAAAAATGAAGAGAAAAGGTGCAATTTTGGTAATAAATAAAGAGTCCTTGTCTTTGGTCAAGAAGCTCTAAGGTGGCGACACTTGTCGCCACCACCACCTTTCTTTTTTTTTTTCTCTTTCTTTCTTGTTATTTTCTAGCCTCAAATTCGGTCAAGCTTGCTGCCAAGAGAGAAGATATTTTGCTCAAGTTCAATAAATTTGTTTGGTAAGGAAAAATGGTGGTCAAGCGGTGCGTTCAATCGTTGGTGCGCGGGACCCGCCGGTTCGCGCCGTTTTTCTTAAAAACTCACGTACTAGGGTTTTTACTTCCCATTCACTAACCTTATATCATTGCTACTACTCACATATTATTTCTCACTTAAAAGTCACTTTTAATCCCAAAAATTAATCCTTACTCTGTACCGAAAATTCATCCGGCGAAAAATCGCGAAAACCCTAACTTTGCTCCAAACTTGAAACCGAAGCGTAAAACCCTATTTTCTAGGTTTATTTACACTTAGTGTGAAATATTTGGGTAGTGGGTTTTGATAAATAATAATTTTCAAATAAAGGGTATTTTTGAGAAAAATACAAGAAATTTGCGAGTCCTCACAGTTAAGGCATGGGCAAGATGCCACACCGACGGTGCCCCTCATGGCTAGGCTGTTGCCACATGGCTAAGGAATGGGCACGATGCCACACCGACGGCAAGAAAAACGCACGACGGTGCCCCTCATGGCTAGGCGGTGGGCCTTAGCCGCACGACGGCCTTTGCCTTGCGTTGGCTAAGGCATGAGCACGATGCCACACCGATGGCAAGAAAAATGCACGACGGTGTCCCGCATGGCTAGGCGGTTAGCCTTAGGCCACACGATGGCCGTTGCCTTGCGTTGGCTAAGGCATGGGTACGATGCCACACCGACGGCAAGAAAAACGCACGACGGTGCCCCTCACGGCTAAGCGGTGGGCCTTAGTGTAACATCCCGAATATTAGGAGGTTGTTTGTGAAGAAAATATTAAAGTGTATTTCTTTGGGTGGATTTAAAACCTTATTTTGGTTTAAAAGACTAGAAACCCTAATATTGTAGCCAAAAAACCCTAGTTTACTTGTGACTAACCGGTTTTCCTAAATCTCTCCTATTTTAATTGAAACCCTAATTTTAATTACTGGAATTGGAAAATTCCTCACGTTTTCTTAAAAATTTCTTTTTATTTGAAGATTATCATTTATTAAAGCCATACTATCCAATTATTCCATGATAAGTGTAAATCAACCTAGAAAATAAGGTTTTACGCTTCGGTTTCAAGTTTGGAGCAAAATTAGGGTTTTCGCGATTTTTCGCCGGATGAATTTTCGGTACAGAGTAAGGATTAAATTTGGAGATTAAAAGTGACTTTTGAGTGAGAAATAATATGTGAGTAGTAGCAATGATATAAAGTTAGTGAATGGGAAGTAAAAACCCTAGTACATGTGGTTTTAAGAAAAACGGCGCGAACCGGCGGGTCCCGCGCACTACCGTTTGAACGCACCACTTGACCACCACTTTCTTACTGTATAAGCTCATTACTAATTGAGCAAAATATCTTCCCCCTCATAATGATAGCTTGACCGAATGTATGGCTCAAAGGCAAGGCAAGAGAAAGAAAATTTTGTGGTCAAGATTAGTCCAAGTGTTGGCCAAGATTTGTGGACACCATTAGTCCTAATTCTCTTACTCTCTTATAAGACAAGTTAAGCCCCATTTTTCCTTCATTTTTCTGCTAAGTGCCGAGAGAGAGAGAGAGGAAGAACAAGGGAGGAACTTCTTCATTTCTTCTTGATTTCTAGCAACTAAGTGAGAAATCTAACAAAGTAAACCGATTACTCTTGTCCTTGAGTGGTTAGTTAGTGTTTGGTGGTGAAAGTTTGGAAAGAGAAAGCTTGGGCTGCTCTTAGTGACTTCTATTCAAGGTAAGAGAGCTTATCTCTCTACGTTTTGCTTTCAATTTTGTTAAATTAAGTTTAGTAGTTGGTTATAGTGGTGGAATCATGGATGATTAGCATGTTTTAGAGGTTTTTCCCCAATTTATTTGATGAACTAGGGCTGTGGAAATTCTGCCCAAATTGTTGTATGATGCTTATATGTTGCAATTGAGGTTTCATAAGGTGTTGTGGTAGTGATTAGACTAAGAAATTAAGGAAAGTTCCACTAAAAACTAAAGATTTCAGATTTCTGGAAAATTTGCCAACATTCTGTCCGAATTTGTATCTGTGTGTTAGAGGCTGTTTTGGCCTTAGGTCAAAGAAGGAAAGTTGTAGAGAATAGTATTTTGTAGGTGCCTGTAAAATTTCAGCTCAATCGGAGCAACGTAGGTCATGAAAAGTCCGAAATACCCTTACTGTTTCAAATATTTCCCAGCAGTCCGTTTCATCAGTTAAGTCCAGTTTATCACGTTTTTTTTTACTAGGATTCGTACTGATTTAGCTTTTTGCTAAAACATGAAAGTTGTAGTATTATGACTTAGCTTTCAAATGCCTCTAAGAACACATGAATTGGAATTTTGTACACTGAGTTATGTCCATTCCAGTGCAGTGTGGATAAATAGCCGACGAATTGGATTTTGGTTCTGTAATTTGAGGATTTGACTAAGTTGTATTAGAAACTGGACTAAGTGATCTTCATGAACATTGTAGCCCTGAGTCTTAGCTTCGAAACGGCATAGGTTACGCCTCAATCCGATAAGCGTAGCCTCGGATATGTTATTTCCGCATTCGTACGTCAAATCTGTCTTGTGATAGATTGTATTTCTGCACTTGCTATTATTGTAATTCTTGTTCTTATGATGTTGTAAGCCTATGGAACGGCTCTTGACATGAATTGCTGATACATGTGATGTTGGGTTTTGGTTGAGGAAAAATAATGAAGCCTAAATGGCTGGAAAATTAGGTAAACACAAAGGGCATGCTGCCCAAATTTACGCTCGAGGACTATATAAATACACTTGCGACTTGGGTCGAGTTGATATGAATAGTACTTGAACCATCTAGGGTACTTGAGTCTTCTTGTTCGAGGTATAAGTAAGGACTTGGCTGAACTTGTAACCTTGAGAAATGAAATAATGATTGCTCAAAGTACGTTTTCCCTTGTACTTTCGACTCGCATGACTATTTCAAGTATAAATGTTACAAAGTTTTATCATTTAAAAAGTGAGCGAGTATCTCACGAGTATTCTCCAAGTGAATTTCAATTTCTTGATTCTTATTGAACGAAACGTCTAAGTTTCGAACTCTAGTCATGTTTCAAAGTTCTCAAATTGAGTTTTATCGCAGATTTGGACTCCGAACTCGGAGTATAACCTGAAAGTGACCAGTAAAGGTACTATATCTTTTGGGTGAGTGCTTTCAAATACCGAATTGAACTTGATACTTGAACTTGATACGTGACCAATCTGATTACATGTTATATACATGAATTGTAAGGGCAAGAGTGTACTTTATCGCACTTGCCCTTACGTGATATACTTGTTTATTGTTGCAATTGACTTGATATACTTGTTTATGATGCGCGCACTTCCTGCAATTCCAGAAACCCTGTGGCGAGTTACTCTAGTCGAGCCGGCAAGGGCTTGGTCGATTGGGTAACGAACCCTGGGTCTCTTGTATTGTCGAGTGGAGTGATATCTCCTCGACTAATCGGTATACTCGAGTATTACCACCCGTGTTCTTGAGGATTTTGGGCCCAGCTGGGGGTTGAACGGTGGACGGAGAGTCGTTTAAGTGGTGTTCTACTGGATTGGTTACTTACTTGAAAGTTGACGGAGTGTCAACTACTACGGGATCAAGCTTCTGGTAATGCAATGGGAATTTGGCTCCTGAGAGTCATCCGTATCCTTATACTTTGGAGTGATTATTGTTTATTGGATTATTGTTTCTTTTGAAAAATTTTCTACATTCGCTCATATTAAGATTGCCACTTGACGTGTTACTGTTCACATTTATGAACACTTTATGCTCGTTACTTTGCTATATCGAAAACTCGTACTTATAAATAATGGTCAGTTTGCTATTTGGAACCTCACTGGGCTTTTAGCTCATTCCACTCCATTTGTTTTCCTTTCAGGGGTACGAGCGAGGTGCGAGATATGTAAAGTCTAGCATAGACTAGTTGTTTGATTTTTGGCTTGTACTCGCGATATTCCTCGGATGGAACATGTTGTACTTGGATTGTATACGTATTGAACTAGTTGGGTGTGTTGAGACTTTGTACCTCGATTTCTATTAATGTAAATTATAAGCTTGAATTGGGAATGTTATTTATGGTTCATGGATGTGTGTACGTGACTCGATTAAGATAGTGAGTGAGTCCTGGCAAGAGCTGGGCAGGCGGTCCGCTGAACCCTTTGGTACGCCTTAGGGGGAGGTGGGGTCGTCACACTTAGGCCGCATGACGGGCGTTGCCTTGCGTTGGCTAAGGCATGGGCACGATGCTACACCGACGGCAAGAAAAACGCATGACGGTGCCCCTCGTGGCTAGGCGGTGGGCCGTAGGACGTACTACGGCCGTTGCCTTGTGGTGGCTAAGGCATGGGCACGATGGCACACCGACGGCAAGAAAAACGCACGACGGTGCCCCTCATGGCTAGGCGGTGGGCCTTAGGCCGCACTACGGCCGTTGCCTGGCGTTGGCAAAGGCAAGGGCACTATGCCAGCCGCACTACGGGCGTTGCTTTGCGTTGGATAAGGCATGGGCACGATGGCACACCGACGGCAACAAAAATGCACGACGGTGCCCCTCATGGCTAGGTGGTTGGCCTTAGGCCGCACTACGGCAGTTGCCTTGCGTTGGCTAAGGCAAGGGCACGATGCCAGCCGCACTACGGCCGTTTCCTTGTGTTGGTTATGGCATGGGCACGATGCCACACCGACGGCAAGAAAAACGCACGACGGTGCCCCTCATGGCTAAGCGGTGGGCCTTAGGCCGCACGACGGCCGTTGCCTTGCGTTGGCTAAGGCATGGGCACGATGCCACACCGACGGCAAGAAAAACGCATGACAGTGCACCTCGTGGCTTGGCGGTGGGCCTTAGGCCACACGACGGCCGTTGCCTTGCGATGGCTAAGGCATGCGCACGATGCCACACCGACGGCAAGAAAAACGCACGACGGTGCCCCTCATGGCTAGGCGGTGGGCCTTAGGCCGCACTACGGCCGTTGCCTGGCGTTGGCAAAGGCAAGGGCACTATGCCAGCCGCACTACGGGCGTTGCTTTGTGTTTGCTAAGGCATGGGCACGATGCCACACCGACGGCAACAAAAATGCACGACGGTGCCCCTCATGGCTAGGTGGTTGGCCTTAGGCCGCACTACGGGAGTTGCCTCGCGTTGGCTAAGGCAAGGGCACGATGCCAGCCGCACTACGGCCGCTTCCTTGCGTTGGTTAAGGCATGGGCACGATGCCACACCGACGGCAAGAAAAATGCACGATGGCGCCCCTCATGGCTAGGCGGTGAGCCTTAGGCCGCACCTCGGCTGTTGCCTTGCGTTGGCTAAGGCATGGGCACGATGCCAAACCGACGGCAAGAAAAACGCCCGATGGTGTCCCTCGTGGCTAGGCGGTGGGCCTTAGGCCGCACGACGGCCGTTGCCTTGCGTTGGCTAAGGCATGCGCACGATGCCACACCGACGGCAAGAAAAACGCACGACGGTGCCCCTCATGGCTAGGCGGTGGGCCTTAGGCCGCACAACGGCCGTTGCCTGGCGTTGGCTAAGGCAAGGGCACGATGCCAGCCGCACTACGGGCGATGCCTTGCGTTGGCCAAGGCATGGGCACGATACCACACCGACGGCAACAAAAATGCACGACGGTGCCCCTCATGGCTAGGTGGTTGGCCTTAGGCCGCACTACGGCAGTTGCATTGCGTTGGCTAAGGCAAGGGCACGATGCCAGCCGCACTACGGCCGTTTCCTTGCGTTGGTTTAGGCATGGGCACGATGCCACACCGACGGCAAGAAAAATGCACTAGGGTGCCCCTCATGGCTAGGCAGTGGGCCTTAGGCCGCACTACGGCCGTTGCCTTGCGTTGGCTAAGGCATTGGCTCGACAGCCACACCGACGGCAAGAAAAACGCACAACTGCCGGGGGGTTTTGTGCCCAATGCCACGGGTAAACCTCCGTAGCCATGATGGCCGTTGCCTTGCGTTGGATAAAGCATGGGCACCATGCCACACCGACGGCAAGAAAAACGCACGATGGTGTCCCTCGTGGCTAAGCGGTGGGCCGTAGGACGTACTACGGCCGTTGCCTTGTGGTGGCTAAGGCATGGGGACGATGCCACACCGACGGCAAGAAAAACGCTCGACGGTGCCCCTCATGGCTTGGCGGTGGGCCTTAGGCCGCACTACGGCCGTTGCCTGGCGTTGGCTAAGGCAAGGGCACAATGCCACACCGATGGCAAGAAAAACGCACGACGGTGCCCTTCATGGCTTGGCAGTTGGCCTTAGGCTGCACGACGGCCGTTGCCTTGCATTGGCTAAGGCATTGGCTCGACAGCCACACCGACGGAAAGAAAAACGCACAACTGCCGGGGGGTTTTGTGCCCAAGGCCACGGGTAAACCTCCGTAGCCATGACGGCCGTTGCCTTGCGTTGGATAAGGCATGGGCACCATGCCACACCGACGGCAAGAAAAACGCACGATGGTCTCCCTCGTGGCTAAGCGGTGGGCCTTAGGCCGCACGACGGCCGTTGCCTTGCGTTGGCTAAGGCATGAGCACGATGCCACACCGACGGCAAGAAAAACGTACGACGGTGCCCCTCATGGCTAGGCAGTGGGCCTTAGGCCGCACTACGGCCGTTGCCTTGCGTTGGCTAAGGCAAGGGCACGATGCCAGCCGTACTACGGGCGTTGCCTTGCGTTGGCTAAGGCATGGGCACGATGCCACACCGACGGCAAGAAAAATGCACAACGGTGCCCCTCATGGCTTGGCGGTGGGCCTTAGGCCGCACCACGGCCATTGCCTTGCGTTGGCTAAGGCATGTGCACAATGCCACACCGACGGCAAGAAAAATGCACGACGGTGCCCCCCGTGGCCAGGTGGTGGGGCTTAAGCCGGACGAAGGCCGTTGCCTTGCGTTAGCTAAGGCATGAGCACGATGCCACACCGACGGCAAGAAAAACGCACGACGGTGCCCTTCATGGCTTGGCGGTTGGCCTTAGGCTGTACGACGGCCGTTGCCTTGCATTGGCTAAGGCATTGGCTCGACAGCCACACCGACGGCAAGAAAAACGCACAACTGCCGGGGGATTTTGTGCCCAAGGCCACGGGTAAACCTCCGTAGCCATGACGGCCGTTGCCTTGCGTTGGATAAGGCATGGGCACGAAGCCACACCGACGGCAAGAAAAACGCACGATGGTGTCCCTCGTGGCTAGGCGGTGGGCCTTAGGCCGCACGACGGCCGTTGCCTTGCGTTGGCTAAGGCATGCGCACGATGCCACACCGACGGCAAGAAAAACGCACGACGGTGCCCCTCATGGCTAGGCGGTGGGCCTTAGGCCGCACTACGGGCGTTGCCTTGCGTTTGGCTAAGGCAAGGGCACGATGCCAACCGCACTACCGGCGTTGCCTTGCATTGGCTAAGGCATGGGCATGTTGCCACACCGACGGCAACAAAAATGCAAGACGGTGCCCCTCATGGCTAGGTGGTGGGCCTTAGGCCGCACTACGGCCGTTGCCTTGCGTTGGCTAAGGCAAGGGCACGATGCCAGCCGCACTACGGCCGTTTCCTTGTGTTGGTTATGGCATGGGCACGATGCCACACCGACGGCAAGAAAAATGCACGACGGCGCCCCTCATGGCTAGGCGGTGAGCCTTAGGCCGCACCACGGCCGTTGCCTTGCGTTGGCTAAGGCATGGGCACGATGCCACACCGCCGGCAAGAAAAACGCACGATGGTGTCCCTCGTGGCTAGGCGGTGGAACTTAGGCCACACGACGGCCGTTGCCTTGCGATGGCTAAGGCATGCGCACGATGCCACACCGACGGCAAGAAAAACGCACGACGGTGCCCCTCTTGGCTAGGCGGTGGGCCTCAGGCCGTACGACGGCCGTTGCCTTGCGTTGGCTAAGGCATGAGCACGATGCCGCGCCGACGGCAAGAAAAACGCACGACGGTACCCCTTGTGACGCCCCGAGGCAGAAGAAAAGGGGAAAATTTCTGGCGAATAGTGTTTTGTGGAGAATCCGGCCAGAAGCCGTGCAAATTCCTTATATTTTTCTTAAAAATTCCCTTTTCTTTGACAAATACCACTTTATAATGGCCCTACTACTCAATCACCCCACAATAAGTGCCAATGAACCTAGAAAGTAGGGTTTTACTTTTGGTTTCAAGTTTGGAGCAAAATTAGGGTTTTCGCGATTTTTTTCGGTGGATGAATTTTCGGTACTGACCAAGGATCAATTTGGTGATTAAAAGTGACTTTTAAGTGAGAAATAATATGTGAATAGGAGCAATGATATAAGGTTAGTGAATGGGAAGAAAAAATCCTAGTACGTGTGTTTTTAAGAAAAACGGCGCGAACCGGCTGGTCCCGCGCACTACCGATTGAACGCACCACTTGACCACCACTTTCTTACCATACAAGCTCATTGATATTTGAGCAAAATATCTTCTTAATTTCCAGCTAAGTCTGACCGAAATTAGAGGCTAGAATAACAAGGAAAAGAAAGAGAAAAAAAAGAAAGGTGGTGGTGGCGACACTTGTCGCCACCTAAAGTCTTCTTGACCAAGACAAGGACTTTCTATTTATCTCCAAATTTTGCATCTTCTTCCCCTTATTTCTGCTGCTTGGCCGACCCAAAGAGTGAGAGAGAGAGAGAGAAGAAAACACCATCCTACCTCTTGATCTCGAGCTACAAAGTAAGAAATCAAAGGAAATAAACCGATTAAACTCACCTTTGAGTGTTTAGTTAGTGAATTGTTGGTGAGATTGTGAAGGGCAAAGCTAAGGCTACACTCGGTGGACTCTAATCAAGGTAAGGATGATGAGTTTCCTAAATTTTACTTTCAATCTTGTTTAAATTAAGTTTAGTAACTCAATTTTGTGGTGAATCATGGATGCTATCATGTTTTGGAGGTTTTCCCCTTTTGATATTATGAACTAGGGTTTGAGGACTTGCTGCCAACTTGATGTATGATGCATATATGTTGTAATTAAGGTTACATAAGGGCCTTTGGTAGTGATTAGGAAAAGAAATTTTAGAAAATTCCATTAGAAACAAAAAATTCCAGAATCTGGAAAATTTTCCCCAACTTTCTGTCCGGTTTTGTAACCCTATGTTAGAGGCCGAATTGGCCTTAGCTAAAAACATAAAAGTTGTATAGAATGGTATTTTATAGGTGCCTATAAAATTTCAGCTCAATCGGAGCAACGTAGCTCATGAAAAGACCAAAATACCCTTACTGTTTTAAGGTTTTTCCCAGCAGTCCGTTTGGTCAGTTTATCCAGTTTATCACATTTATTCACTAGGATCCGTACTGATTTAGCTTTTTGCAAAAACATGAAAGTTTTAGTATTCTGACTTAGCTTTTAAACGCCTCCAAGAACACCTTAATTGGATCTTTGTAACCTGAGATATGACCATTACAGTACAATGCGGTTAAATAGCCAACTAGTTAGATTTTGGTTCTGTAAATTGAGGATTTGGCTAAGTTGCATCAGAAACTGGACTAAGTGATCTTCATGAACATTGTAGCCCTGTGTCTTAGCTTCGAAATGGCATAAGTTGTGCCTCAGTCCGATAAGTGTAGCCTCAGATGTGTTATTTTCGCAACCACACGTCGAATCTGTCTTTTGCTAGATTGTATTTCTGCACTTGTTATTACTTTGATTCTTATTCTTATAATGTTATGAGCCTATGGAATGGCTATTGACTTGAATTTAGGATATGTGTGACTTTGGGATATGGCTGTAGAAAAATAATGAAGCCTAAATGGCTGGAAAATTAGGTAAACACAAAGGGCATGCTGCCCGAATTTATACTCGAGGACTAGGAAACTATACTTGTAACGTGAGTAAGGGTTAAGTGATTATCACTTGAACTAGCGAGGACCTTGCTGCTTTGTTATTAGGGGTTATATGTTAGGACTTGGCCGAACTTGTACCTTGAGCAAAAAAATATAATGACCAATGTAAACTCGTTTTCCTTGTACTATCGACTCAAATGATATGTCCAGGTAGTGTCCAAGAGCTTAAGAAGCAATTGACTATGGCTCCAGTTATGGTCAAAAATCGTGTAACCCAAGTTGTACCATTTGCATTTCCGCGCACACGCACGTGCATTTCTCAACCGTTTTAGCCATTTTGGACCGTTTAGGATTATTTTTGTTATTTTGTTACCATTCCAGCCGTTTCGGCCAATTTCGACTGTATTCGATCGTTTAAGTTATAAATTGCCACTGTATAGCTGTTTCACTTATGTGTGCATATAATATGTCCTATTTTTGCACCGTATGTTTGACCTTGAAAGAGACTGAATCGGCCCTTGCTCAAAACATGGAACTTGTAGATACATGAGTTAGCTGGTTACCTGCAAAATTTTCAAATTGACCGAGATACCCTTGACTGGCCTTAAGCCCTGTTTCACAGACAGTTTCTACTTTCCTCTAAGAATTCGGGTTTTGACCCTGAAAATGTATGATTTGGCTTTGGAGGTCTGCATAGGAAATGTTGGGATATGTCTTAGCTTGTAACGCCATAAGGTTCGTTTCAAGTGGATAAGTGTAACTTTACTTGTGATTAAAATGCTAAAAAGGTGATAGGAACTTGCTGGTTTTAGATTTTCTTTTGCTTGACATGGTCATTGTACTTTAGGGCTTGGACTTGAGCATGGCAATGAGGTATGATGGATAGTTCCTGCGCTGTAGTTGGTGAGTGATCCCTCCACTACTTCTCAAAGGTTACTTTTGAAATGATTCTTGCATTGATTGCACAATTGCATATCATTGTGTTTGTGTGTGTGCCATGACATCATATCAATGCTCTATTGTGAAATATACTTGGCTGTTGATATTACTGGTCACTCGCTGAGCTTCTAGCTCACCCCCTATTATCTTCTTCTCCCCACAGGGATCGAAGTAAAGGAAGAACTTGTAATTGGACCTTTGTGTGGCTGGATGGCGTACATCTTGTATAGTTTAGATTTGGTTTTGGTTTATGTACCTTTGGGCCAGTATAAATATTTGAAATTGAATCGGATGTATATCTACATTCTACGTTTAGAACTAGTTTCCGCTTCGCTTATGATATGTAAATTTTGGAGAATTCGATGTATTATTCGAGTTGTACCTTGTAATTTACTTGAGGAATGTAGTAAGTAAGTGAGTCCCGGCGAGGGCTGGGCAGGCGGTCCGCCAAACCCTTTGGTTCGCCTTAGGGGGAGGTGGGGTCGTCACACCCCTCATGGCTAGGTGGTTAGCCTTAGGCCACACGACGGCCATTGCCTTGCGTTGGCTAAGGCATGGGCACGATGCCACACCGACGGCAAGAAAAATGCACGACGGTGCCCCTCATGGCTAGGCGGTGGGCCTTAGGCCGCACCACGGACGTTGCCTTGCGTTAGCTATGGCATGAGCACGATGCCACACCGACGGCAAGAAAAACGCACGACGGTGCCCTTCATGGCTTGGCGGGGGGCCTTAGGCCGCACGACGGCCGTTGCCTTCCGTTGGCAAAGGCATGGGCACGATGCCACACAGACGGCAAGAGAAACGTATGACGGTGCCCCTCATGGCTAGGCGGTGGGCCTTAGGCTGCACCACGGCCGTTGCCTTGCACTGGCTAAGGCATGGGCACGATGGCACACCGACGGTGCCTCTCATGGCTAGGCGGTTGGCACATGGCTAAGGCATGGGCACGATGCCACACCGATGGTGCCCCTCATGGCTAGGCGGTTGGCACATGGCTAAGGCATGGTCACGATGCCACACCGACGGCAAGAAAAATGCACGACGGTACCCGTCATGGCTAGGCGGTGGGCCTTAGGTTGCACCTTGGCCGTTACCTTGCATTGGCTAAGGCGTGGGCACGATGCCACACCGACGGTAAGAAAAACGCACGACGGTGCCCCTCATGGCTAGGCGGTTGGGCTAAGGCCGCACGACGGCCGTTGCCTTGCGTTGGCTAAGGCATGGGCACGATGCCACACCGACGGCAAGAAAAACGCACGACGGTGCCCCTCATGGCTAAGCGGTGGGCCTTAGGCCGCACGACGGCCGTTGCCTTGCGTTGGCTAAGGCATGGGCACGATGCCACACCGACGGCAAGAAAAACGCATGACAGTGCACCTCGTGGCTTGGCGGTGGGCCTTAGGCCACACGACGGCCGTTGCCTTGCGTTGGCTAAGGCATGGGCAAGATGACACACCGACGGTGCCCCTCATGGCTAGGCTGTTGCCACATGGCTAAGGAATGGGCACGATGCCACACCGACGGCAAGAAAAATGCACGACGGTGCCCCTCATGGCTAGGCGGTGGGCCTTAGGCCGCACGACGGCCTTTGCCTTGCGTTGGCTAAGGCATGAGCACGATGCCACACCGATGGCAAGAAAAATGCATGACGGTGTCCCGCATGGCTAGGCGGTTAGCCTTAGGCCACACGATGCCCGTTGCCTTGCGTTGGCAAAGGCATGGGCACGATGCCACACCGACGGCAAGAAAAACGCACGACGGTGCCCCTCATGGCTAAGCGGTGGGCCTTAGGCAGTATGACGGGCGTTGCCTTGCATTGGCTAAGGCAAGGGCACGATGCTACACCGACGGCAAGAAAAACACATGACGGTGCCCCTCGTGGCTAGGCGGTGGGCCGTAGGACGTACTACGGCCGTTGCCTTGTGGTAGCTAAGGCATGGGGGACGATGCCACACCGACGGCAAGAAAAACGTACAACGGTGCCCCTCATGGCTAGGCGGTGGGCCTTAGGCCGCACTACGGCCGTTGCCTGGCGTTGGCTATGGCAAGGGCACGATGCCAGCCGCACTACGGGCGTTGCTTTGCGTTGGCTAAGGCATGGGCACGATGCCACACCGACGGCAACACAAATGCACGACGGTGCCCCTCATGGCTAGGTGGTTGGCCTTAGGCCGCACTACGGCAGTTGCCTTGCGTTGGCTAAGGCAAGGGCACGATGCCAGGCGCACTACAGCCATTTCCTTGCGTTGGCTAAGGCATGGGCACGATGCCACACCGACGGCAAGAAAAATGCACGACGGTGCCCCTCATGGCTAGGCGGTGGGCCTTAGGCCGCACTACGGCCGTTGCCTGGCGTTGGCTAAGGCAAGGGCACGATGCCAGCCGCACCACGGCCGTTGCCTTGCATTGGCTATTGCATGGGCACGATGCCACACCGACGGCAAGAAAAATGCACGTCGGTGCCCCTCATGGCTAGGCGGTGGGCCTTAGGCCGCACTACGGCCGTTGCCTGGCGTTGGCTAAGGCAAGGGCACGATGCCAGCAGCACTACGGGCGATGCCTTGCGTTGGCCAGGGCATGGGCACGATACCACACCGACGGCAACAAAAATGTACGACGGTGCCCCTCATGGCTAGGTGGTTGGCCTTAGGCCGCACTACGGCAGTTGCATTGCGTTGGCTAAGGCAAGGGCACGATGCCAGCCGCACTACGGCCGTTTCCTTGCGTTGGTTTAGGCATGGGCACGATGCCACACCGACGGCAAGAAAAATGCACTAGGGTGCCCCTCATGGCTAGGCAGTGGGCCTTAGGATGCACTACGGCCGTTGCCTTGTGGTGGCTAAGGCATGGGGAAGATTTCACACCGACGGCAAGAAAAACGCACGACGGTGCCCCTCATGGCTAGGCGGTGGGCCTTAGGCCGCACTACGGCCGTTTCCCTGCGTTGGTTTAGGCATGGGCACGATGCCACACCGACGGCAAGAAAAATGCACTAGGGTGCCCCTCATGGCTAGGCAGTAGGCCTTAGGATGCACTACGGCCGTTGCCTTGTGGTGGCTAAGGCATGGGGACGATTTCACACCGACGATTTCACACTAAGGCAACGGCCGTAGTGCGGCCTAAGGCCCACCGCCTAGCCATGAGGGGCACCTGTGACGACCCCACCTCTCCCTAAGGCGTACCAAAGGGTTCGGCGGACCGCCTGCCCAGCTCTCGCCAGGACTCACTCACTATCTCAATCGAGTCATGTACACACATCCAGGAACCATAAATAATATTCACAATTCAAACTTATAATTTACATTGATAGGAATCGAGGTACAAGGTCTTAATACATCAAACTAGTTCAAAACGTATACAATCCAAGTACAACATGTTCCGTTCGAGGAAAAACGCGAGTACAAGACCAAAAGTCAAAAGTCAAAACAAAAGGGCTACACTAGTCTTTTACAAGTCCCTCGCGTCACTCGTACCCCTGTAAGGAAAACAAACTAACGGGGTGAGCCAAAGCTCAGTGAAGTTCCCAAATATCAAATTGGTCAGCAACCAAGTTATAGCAAAATAAAAGTGAAATAGCGAGCAAACAAGTCAAATCAGGGAAATAGTACTTCAGCTAGCCAAGTAGTCAGATTCATATTCACATATAAGGATACAGTACTCATTTTCAGCTCCATTCCAGCTTGGTTAAGTGGTAGTTGACACTCCGTCAACTTTCAAGTAATATCAAATCCAAATAAACTCCACTACACGCCAATTTCCGTCCACCGATCAACCCCCTATTCCGGGCCCGCACGCCATACAAAACATGGGTGGTAATACTCGAGTATACCGTTTAGTCGAGGAGATAACACTCCACCCGACATTACAAGTGACCCAGGGTTTGTTATCTAATCGACCAGGCCCTTGCCGGCTCGACTCGATTAACTAGCCACAGGGTTTCTGGAATTCCAGACAAGATATAATTCAAGTACATGTACAACAAGTCAAGTATGATCAATAGCAAGAACAGGTCATATTAGGGCAAGTGCGATAAAGTACACCCTTGCCCTTTCATTCATTGTCATGTAATCACGCAAGTCAAGTAAGAAGCACACATATCAAGTACAATCGGATATTTGGGAGCACTCACCAAAATAGTGCTTCTAGTGCTCGTGTCTGGGTGGTACTCCGAGTTGGGAGTCCAAATCTGCGATAAAACTTAATTGAGAACTTTGAAAATCAACCAAGGTTCGAAACTTAAGCGTTTCGTTCAATAAGAATCAAGAAATTGAAATTCACTTTGAGAAGAGTCGTGAAATAGTTGCTCGCTCTTCAAACTGAAAAATTTGATAACATTTTTGCTTGAAGATGACTCTTGAGTCAAAAGTGCAAGTAAAACGGTTTCGTAGTGATTCAAATCGTTTTCCTAAGGGTACAAGTTCGGCCAAGTCCTAACGTATAACCCTCGATAAACAAGTGGCAAAGGTCCTTGATAGTTCAAATGATAATCACTTAACCTTCACTCAAGTCGAAATGATAGTTTTCTAAACTTCGAGTAAAAATTCGGGCAGCATGCCCTTTGTGTTTACCTAATTTCCAGCCATTTAGGCTTCATTATTTTTCTTCAACAACAACCCAACATCACACATAAAAACAATTCAAGCCAAGAGCCATTCCCTAGGCTCACAATATCATAACAACAAGAATTGCATCAAGTACAAGTGCAGAAATTCAATGTGGCACAAGACAGATTTGACGTATAAAAGCGGAAATAACTTGTCCGAGGCTACGCTTATCGGATTAAGGCAAAACCTATGCCGTTTCGAAGCTAAGACACAAAGCTACAACATTCATGAAGGTCACTTAGTCCATTTCCTAATGTAACTTAGTCAAAATCTCAGATTACTAAACCAGAAACCAATTCACCGGCTGTTTAAACGCAGAACACTGTAATGGACATAACTCAGTGTACACAAGTCCGAATCAGGTTTTCTTTGAGGCATTTTAAATATACTTCAGAACACTACAACTTTTATGTTTTGGCCCAGAGCTAAATCAGAATGGATCCTGGTCAAAAATCGTGATAAACTGGACTGAACTGAAGAAACGGACTGCTGGGAAATTCTTAAAACAGTAGGGGTATTTTGGACTTTTCACATTCTGCGTTGCTCCGATTGAGCTGAAATTTTGTAGGAACCTATAAAATTCCATTCTCTACAACTTTTATTCTTTGACCTAATGCCAAAACAGCCTCTAACATATAGATAAAAATTCGGACAGAATGTTAAGACCATTTTCCAGATTTTGGAAATTTTGAGTTTCTAGTGAATCTTTCCTTAATTTCTTGGTCCAATCACTACCACAACACCATATGAAACCTCAATTGCATCATATAAACATCATACAACCATTTGGGCAGAATTTCCATAAGCCCTAGTGCATCAAATAAATTGGGGAAAACTACTAAAACATGCTCATCATCCATAATCTCACCATAAAATCAAGTTACTAGGCTTAATATAACAAGATTAGAAGTAAAACTTGGAGAGATAAACTCTCTTACCTTGAATAAAAGTCACCAAGAGTAGCACAAGCTCTCCCCCCTCAAGAATCACTCCACAACTCACTAGCTAGTCACTAGAAAACAAGTTTAATCGGTTTACTTTGCTCGATTCCTCACTTATTTGTTGGATTTGGAGATGAAATGAAAGAATTTCCCTTGGAGTTTCTCTCCTTGTTGTTCTCGGCCAGCCCAGCAGAAATGAAGAAGAAATTGCTAAGTGTTGGAGTTAAATGGTTAGTAATGGTCTTGGTTAAGAAGCCATGAGGTGGTGACACTTGTCACCACCACCACCCTTTCTTTTTCTCTTTCTTTCTTGCCTTTCTTGGCCACTAATTTTTGGTCAAGGCTGCTACAATATAAGAAGATATTATGTACAAAAGTCAACAAACTTGTTGGGTAAGAAAAATGGTGGTCAAGCGGTGCGTTCAATCGGTAATGCGCGGGACCCGCCGGTTCGCGCCGTTTTTCTTAAAAACTCACGTACTAGGGTTTTTTACTTCTCATTCACTAACCTTATACCATTGCCACTAGTCACATCTTATTCCTCACTTAAAAGTCACTTTTACTCATCAAATTGATCCTCGGCCAGTACCGAAAATTCATCCGGCGGAAAATCGCAAAAACCCTAATTTTGCTCAAATCTTGAAACCGAAGCGGAAAACCCTATTTTCTAGGTTCATCTGCATTTATAGTTGAACAATTGGATAGTAGAGCTTTAATAAATATTAATTTTCAAATAAAAGGCATTTTTGAAGAAAAATGTAGGAAATTTGCGGGTCCTCACAGGTTTTGTACTCGCGCTATTCCTCGAATGGAACATTTTGTACTTGGATTGGATATATTTTGAACTAGTTTAAGTATATCGAGACTTTGTACCTTGATTTCTATCAATGTAAATTATAAGCTTGAATTACGGATATTATTAATGGTTCTTGGTGTGTGCACGTGATTCGAGTGAGTGAGTCCTGGCGAGAGTTGGGCAGGCGGTCCGTCGAACCCTCTGGTACGCCTTAGGGGGAGGTGGGGTCATCACATTAGCCAACGCAAGGCAATGGCCGTCGTGTGGCCTAAGGCCCACCGCCTAGCCACGAGGTGCACCGTCATGCGTTTTTCTTGCCGTCGGTGTGGCATCGTGCCCATGCCTTAGCCAACGCAAGGCAACGTCCGTCGTGCGGCCTAAGGCCCACCGCTTAGCCATGAGGGGCACCGTCGTGCGTTTTTCTTGCCGTCGGTGTGGCATCGTGCCCATGCCTTTCCCAACGCAAGGCAACGGGCATCGTGTGGCCTAAGGCTAACCGCCTAGCCATGCGGGACACCGTCGTGCATTTTTCTTGCCATCGGTGTGGCATCGTGCTCATGCCTTAGCCAACGCAAGGCAAAGGCCGTCGTGCGGCTTAAGGCCCACCACCTAGCCATGAGGGGTGTGAGGACTCGCAAATTTCTTGTATTTTTCTCAAAAATACCCTTTTATTTGAAAATTATTATTTATCAAAGCCCACTACCCAATTATTTCACAATAAGTGTAAGTAAACCTAGAAAATAGGGTTTTACGCTTCGGTTTCAAGGTTGGAGCAAAATTAGGGTTTTCGCGATTTTTCGCCGGATGAATTTTCGGTACAGAGTAAGGATTAAATTTGAGGATTAAAAGTGACTTTTAAGTGAGAAATAATATGTGATTGGTAGCAATGATATAAGGTTAGTGAATGGGAAGTAAAAACCCTAGTACGTGAGTTTTTAAGAAAAACGGCGCGAACCGGCGGGTCCCGCGCACTACCGATTGAACGCACCACTTGACCACCACTTTCTTACCCTACAAGTTCATTGATACTTGAGCAAAATATCTTCTTATATTACAGCTAAGGCTGACCAAAACTAGTGGCTAGAAAAGAAGGAAAAGAAAGAGAAAAAAAAGAAAGGTGGTGGTGGCGACAAGTGTCGCCACCTAAGAGCATCTTGACCAAGACACTTTGGCATCTTACTTAACCAATTTTTTCACCTTTCCTCTCCATATTTCTGCTGCTGGCCGAACCAAAGAGTGTGAGAAAGTGAGAGCAAGAAAAAAAAAACATTCCATCTTCTTGATTTGCTACAACTAAGTGAGGAATTCCAATTCCAAACCGATTAAAGTGGAGGTTGTGAGTTGGGAAGCTTGAGGAACCAAGAAATTTCAAAGGGAGTGAACTATCACTCATCCAAGTCTTCCTTTAGAGGTACAAATCTGGTCATGATCCTTGTTGCTTAAATTTTGGGTTTAAGATGATTTTTAGCTTAAGTTTTGGCTTAATTTCATGATTATGCAAGTGGTTGTGATGAATTTTGGGATGAATAAGCAAGCTAGGGTTTCATAGCTCTCTGCCTAAACTTGTTGTATGATTGTAAATGTTGTAATTAAGGTTATATAAGGTTGTTTGGTGGTGATTAGAACCAGAAATTTGAGAAAATTCCACTAGAAACCGAAAATTCCAGATTTCTGGAAAATTGTTCTTCCTTTCTGTCCGGTTTTGTAGCTGTATGTTAGAGGCTGAATTGGCCTTAGGTCAAAGAATGAAAGTTGTAGAGAATGGTATTTTATGGTGTCTACAAAATTTCAGCTCAATCGGAGCAGTGTAGGACATGAAAAGTCCAAAATACCCTTACTGTTTTAAGTATTTCCCAAGCAGTCCGTGTGATCAGTTAAGTCCAGTTTATCACGTTTTTCGACTAGGATCCATTCTGATTTAGCTTTTTCCCAAAACATGAAAGTTGTAGTATTCTGAATTAGCTTTCAAATGACTCTAAGAACACCTGATTCGGACTTGTGTACTCTGAGATATGTCCATTACAGTGTTCTGCGTTTAAACAGCCGACGAATTGGTTTCTGGTTTCGTAATTTGAGAAATGGACTAAGTTACATTAGGAACTGGACTAAGTGACCTTCATGAATGTTGTAGCTCTGTGTCTTAGCTTCGAAACGGCATAGGTTTCGTCTCAATCTGATAAGCGTAGCTTCGGATATGTTATGTTCGCATTCGTGCGTCAAATCTGTCTTGTGCTAAGTTGAATTTCTGCACTTGTGATTGTTGTAATTCTTATTCTTATGATATTGTGAGCCTATGGAACGGCTCTTGACTTGAATTGCTTATGTGTGATGTTGGGTTGTGGTTGAGGAAAATAATGAAGCCAAAATGGCTGGAAAATTAGGTAAACACAAAGGGCGTGCTGCCCAAATTTTCGCTCGAGGGCTAAGTTTCTATTTGAACTTGTATACTTTTGTTTAGCCAATACCATGACCGGTTTTCCATTTTAAAACATGATTGTTCATCCTGGGGTTCAAACGACTCTCTTCTTACTTGAAAGTCATCTTTACACGTTTTACTCTTAATTAGTCGGGTTTCTTTGTTTCCCTTAAATGTTTTGCTCGAAAAACTGTAATATGTTCTCTTGTTCAACCTTAGGTTTCATTGGTGATTAAGGGTAATATCCGGAAGGATATTTTGCACGATATTTTACATTTCTAGGTGAGTGTTCCTTATTTGATTCTATGGCTTGTTGTTATCATTTGCTAATGTGTTAAGTGCTTTTAATGATTTCCAAAACAAGCTTTCTAGGCGAGTGTGTACTTTATCGCACTCGACCTAAATAACTGTACAATTTTCAAGGATTTAATGATTGAAATGTTACTTGCGCATGAATGTAAGCCTTTTGGGCTGAACTGGCCATTGCCCCTTGTTACCGGTCGTCTCGAGCCAGAAGCGGACTCGGTCGGGCGATTAGGGACTTGGGTGAACGTTTGGTATACTCGAGTATTACCCTGTAGGTTGGTGGAGACTAGCCAACGGCCAGGACGGGGGTGAATGAATGAATGAACGAACTAACGAACGAACGAGGATTTATTGATAAACGAAAAATGCATTTTCAAATGATTGGAGGAATAAGGGGAAATGTCAGGAGAACGAATGAACGAATGAACGAATTGCTCCTTGTGAGCCGTATCCTTTTAATGAATGTTACTATTGCTTTCCATTGTAAATGTTTCTTGAATTATTGATACTCCATGTTTAATGTATTGAATTGATTGTTTGATTGTTTGATTATCTGTTTGGAACCTCACTGAGCTTTTAGCTCACCCCTTTAGTTTTGTTTTCCTTAACAGGGGATGGCGAGCAGGATGAGAGCATAGACTAGCCTAGTCTAGGTCTTTTGTTTCTTTTGTAATGGTTCTCACCCTAGTGCTTGGCATGGGCTAGTTGTATAGTGAAGTGAGAACCTTTGTACATTTGATGGTTGTACTTCCTTTTGAGATAGCAATGTATATAAGTTCCACTTTAAGTTTGGATTGCTGCCCTATTTATTCTTGTGATTTGTTCTGGATTTGATTAAAGAACGACTGAGTCCCGGCGAGAGCTGGGCAGGCGGCCCGCCGAACCCTCTGGTACGCCTTAGGGGGAGGTGGGGTCGTTACAAGTGGTATCAGAGCTTAGGCTTCAGATCTCTGTAGTGTATCCTAGATTAAAGATTAGGATACCGGACTGTGGGATTTGATTGGACTTGAAAGTTAAGCGATTGAGGGATAAAACTTATAGCTGCTTCGCGTGGTTTCTACGTGGAGTGACCCTGGACTAAGTGGTGAAAAAGTATGAGGGACTAAGTGAAGCTATGAATTGCGAATGTTATAGGCCTTAAATCTTTCTCATGGTATCTGAAGACCATAGATAGGTATGTCAGGTAGGAATTCCGATTGTAGATAGTTTACTCTTGAGACTGCAGCTCGAGATGTGAATTATCTTATTTCGGATTCTCGTGCCTGAGTACTCTATAGTTGAGGTGCTGCTAAATACTTGAGACTTACATTTTGGGAACATGAACAGGCTTCGTCTGACTAGAATGAGCACAAGAGATCAGGGACATCTAGTTTGGATAGTAAGTGACGTGAGAGACCGGACGGGCTGATACTGGGACGACTTCACCTTTTCCTTTTGATTTACCTGTATATTGTTACTACATGACGTTAGTATACCTGTATGTACATGGTTATCTGTCCAACTTGATATGTATTTGTGTATTTGCTTATTTATCATCTTGGTATGGCGTGTTATGTGGGTATATGTTTATTTGAATATTTGGTGCCCTCAATAGTTACTTTAGTAACCTTATCGTGTTTATTTACTAAATTACCTTTTGGGGGAAAAGAAAAGAGAGGGAAAACATATATATATGGACGGGAGACGTAGCCGTGGACGTGGACGTGGCCGTGGGAATGAACGAGCTCAAGAGCCAAGAGAGGAAAGAGAAACAACATCTGCACAAGAGCAAGGAACGAGGGTTGAAGCCGAAGACCAAATGGCAACTGTAATGCAACAAATGACAGATATCTTGGCAAGACTGGTGGATCAACAAGGCCAAATGGCCGTGAATCAACCCCGAAACCCTGAAATCGGAGAAGATAAGGCTCTTGAGAGGTTTCAGAAGTTTACTCCTCCGAAATTTCTTGGAGGATCTGATCCGGATATAGCCGAACAATGGTTAGAGGCCATGATTAATATTTTCACCGTCTTGAACTACACCGAGCAAAGACAAGTAAACTTTGCGGTGTTCCAATTTGAAGGATCGGCCCGAGCGTGGTGGAACGTTATTAAAGCAAAATGGGAAAGAGAACAGACTGTATGGACATGGACGAATTTCATAAGGGAATTTAACGAGAAATACCTCCCTCCTTTAGTTCAAGAGAGGAGAGAGGAAGAGTTTATTGGACTACGCCAGGGAACGTTAAGTGTGGCCGAATATGAAACGAAATTTACGAAACTATCCAAGTTTGCTTCTGAATTGGTGGCCACAGAACGGCGAAGAGTAAGACGGTTTATACAAGGATTAAATTTGGAACTCCAAGAAGCATTAGCGGCAGTACAAGTGAATACGTTTACGGAGGCCCTTGAGAAAGCTCAAAGAATCGAGACTGCAAAGGCACAGATAAAAGCTTCCCAGACCCAGAAAAGGAGTGCATCGAGTAGTGTAGTGGAGGAATTAAGTGAAGCGAGAGTCCCTTCCAAAGTGCAACAAGTGAACTTTTTGTCCCACCCACCATGGACATTAGGGGCGATAGGTGAAGGATCTACAAAAGAAAGCCAAATCAGATTTGGGAAAAGTTTTCAAGAAAGCCAAAAGATGGCTTCTCACGTGGTCTGTGGGTACTGTGGAAAGGCAAATCATGTCGAAAGTGATTGTTGGAGAAAGGGGCGGAAATGTTTAATCTGCGGAAATGACGATCATCAAGTTAGCAACTGTCCGAGGAGACAGTCACGTGAAAGCAATACTCTGCAACTGGATGGAGCTAAATCACAAGTGAATGAAGGAGGGAAACGAACTAGCGGACCGGCAAAAGTTTATGCTTTAGACAACCGACAAGTTCCAGACTCGTCTGAGGCAACTGAAGGTAAAATTTCGAGGACGAAATTTTTTTAAGGGGGAGAGAATGTGAGGACTCGCAAATTTCTTGTATTTTTCTCAAAAATACCCTTTTATTTGAAAATTATTATTTATCAAAGCCCACTACCCAATTATTTCACAATAAGTGTAAGTAAACCTAGAAAATAGGGTTTTACGCTTCGGTTTCAAGTTTGGAGCAAAATTAGGGTTTTCGCGATTTTTCGCCGGATGAATTTTCGGTACAGAGTAAGGATTAAATTTGAGGATTAAAAGTGACTTTTAAGTGAGAAATAATATGTGATTGGTAGCAATGATATAAGGTTAGTGAATGGGAAGTAAAAACCCTAGTACGTGAGTTTTTTAAGAAAAACGGCGCGAACCGGCGGGTCCCGCGCACTACCGATTGAACGCACCACTTGACCACCACTTTCTTACCCTACAAGTTCATTGATACTTGAGCAAAATACCTTCTTATATTACAGCTAAGGCTGACCAAAACTAGTGGCTAGAAAAGAAGGAAAAGAAAGAGAAAAAAAAGAAAGGTGGTGATGGCGACAAGTGTCGCCACCTAAGAGCATCTTGACCAAGACACTTTGGCATCTTACTTAACCAATTTTTTCACCTTTCCTCTCCATATTTCTGCTGCTGGCCGAACCAAAGAGTGTGAGAAAGTGAGAGCAAGAAAAAAAAAACATTCCATCTTCTTGATTTGCTACAACTAAGTGAGGAATTCCAATTCCAAACCGATTAAAGTGGAGGTTGTGAGTTGGGAAGCTTGAGGAACCAAGAAATTTCAAAGGGAGTGAACTATCACTCATCCAAGTCTTCCTTTAGAGGTACAAATCTGGTCATGATCCTTGTTGCTTAAATTTTGGGTTTAAGATGATTTTTAGCTTAAGTTTTGGCTTAATTTCATGATTATGCAAGTGGTTGTGATGAATTTTGGGATGAATAAGCAAGCTAGGGTTTCATAGCTCTCTACCTAAACTTGTTGTATGATTGTAAATGTTGTAATTAAGGTTATATAAGGTTGTTTGGTGGTGATTAGAACCAGAAATTTGAGAAAATTCCACTAGAAACCGAAAATTCCAGATTTCTGGAAAATTGTTCTTCCTTTCTGTCCGGTTTTGTAGCTGTATGTTAGAGGCTGAATTGGCCTTAGGTCAAAGAATGAAAGTTGTAGAGAATGGTATTTTATGGGTGTCTACAAAATTTCAACTCAATCGGAGCAATGTAGGACATGAAAAGTCCAAAATACCCTTACTGTTTTAAGTATTTCCCAAGCAGTCCGTGTGATCAGTTAAGTCCAGTTTATCACGTTTTTCGACTAGGATCCATTCTGATTTAGCTTTTTCCCAAAACATGAAAGTTGTAGTGTTCTGAATTAGCTTTCAAATGACTCTAAGAACACCTGATTCGGACTTGTGTACTCTGAGATATGTCCATTACAGTGTTCTGCGTTTAAACAGCCGACGAATTGGTTTCTGGTTTAGTAATTTGAGAAATGGACTAAGTTACATTAGGAACTGGACTAAGTGACCTTCATGAATGTTGTAGCTCTGTGTCTTAGCTTCGAAACGGCATAGGTTTCGTCTCAATCTGATAAGCGTAGCTTTGGATATGTTATGTTCGCATTCGTGCGTCAAATCTGTCTTGTGCTAAGTTGAATTTCTGCACTTGTGATTGTTGTAATTCTTATTCTTATGATATTGTGAGCCTATGGAACGGCTCTTGACTTGAATTGCTTATGTGTGATGTTGGGTTGTGGTTGAGGAAAATAATGAAGCCAAAATGGCTGGAAAATTAGGTAAACACAAAGGGCGTGCTGCCCAAATTTTCGCTCGAGGGCTAGGTTTCTATTTGAACTTGTATACTTTTGTTTAGCCAATACCATGACCGGTTTTCCATTTTAAAACATGATTGTTCATCCTGGGGTTCAAACGACTCTCTTCTTACTTGAAAGTCATCTTTACACGTTTTACTCTTAATTAGTCGGGTTTCTTTGTTTCCCTTAAATGTTTTGCTCGAAAAACTGTAATATGTTCTCTTGTTCAACCTTAGGTTTCATTGGTGATTAAGGGTAATATCCGGAAGGATATTTTGCACGATATTTTACATTTCTAGGTGAGTGTTCCTTATTTGATTCTATGACTTGTTGTTATCATTTGCTAATGTGTTAAGTGCTTTTAATGATTTCCAAAACAAGCTTTCTAGGCGAGTGTGTACTTTATCGCACTCGACCTAAATAACTGTACAATTTTCAAGGATTTAATGATTGAAATGTTACTTGCGCATGAATGTAAGCCTTTTGGGCTGAACTGGCCATTGCCCCTTGTTACCGGTCGTCTCGAGCCAGAAGCGGACTCGGTCGGGCGATTAGGGACTTGGGTGAACGTTTGGTATACTCGAGTATTACCCTGTAGGTTGGTGGAGACTAGCCAACGGCCAGGACGGGGGTGAATGAATGAATGAACGAACTAACGAACGAACGAGGATTTATTGATAAACGAAAAATGCATTTTCAAATGATTGGAGGAATAAGGGGAAATGTCAGGAGAACGAATGAACGAATGAACGAATTGCTCCTTGTGAGCCGTATCCTTTTAATGAATGTTACTATTGCTTTCCATTGTAAATGTTTCTTGAATTATTGATACTCCATGTTTAATGTATTGAATTGATTGTTTGATTGTTTGATTATCTGTTTGGAACCTCACTGAGCTTTAGCTCACCCCTTTAGTTTTGTTTTCCTTAACAGGGGATGGCGAGCAGGATGAGAGCATAGACTAGCCTAGTCTAGGTCTTTTGTTTCTTTTGTAATGGTTCTCACCCTAGTGCTTGGCATGGGCTAGTTGTATAGTGAAGTGAGAACCTTTGTACATTTGATGGTTGTACTTCCTTTTGAGATAGCAATGTATATAAGTTCCACTTTAAGTTTGGATTGCTACCCTATTTATTCTTGTGATTTGTTCTGGATTTGATTAAAGAACGACTGAGTCCCGGCGAGAGCTGGGCAGGCGGCCCGCCGAACCCTCTGGTACGCCTTAGGGGGAGGTGGGGTCGTTACAAGTGGTATCAGAGCTTAGGCTTCAGATCTCTGTAGTGTATCCTAGATTAAAGATTAGGATACCGGACTGTGGGATTTGATTGGACTTGAAAGTTAAGCGATTGAGGGATAAAACTTATAGCTGCTTCGCGTGGTTTCTACGTGGAGTGACCCTGGACTAAGTGGTGAAAAAGTATGAGGGACTAAGTGAAGCTATGAATTGCGAATGTTATAGGCCTTAAATCTTTCTCATGGTATCTGAAGACCATAGATAGGTATGTCAGGTAGGAATTCCGATTGTAGATAGTTTACTCTTGAGACTGCAGCTCGAGATGTGAATTATCTTATTTCGGATTCTCGTGCCTGAGTACTCTATAGTTGAGGTGCTGCTAAATACTTGAGACTTACATTTTGGGAACATGAACAGGCTTCGTCTGACTAGAATGAGCACAAGAGATCAGGAACATCTAGTTTGGATAGTAAGTGACGTGAGAGACCGGACGGGCTGATACTGGGACGACTTCACCTTTTCCTTTTGATTTACCTGTATATTGTTACTACATGACGTTAGTATACCTGTATGTACATGGTTATCTGTCCAACTTGATATGTATTTGTGTATTTGCTTATTTATCATCTTGGTATGGCGTGTTATGTGGGTATATGTTTATTTGAATATTTGGTGCCCTCAATAGTTACTTTAGTAACCTTATCGTGTTTATTTACTAAATTACCTTTTGGGGGAAAAGAAAAGAGAGGGAAAACATATATATATGGACGGGAGACGTAGCCGTGGACGTGGACGTGGCCGTGGGAATGAACGAGCTCAAGAGCCAAGAGAGGAAAGAGAAACAACATCTGCACAAGAGCAAGGAACGAGGGTTGAAGCCGAAGACCAAATGGCAACGGTAATGCAACAAATGACAGATATCTTGGCAAGACTGGTGGATCAACAAGGCCAAATGGCCGTGAATCAACCCCGAAACCCTGAAATCGGAGAAGATAAGGCTCTTGAGAGGTTTCAGAAGTTTACTCCTCCGAAATTTCTTTGAGGATCTGATCCGGATATAGCCGAACAATGGTTAGAGGCCATGATTAATATTTTCACCGTCTTGAACTACACCGAGCAAAGACAAGTAAACTTTGCGGTGTTCCAATTTGAAGGATCGGCCCGAGCGTGGTGGAACGTTATTAAAGCAAAATGGGAAAGAGAACAGACTGTATGGACATGGACGAATTTCATAAGGGAATTTAACGAGAAATACCTCCCTCCTTTAGTTCAAGAGAGGAGAGAGGAAGAGTTTATTGGACTACGCCAGGAACGTTAAGTGTGGCCGAATATGAAACGAAATTTACGAAAACTATCCAAGTTTGCTTCTGAATTGGTGGCCACAGAACGGCGAAGAGTAAGACGGTTTATACAAGGATTAAATTTGGAACTCCAAGAAGCATTAGCGGCAGTACAAGTGAATACGTTTACGGAGGCCCTTGAGAAAGCTCAAAGAATCGAGACTGCAAAGGCACAGATAAAAGCTTCCCAGACCCAGAAAAGGAGTGCATCGAGTAGTGTAGTGGAGGAATTAAGTGAAGCGAGAGTCCCTTCCAAAGTGCAACAAGTGAACTTTTTGTCCCACCCACCATGGACATTAGGGGCGATAGGTGAAGGATCTACAAAAGAAAGCCAAATCAGATTTGGGAAAAGTTTTCAAGAAAGCCAAAAGATGGCTTCTCACGTGGTCTGTGGGTACTGTGGAAAGGCAAATCATGTCGAAAATGATTGTTGGAGAAAGGGGCGGAAATGTTTAATCTGCGGAAATGGCGATCATCAAGTTAGCAACTGTCCGAGGAGACAGTCACGTGAAAGCAATACTCTGCAACTGGATGGAGTTAAATCACAAGTGAATGAAGGAGGGAAACGAACTAGCGGACCGGCAAAGGTTTATGCTTTAGACAACCGACAAGTTCCAGACTCGTCTGAGGCAACTGAAGGTAAAATTTCGAGGACGAAATTTTTTTAAGGGGGAGAGAATGTGAGGACTCGCAAATTTCTTGTATTTTTCTCAAAAATACCCTTTTATTTGAAAATTATTATTTGTCAAAGCCCACTACCCAATTATTTCACAATAAGTGTAAGTAAACCTAGAAAATAGGGTTTTACGCTTCGGTTTCAAGTTTGGAGCAAAATTAGGGTTTTCGCGATTTTTCGCCGGATGAATTTTCGGTACAGAGTAAGGATTAAATTTGAGGATTAAAAGTGACTTTTAAGTGAGAAATAATATGTGATTGGTAGCAATGATATAAGGTTAGTGAATGGGAAGTAAAAACCCTAGTACGTGAGTTTTTAAGAAAAACGGCGCGAACCGGCGGGTCCCGCGCACTACCGATTGAACGCACCACTTGACCACCACTTTCTTACCCTACAAGTTCATTGATACTTGAGCAAAATATCTTCTTATATTACAGCTAAGGCTGACCAAAACTAGTGGCTAGAAAAGAAGGAAAAGAAAGAGAAAAAAAAGAAAGGTGGTGGTGGCGACAAGTGTCGCCACCTAAGAGCATCTTGACCAAGACACTTTGGCATCTTACTTAACCAATTTTTTCACCTTTCCTCTCCATATTTCTGCTGCTGGCCGAACCAAAGAGTGTGAGAAAGTGAGAGCAAGAAAAAAAAAACATCCCATCTTCTTGATTTGCTACAACTAAGTGAGGAATTCCAATTCCAAACCGATTAAAGTGGAGGTTGTGAGTTGGGAAGCTTGAGGAACCAAGAAATTTCAAAGGGAGTGAACTATCACTCATCCAAGTCTTTCTTTAGAGGTACAAATCTGGTCATGATCCTTGTTGCTTAAATTTTGGGTTTAAGATGATTTTTAGCTTAAGTTTTGGCTTAATTTCATGATTATGCAAGTGGTTGTGATGAATTTTGGGATGAATAAGCAAGCTAGGGTTTCATAGCTCTCTGCCTAAACTTGTTGTATGATTGTAAATGTTGTAATTAAGGTTATATAAGGTTGTTTGGTGGTGATTAGAACCAGAAATTTGAGAAAATTCCACTAGAAACCAAAAATTCCAGATTTCTGGAAAATTGTTCTTCCTTTCTGTCCGGTTTTGTAGCTGTATGTTAGAGGCTGAATTGGCCTTAGGTCAAAGAATGAAAGTTGTAGAGAATGGTATTTTATGGGTGTCTACAAAATTTCAACTCAATCGGAGCAATGTAGGACATGAAAAGTCCAAAATACCCTTACTGTTTTAAGTATTTCCCAAGCAGTCCGTGTGATCAGTTAAGTCCAGTTTATCACGTTTTTCGACTAGGATCCATTCTGATTTAGCTTTTTCCCAAAACATGAAAGTTGTAGTATTCTGAATTAGCTTTCAAATGACTCTAAGAACACCTGATTCGGACTTGTGTACTCTGAGATATGTCCATTACAGTGTTCTGCGTTTAAACAGCCGACGAATTGGTTTCTGGTTTAGTAATTGAGAAATGGACTAAGTTACATTAGGAACTGGACTAAGTGACCTTCATGAATGTTGTAGCTCTGTGTCTTAGCTTCGAAACGGCATAGGTTTCGTCTCAATCTGATAAGCGTAGCTTCGGATATGTTATGTTCGCATTCGTGCGTCAAATCTGTCTTGTGCTAAGTTGAATTTTCTGCACTTGTGATTGTTGTAATTCTTATTCTTATGATATTGTGAGCCTATGGAACGGCTCTTGACTTGAATTGCTTATGTATGATGTTGGGTTGTGGTTGAGGAAAATAATGAAGCCAAAATGGCTGGAAAATTAGGTAAACACAAAGGGCGTGCTGCCCAAATTTTCGCTCGAGGGCTAGGTTTCTATTTGAACTTGTATACTTTTGTTTAGCCAATACCATGACCGGTTTTCCATTTTAAAACATGATTGTTCATCCTGGGGTTCAAACGACTCTCTTCTTACTTGAAAGTCATCTTTACACGTTTTACTCTTAATTAGTCGGGTTTCTTTGTTTCCCTTAAATGTTTTGCTCGAAAAACTGTAATATGTTCTCTTGTTCAACCTTAGGTTTCATTGGTGATTAAGGGTAATATCCGGAGGATATTTTGCACGATATTTTACATTTCTAGGTGAGTGTTCCTTATTTGATTCTATGGCTTGTTGTTATCATTTGCTAATGTGTTAAGTGCTTTTAATGATTTCCAAAACAAGCTTTCTAGGCGAGTGTGTACTTTATCGCACTCGACCTAAATAACTGTACAATTTTCAAGGATTTAATGATTGAAATGTTACTTGCGCATGAATGTAAGCCTTTTGGGCTGAACTGGCCATTGCCCCTTGTTACCGGTCGTCTCGAGCCAGAAGCGGACTCGGTCGGGCAATTAGGGACTTGGGTGAACGTTTGGTATACTCGAGTATTACCCTGTAGGTTGGTGGAGACTAGCCAACGGCCAGGACAGGGGTGAATGAATGAATGAACGAACTAACGAACGAACGAGGATTTATTGATAAACGAAAAATGCATTTTCAAATGATTGGAGGAATAAGGGGAAATGTCAGGAGAACGAATGAACGAATGAACGAATTGCTCCTTGTGAGCCGTATCCTTTTAATGAATGTTACTATTGCTTTCCATTGTAAATGTTTCTTGAATTATTGATACTCCATGTTTAATGTATTGAATTGATTGTTTGATTGTTTGATTATCTGTTTGGAACCTCACTGAGCTTTTAGCTCACCCCTTTAGTTTTGTTTTCCTTAACAGGGATGGCGAGCAGGATGAGAGCATAGACTAGCCTAGTCTAGGTCTTTTGTTCTTTTGTAATGGTTCTCACCCTAGTGCTTGGCATGGGCTAGTTGTATAGTGAAGTGAGAACCTTTGTACATTTGATGGTTGTACTTCCTTTTGAGATAGCAATGTATATAAGTTCCACTTTAAGTTTGGATTGCTGCCCTATTTATTCTTGTGATTTGTTCTGGATTTGATTAAAGAACGACTGAGTCCCGGCGAGAGCTGGGCAGGCGGCCCGCCGAACCCTCTGGTACGCCTTAGGGGGAGGTGGGGTCGTTACAAGTGGTATCAGAGCTTAGGCTTCAGATCTCTGTAGTGTATCCTAGATTAAAGATTAGGATACCGGACTGTGGGATTTGATTGGACTTGAAAGTTAAGCGATTGAGGGATAAAACTTATAGCTGCTTCGCGTGGTTTCTACGTGGAGTGACCCTGGACTAAGTGGTGAAAAAGTATGAGGGACTAAGTGAAGCTATGAATTGCGAATGTTATAGGCCTTAAATCTTTCTCATGGTATCTGAAGACCATAGATAGGTATGTCAGTAGGAATTCCGATTGTAGATAGTTTACTCTTGAGACTGCAGCTCGAGATGTGAATTATCTTATTTCGGATTCTCGTGCCTGAGTACTCTATAGTTGAGGTGCTGCTAAATACTTGAGACTTATATTTTGGAACAATGAACAGGCTTCGTCTGACTAGAATAAGCACAAGAGATCAGGGACATCTAGTTTGGATAGTAAGTGACGTGAGAGACCGGACGGGCTGATACTGGACGACTTCACCTTTTCCTTTTGATTTACCTGTTAATTGTTACTACATGACGTTAGTATACCTGTATGTACATGGTTATCTGTCCAACTTGATATGTATTTGTGTATTTGCTTATTTATCATCTTGGTATGGCGTGTTATGTGGGTATATGTTTATTTGAATATTTGTGCCCTCAATAGTTACTTTAGTAACCTTATCGTGTTTATTTATAAATTACTTTTGGGGAAAAGAAAGAGAGGAAAACATATATATATGGACGGGAGACGTAGCCGTGGACGTGGACGTGGCCGTGGGAATGAACGAGCTCAAGAGCCAAGAGAGGAAAGAGAAACAACATCTGCACAAGAGCAAGGAACGAGGGTTGAAGCCGAAAACCAAATGGCAACCGGTAATGCAACAAATGACAGATATCTTGGCAAGACTGGTGGATCAACAAGGCCAAATGGCCGTGAATCAACCCCGAAACCCTGAAATCGGAGAAATAAGGCTCTTGAGAGGTTTCAGAAGTTTACTCCTCCGAAATTCTTGGAGGATCTGATCCGGATATAGCCGAACAATGGTTAGAGGCCATGATTAATATTTTCACCGTCTTGAACTACACCGAGCAAAGACAAGTAAACTTTGCGGTGTTCCAATTTGAAGGATCGGCCCGAGCTTGGTGGAACGTTATTAAAGCAAAATGGGAAAGAGAACAGACTGTTATGGACATGGACGAATTTCATAAGGAAATTTAACGAGAAATACCTCCCTCCTTTATTCAAGAGAGGAAGAGGAAAGAGTTTATTGGACTACCATGGAACGTTAAGTGTGGCCGAATATGAAACGAAATTTACGAAACTATCCAAGTTTGCTTCTGAATTGGTGGCCACAGAAGCGGCGAAGAGTAAGACGGTTTATACAGGATTAAATTTGGAACTCCAAGAAGCATTAGCGGCAGTACAAGTGAATACGTTTACGGAGGCCCTTGAGAAAGCTCAAAGAATCGAGACTGCAAAGGCACAGATAAAAGCTTCCCAGACCCAGAAAAGGAGTGCATCGAGTAGTGTAGCGGAGGAATTAAGTGAAGCGAGAGTCCCTTCCAAAGTGCAAAAAGTGAACTTTTTGTCCCACCCACCATGGACATTAGGGCGATAGGTGAAGGATCTACAAAAGAAAGCCAAATCAGATTTGGGAAAAGTTTTCAAGAAAGCCAAAAGATGGCTTCTCACGTGGTCTGTGGGTACTGTGGAAAGGCAAATCATGTCGAAAGCGATTGTTGGAAAAAGGGGCGGAAATGTTTAATCTGCGGAAGTGGCGATCATCAAGTTAGCAACTGTCCGAGGAGACAGTCACGTGAAAGCAATACTCTGCAACTGGATGGAGCTAAATCACAAGTGAATGAAGGAGGGAAACGAACTAGCGGACCGGCAAAGGTTTATGCTTTAGACAACCGACAAGTTCCAGACTCGTCTGAGGCAACTGAAGGTAAAATTTCGAGGACGAAATTTTTTTAAGGGGGAGAGAATGTGAGGACTCGCAAATTTCTTGTATTTTTCTCAAAAATACCCTTTTATTTGAAAATTATTATTTATCAAAGCCCACTACCCAATTATTTCACAATAAGTGTAAGTAAACCTAGAAAATAGGGTTTTACGCTTCGGTTTCAAGTTTGGAGCAAAATTAGGGTTTTCGCGATTTTTCGCCGGATGAATTTTCGGTACAGAGTAAGGATTAAATTTGAGGATTAAAAGTGACTTTTAAGTGAGAAATAATATGTGATTGGTAGCAATGATATAAGGTTAGTGAATGGGAAGTAAAAACCCTAGTACGTGAGTTTTTAAGAAAAACGGCGCGAACCGGCGGGTCCCGCGCACTACCGTTTGAACGCACCACTTGACCACCACTTTCTTACCCTACAAGTTCATTGATACTTGAGCAAAATATCTTCTTATATTACAGCTAAGGCTGACCAAAACTAGTGGCTAGAAAAGAAGGAAAAGAAAGAGAAAAAAAGAAAGGTGGTGGTGGCGACAAGTGTCGCCACCTAAGAGCATCTTGACCAAGACACTTTGGCATCTTACTTAACCAATTTTTTCACCTTTCCTCTCCATATTTCTGCTGCTGGCCGAACCAAAGAGTGTGAGAAAGTGAGAGCAAGAAAAAAAAACATTCCATCTTCTTGATTTGCTACAACTAAGTGAGGAATTCCAATTCCAAACCGATTAAAGTGGAGGTTGTGAGTTGGGAAGCTTGAGGAACCAAGAAATTTCAAAGGGAGTGAACTATCACTCATCCAAGTCTTCCTTTAGAGGTACAAATCTGGTCATGATCCTTGTTGCTTAAATTTTGGGTTTAAGATGATTTTTAGCTTAAGTTTTGGCTTAATTTCATGATTATGCAAGTGGTTGTGATGAATTTTGGGATGAATAAGCAAGCTAGGGTTTCATAGCTCTCTGCCTAAACTTGTTGTATGATTGTAAATGTTGTAATTAAGGTTATATAAGGTTGTTTGGTTGATTAGAACCAGAAATTTGAGAAAATTCCACTAGAAACTGAAAATTTCAGATTCTGGAAAATTGTTCTTCTATTCTGTCCGGTTTTGTAGCCCTATGTTAGAGGCCGAATTGGCCTTAGGTCAAAGAATGAAAGTTGTAGAGAATGGTATTTTATAGGTGCCTACAAAATTTCAGCTCAATCGGAGCAACGTAGGACATGAAAAGTCCAAAATACCCTTACTGTTTTAAGTATTTCCCAAGCAGTCCGTGTGATCAGTTAAGTCCAGTTTATCACGTTTTTCGACTAGGATCCATTCTGATTTAGCTTTTTCCAAAACATGAAAGTTGTAGTATTCTGAATTAGCTTTCAAATGCCTCTAAGAACACCTGATTTGGACTTGTGTACTCTGAGATATGTCCATTACAGTGTTCTGCGTTTAAACAGCCGACGAATTGGTTTCTGGTTTAGTAATTTGAGAATTTGACTAAGTTACATTAGGAACTGGACTAAGTGACCTTCATGAATGTTGTAGCTCTGTGTCTTAGCTTCGAAACGGCATAGGTTTCGTCTCAATCCGATAAGCGTAGCTTCGGATATGTTATTTCCGCATTCGTACGTCAAATCTGTCTTGTGCTAAGTTGAATTTCTGCACTTGTGATTGTTGTAATTCTTATTCTTATGATATTGTGAGCCTATGGAACGGCTCTTGACTTGAATTGCTTATGTGTGATGTTGGGTTGTGGTTGAGGAAAAATAATGAAGCCAAAATGGCTGGAAAATTAGGTAAACACAAAGGGCGTGCTGCCCAAATTTTCGCTCGAGGGCTAGGTTTCTATTTGAACTTGTATACTTTTGTTTGGCCAATACCATGACCGGTTTTCCATTTTAAAACATGATTGTTATCCTGGGGTTCAAACAACCCTCTTCTTACTTGAAAGTCATCTTTACACGTTTTACTCCTAATTAGTCGGGTTTCTTTGTTTCCCTTAAATGTTTTGCTCGATAAACTGTAATATGTTCTCTTGTTCAACCTTAGGTTTCATTGGTGACTAAGGGTAATATCCGGAAGGATATTTTGCACGTTATTTTGTATATCTAGGTGAGTGTTCCTTATTTGACTTTATGGCTTGTTGTTATCATTTGCTAATGTGTTAATTGCTTTTAATGATTTCCAAAACGAGTTTCTAGGCGAGTGTGTACTTTATCGCACTCGACCTAAATAACGTGTAATTTTCAAGGATTTAATGATTGAAATGTTACTTGCGCATGAATGTAAGCCTTTTGGGCTGAACTGGCCATTGCCCCTTGTTACCGGTCGTCTCGAGCCAGAAGCGGACTCGGTCGGGCGATTAGGGACTTGGGTGAACGTTTGGTATACTCGAGTATTACTGTAGGTTGGTGGAGACTGGCCAACGGCCAGGACGGGGTGAATGAAGAATGAAGAACGAACGAACGAACGAACGAGGGTTTATTGATAAACGAAAAATGCATTTTCAAATGATTGGAGGAATAAGGGGAAATGTCAGGAGAACGAATGAACGAATGAACGAATTGCTCCTTGTGAGCCGTATCCTTTTAATGAATGTTACTTATTGTTCCATTGTAAATGTTTCTTGAATTATTGATACTCCATGTTTAATGTATTAGATGATTGTTTGATTGTTTGATTATCTGTTTGGAACCTCACTGAGCTTTTAGCTCACCCCTTTAGTTTTGTTTTCCTTAACAGGGGACGGCGAGCAGGATGAGAGCATAGACTAGCCTAGTCTAGGTCTTTTGTTTCTTTTGTAATGGTTCTCGCCCTAGTGCTTGGCACGGGCTAGTTGTATGGTGAAGTGAGAACCTTTGTACATTTGATGGTTGTACTTCCTTTTGAGATAGCAATGTATATAAGTTCCACTTTAAGTTTGGATTGCTGCCCTATTTATTCTTGTGATTTGTTCTGGATTTGATTAAAGAACGACTGAGTCCCGGCGAGACTGGGCAGGCGGCCCGCCGAACCCTCTGGTACGCCTTAGGGGGAGGTGGGGTCGTTACAAGTGGTATCAGAGCTTAGGCTTCAGATCTCTGTAGTGTATCCTAGATTAAAGATTAGGATACCGGACTGTGGGATTTGATTGGACTTGAAAGTTAAGCGATTGAGGGATAAAATTTAAGTTGCTTCGCGTGGTTTCTCGTGGAGTGACCTGGACTAGTAGATAAGTGGTGATAGAAGTAGAGGACTAAGTGAAGCTATGAATTGCGAATGTTATAGGCCTTAATCTTTCTAATGGTATCTGAAGGACCATAGTAGGTATGTCAGGTGGAATTCCGATTGTAGA